>JAYESA010000017.1:30536694-31089194 GCA_036927795.1 Iris macrosiphon | reverse complement strand
ATTCACTTCAGATGTATTTCTGCAGCACACCATAGTCGTATCATTTGTACGTATTAATTTTTCATTTCTTCCAACATATTATTAACAAGTTGTATACTGTAAATTTAAGATATCTAGAAATTTTCCTCTGGAAACTTATCGCACTTAGCTTGGCAATGTTATTACAAAAGGTCATGAACTTTCATTGCTAAAAACTTTATTATTTCACACATTTCCCACAGAACTCTATAGATCAGTCTTTGACAACGCTATGAATTATTTCACAAAAGAACTGTTTCATAATCAAGAAACTATAGTTGCACGTTGACCTGCACACTATCTTTTAAGAAGTTTAAAAAAATAAAAGTATGGCATAAGAGGCAGATGTCTGTGAATAAATTTCAATCAGGACCATGAAACTATCAGAGGTTATCCAAATAAATTTTAGTTCCATACAATATAGAATCAAGTCATATTACCTGGTATTGGATAGACTCCCAACCACAAATTTGGTGGCAACAAAGACTGAACATTTTCAAAAGGATGTGCAGAAGCTTTACGTTCCAAAGTTTCACGAAAACCTTCAAAAAAATTATATACGAGTTAAAGATAGCTAATTACCAAATAAGTTATATTTCACATCCATGAAGAAATACGACTTCCACAATCTTTTGCTACCTTTTTTGAACTTGGAGCTGATCTTTTGGAGAAGACCAATAAGAGTAGATGCCTCAAAAGCAGTCTTTGCAGGTTTAGGATCCAATACGACTCCTGTGCTTGCATTTACGTAGAAACCTTTGTTGGTTCCAGTTATGCAATATTGATTTCCTTCTAAGGTTACTGCATCCAGATAAATCAAGTCCCCAACCAACCTGAAATAGAGGAATGTAAGTGAGATATTGTACCTGCTCCATCTTCAAATAGAAAGGAAGAAAGAAAAAGAAATTTCCGGGATGATTAGCAAGCTGAGATCACCTATATAATAAACTTCCAAAAAGCATGCCAGAATTAAAAAATTTGGGAAGGACATTTAGTGCCTCTTGTAATAGCATTTGACAAAAGTATGTCAAAAGCTACCTATAAAAAGGCAGTACATGTAAGAAGGTTGCCCACAAGCATTGTAATTAGCATGTATCTGTGAACGGCTGATAAAATGAAGAAAATTAGTGATTGCTAGATCAAGAGAGGGTAAAGGTGAAGAAAGAAGACATTAATAATTAAATTGGTAGACCAGGACTCATTAAAATTGTCAAGAAAAAACATCATAAAAATTTTAATTGGTAACCACAACCAGTAAAATTTTCTTAGGCCAGATTCAAGATAATGAGTAAAAAATCTGTAATAATCGGCAGATTGTCAGCAATACGGTCTTAATCTGACAGGTCATGTCATAATTTACAACAGCAGTATCAGGAAAAATAGGACCCATTAAACACAGGAATTATCTACATTTTAATCTGCACAGAAATAGCACCAACTATTTAGTGGAGCTACCCTATTTTAGATGAAAATGAAGTCAAAAAAAATCGATAATCTAACAAAGTCCATACCTCCTATAACTTGGAGGAGGATTAAAAGAAGAAAAGGTAATGCTCTCCACAGACTTGATCTCTTTAGGCGATGATTCCACCAAATTGCAGAGTGAACCAGTTATATCTTCCATAAAACCCAATCCTTCAAGCTCTGGACTTTCAGCTTTTGCATCTGAGAGGCAATAAGACTAATAATTACTACATACAGTAGAAATGAATGCACTACAGATGCTTTCATTTTAAGAAAGTAGAGAGTGACAAGTTTTTAAAAATCCAAAATGTAAATTTAGAAAGAAAAAAAATAGTAGGCAAATCATAACGAACTTAACAGGACTAAAGAACTACTGTGAAAATGCCTAATACATGATAGGGAAAAATTGGCTGCCCAAAAAAGAATATAAATACCTGTGTTTTTCTGTTGAGATTCATGTTGCAAGGCTAGTGATGTTGATAATGAGGCATGGAGATTTGTAAGAGAAAGCAGCTCCCGCGCACGACGAACATGAGACCTTATGGATCTGTCATCATATAATGCTGCAATATGCGGCCATTTTGCAAAAGATTACTGAGCAATACTAATATAACCAAATGAAATAAAGAAAGACTGCTAGCTTCACGTACCAGCAACCATCTCTAGGGAGCAACCACCAGCAGTAATATCTGCAACTTCAGAAATTTCATTGTAATCCTCCATATGGTAAACTGAGCCATCCTTAGCATGCAGTATCAAATCATAGCAAGTAAAGAAACAAGTCTCTGGAGCATCAAGAAGGAACTGTCTAATGTCCATTACGGAATCTCCTGGACTAAGCTGTACATCCAAAACAAATTTAAAATTTTGACCAAGTACTAGTTTCATTATAAAGGGAACATCACTATGATTAGAATAAATTCAGAGAATAATACTGACTGACATTTAAAAATAGATCAAAAGGTAAAGATAATCTGCATTCATTCATCATCAATCATATCGTTGATCCACAATGAACTTGTAAGTTTTTCCAATTGATTGTTCTCTTAATTTCTTAATGAACTGTTCTTCCTCCCTACATTTGGATTCTCTCCTCACAATCCTAGTTTGCACCATCATCACTCCTAGTATTCTCTGATCTGTTCTCCATTACTCATGCAATTAGGGCTGTCAATGAGAGTTGGGTTCTGGTCAGATTTATGTAAAATTGGGATCCGACAAACTTTTCCGGGTTACCAAACATGTACCTAATCTGACCCAACTTAATTTGGGTACCAGTTTTATTACTTCAATCCAGCCCGATTTGCTCTTTTGTATACCAAAATAATACTAAAAAGATTGAGTTAGTGTGGCTAGACAAGCTCGATCTGTGTACCTACAGGAGGGAGTCTACAAGCATTAAGTCACTAACCAACTGGCAACCAACCAACTTGTGTCTAGGTACAGAACATTGTATATTTAACAAACCCGAAACAGACGTGACACATTTTCAGACCTCATTTGTTGTAACCGAACCCGGCCTGAAATTGTTTCGGGTTCTCTATTTTTTTTTACATCCAAAACAGAATTTTTAACTAAAATTTGGGTCAGGTTAATGCTTTATCCTTTATCATTGTCAGCCTACATGCAATACAACAGTTCATAGAAGAACCAAATATTCTGAAAATTGATTATTTCCCATTGTTTAAATGTCCCCGCAAGTCCCACATGTTGATTATGGAAGGAAAATGGCCCCCTAACGTCATTTATCCTTTATCTCCTTTCCAAATATATTGGCTTACATATCAGATTAGGGCCGCAATATCGTCTTATATCCAATATTGTAAAATGTTGCTGACTTCTACAGAAGTAGGCATATTGTTTTCAGAAACCATAACAAGTCAGCACGCTATAACCTGCTTGTTGTCAAAAGGCCTAACCTCCTAACATCATTTATCCTTCATCTCCTTTTCAAATATATTGGCTGACATATCGGATGACATATCGGACTACGTCTTATATCCAATATTGTAAAATATTGCTCACTTCTAAAGAAGTTGGCATAATGTTTTCAGAAACCATAACAGGTCAGCACCCTATAACCTGCATGTTGTCCAAACTAGAAGAGCAAAAGTCCTAACCTCCCTATTAGAATAGTATAAGCCTCAAGTTCCCTGTTTCTCACATCTCGTCCTCCCTCGAGAAGCATCTCCAAAAGCTTTAGAGCCACATGTCTCCAACAACCACAGAATAGTTGTGCTCTCTGCCTCGTCATCTACAACTAGGCCATCATCTTCTTCATGTTCCTTCTCTTCTACTCTCATCATTCACGGGAACAGTCCTGACATCTGCACGAAAAGCAACCTTAGTAGTAATAATGCCATCAATGTCAGAAGCAGATCCCCTCTTTCTTCACCCTCAATGAACCCCTTCTATGTTGACTAAATCTTGTCTTTGTTGAATTTTGAGGTTACTTTGAAGTACAAATTATTCGTCCTATTGCATCAATTTATGGAATTGAGGAATACTTTTTATATATTTTTAGGTTCAAAAAAATCACATAGTTATTTACATCAACACTTATGTATATGATATATATTTGATGATCTTGATATGGATGCGTGATATTTTAATTTATCCCCACCATATCTTCTAACATCTGATGTCAGGATGCTAAACCCCAATCAGACATGAACACAACATTTGATTTTTAATACCTTGGTATTTCCATGCATCACTTTGAACAGTGTCAACAAAATATCTCACTTTAAGTAGAACTATTGCATGATCCATCTTCATGCAACACATTAGTTTCTAGAAGAATCAAGTCATCAACCTTCTTATGTTTTCTATCTTTTTGGTTCTAAGAGTAGTTTGGAACAGGAAAATTGATTAATCAATCTCACAGATTTGACTCCAGCTAAAGACACAATCTTGAGCACCCAAATTAGACTAATTAGTACATAACATAATGTATATAAAACTAAAGCAAACAGTACATTTGGAGGAAAGATGGACTTCATAAGAAATGTCAGAAGAAACTGAATATTTTCATACATGCTTATTTTTCACCATGTCAACAAAATATCTCATTTTAACTATCATGATTCATCTTCATGACCACATGGCTCATCTCATCATTTCCAGCCTTCAAAAGTACTATTTTCATCCCCCCACACTTTGTCCCCCAGCCTCATTGTTAATTGAGAAATCCGGCCATAGCATAGGCTTAGTTGGTCAATGGTCAGTCCAGCCAGAGCCTCAGGTATCTTCCAGTATTTTGATCACACTAGAAAAATCCTAGAAGGTTGTCATTCATTGTAGTGTCCCTTTCATGAATATCAATCACAATCAGTAATGTATTTTGCATAAACTCACTCAAGTACCCACCTTATTGTGAGCATCACATACTTCCACTGCTTGTAATACCTACAGTATTCTAGAACAAATGATCAATGGTTCAGCAGTTCAGCCAAAAAGGACTCGAACCTTGCTCCATGTTAGTCTATACTGATCCTAGACCAAATAAGTGTGCATCCTTCAGCATGTACTAACACGAGTAAAATTTACCATTACCCAAAACCATCAATATAAACAGAATAACTGGGTGCATAAACAAATCAAATCTGATGAAACACTAAGTCAAAAGACAACAGCACAAACTCAAAAATGAAAGATACTATCAGCATTCTTGTGCATACATGCATGTTAACAGGGAATGGAAACATTAAGATCAAATAGCATGTAAGAAGTTTCTTATGATGTCCGTGCAAATGAAAGTGTAACTAAATGCCCCTATACAGTTATTGATCTGCCACACCACAGCTATGCATGGTATGTAACAATGTATCCATTAACCAAAACACAATCATCATATGCATTAATCGTGCAGAACATAAGAACAAGCAACAAGTGAATTTGAGATATTAGCATACCATTTAAAATCTATGGAAACAAAACTATGAAACTTATGCTAATTATTCCATTTGTTCTCCACACAGATTTACTGTTCATAATTAAGCAACAAGCAAAAAATGGCATCCACGAGATGAAATACCTGTAATTCCAACTTCTCTCCAGTATGTGCCTTGACGGATACGGGATAAAGACGAACTTCACCTGTTCAAAATAGCAATGAGATTAATAAAGGGTTATTTTGTATGAGAAAAATATACAAAACACCATCTGGAAACAAATCACAAAACATTGTGGACAAATTTGCCTTTTAAGTACCTTCAACTACCCCAATTTGCAATTTGATACCATAAAAATATAATTCGCAAATCGCTACAATAAATAGTTGAGTCTTAGCACTTAACTATCCTCCGTTACTCTTCAGTCACAGGCAAATCACGTCATTCGCAAGTAACAAGTTTGGAGCCAGTTTGGCCCATGATAAAGAAAATTCATTCGTGTCCATTTTCTTCCCAACCACCTCTCTCATCCAAACCCAATTCCGGACAATCAGCTAGTGCACCGGCCTGTCCTCCTCGGCCAGATCCAATTCACCTCTGATGGACTGGAGAATAGATAGAAGATGGATTAAGGAGAAAGAGAGAGAGGGAAGAAGATGGGTTGAGGAGAGAGAGAGAGAGAGGAGCGAGGGGTTGAGAGAGGGAGAGAAAATGGGGTTTTAGGGAAGAAGATGGTTTGAAGAGGGAGGGGGAGATGATTGGTTGCGGAAGCTGTTAGATAGTATTGGGGGGAAATTAAGAAGATTTGTGTAAAACAAATTGATTATAATGTGATCATAGTTGTTAGAGGCAAAAAGGACAACTAGGCGAGATCCTATGGCGTCAAAGCACAAAGCGCAAAAATGAGGTGCGTGTCTGAGAAAAAAAGTGCATGCAAAGTATAAAACATGTATTTTTATGTCATACTAGTTCTTTTTTGCATATGCCTTCAGGTTTCTACACTGTGAGGAGTCTATTATTTTGAAGGGGGTAATGGGGATGTCATCGAGGTAGAGATGTTAACTGTGTAACTCCTTCAGGGACATCTCGTCGAGGAGACATCAAACATCAAATGTGTAACTGATGTCAAAGAGGGCTGTGTCGAGGACTAAGTGGCTGCATTGAGGATTAATATGCTACCAAAGTCGAGACAATATTGGTACAAGAGGAAGAGGAAGGTGGTCTGCTGGAGCTATGTTGTCACAGGTGACACCTCACCTAGGTGTGCATGTAAAAAAACATACCGCCTCGATATGGGTAATTTTTCCATGCTTGTGACGATGGTCACACAGGCGCGCCTAGGTGGCACCTAGGGTTGAATATATATATATATATATGCAGCTGGAAAAATATATATGTGAGCAGTGAAGTATCCAAATTCATGGACGCAGCGCCTAGGTGAGGCGGGAGGCATGTCGCCTCACCTCGTCTAGCGTCCAGAACAACATAGCGTTGGAGTCGAGATGATCGGCTGGAGTCGAGAAACTTATTTCCCCGGTGAGGCGGGAGGCATGTCGCCTTACTTGGAAGCTCGTTGGGAACTCGTTTCCCCGATGACGGGAGCTCGTTTCTCATGTGACGGAAACTTATTTCCCCGACGAGACGACATGAGTGATTTCCATAATATGACCATAATTTTAAAAAAGAACATAAATTTTAGGAATAAAGTTAGAAAAAATTTAATACTCGTTTATCAAAGTACCAAGAAACTAAAGATTATTTACCTTGACATCATAAAAAATTAACATGTGAATGATATATCTGTAACTTATACCGAACTTTATAAATTCTAATAAATATTAAGATATATATAAGTTTTGATAACAATAATTAATAAACATAAAAAATTATTAGCGCACGCTCCCAACTTTAGACTCTTCTAAGTAGTTACGTTCCCCCGCTCTCGCTCCTGCCCCTGCTTCCGTCCCCGCTCCCGCTTCTGGATTCTAAGGTCTGGAGACGAATTTTGAGAGATCAAATCAGGATTGGAGTAAAATTGGGGTAGGACAACTTTTAAGTTATATAATGGGTTATGTTTGGGCCTTTGGGCATGGTTGTACAAAAATTTCAAAATTAGCACATTAGACCTAGGTGCCTTATCAGCTCAACCCTAAAGCGCAGCCTAGATGGTGCTTCAAATGACTAGACATGCTTCGGCTGGAGCGAGACACAAGCCTACGTTTTGCACCTAGGCAGACTTTTAATAAAATGTAATAGGGAACTATAACAAGGGGTTTTATGTAAAAGTATGAATTTGGATGAAATGTTTTAATATAAGGACTTACAAATTTGACTAGGCAGGAGAGCCTTGTGTCCTTATCCCTTAAGGGGTTATTGTAGAAAAATGTAAAAAAAAAACATATTCATACCAAAGTGCTAAAAAAGGTCAAGTTATCAAGCTGCAAATTGGAGATACTTGAGGGTATATAAAGGTAAATCAGGCAAGTTTGTGATAATGATTTCCAAAGCAGATAATGTAAGAGCAGCATGGGCATATAAACCTATATTAGACAATAGATTCACTGTAGTTCATATGAACTACAAAGCCAATAGTATAAGAGCAGCATGGGAGTATAAAGTCATTCATTAATATGAGATTTACTATGGAGGCATAAAACCAAGTTAAGAATGCTCCAATGCTTAAGTTACAATGACCAGCTCTCAACCTAAATCAATGTATATTACCTAGATGTACAATCATTTCAGGCAACTATGGGAAAACCCTTGCAACCAAGCAGCGACCTTCAATATACATATAGACTAGCAATAAGTATAAACAAATTAACAAAGTAGGAGGATAACATAGTGCACAAAAGAGAATTCTAAAGTAACGCACATTAAACCCAAAAAACCAGGCTGAAACACATCTTTAAGAAAACCATAACCATGATATATCATATAACAAAATTAACAATTGTTTCGGAAGTTATAAAAGAGATTAAAAGGTACACATCTTTATACAAGGCTAAAAAATGTGCAGGATTTTGCCCCTTACAGCAGAGAGCTCAACCGAGAATGACCAGGTTTGGGAGATTGCCTTTTACAACTTGGGTCGGCTTGGGACAGACCATACCCAACCTAATACAATTTAGGTAAGGTCCAGGATAACCCCAGAATTCGAAAACCATGTGCAAACCTAAAGGGCCAAGCAGAGTAACATTTCATGCAAACCAAAAGCTTTACAACTGAAATTTAAGCCCATATAGCTTCCTCCTCTCTTCAGCAATTCATCTTCTTTCCTTCAAATATGCCATTCTTCTCATGGTCATAACCAAAACAGAGACCAAGATGGATTGATGATTGAAATTAAATTCCTTGTTCAATTAATTATTCTATAATATAAAAATTGAGGCAGATAGAAGTTCTATTCCAATTGGCAAGGATAAGATGGGTGATCAAACGTTGGCTTTTAGGAGATACATTGGAACCTTTGGTCCCGTCTCTCTTCTTCCCGAAGTTGCAAGTCATAAGCAGTACGACAAAATCCATTCAAGAAAACTTATTCAATACAACCAACCAAACTAACCATTTTGAAGCATGGATATTTTGCAGAGGCAGTGTCGTACCCTTAATTGTTATATCCAAAACTAGAGGTACCTGATGCTCATACACTTGGTTGTCGTGCTAGGAGGCCTCCACTTCAAATGTTAAAAAATCAAGATTCAGAAACTGATCCAGGTATTGTTTTGTCAGTTTCGTGTTCCTCTGGTGGTTTTGAATTGGTCGGTTATGAACCCTCGAAATTTCTATCTAAAACGGTCAAAGCATATTGATTATGGATTATACTCATATGTATTGGCTGTATCATGTCAGTTTTGGCCTATCCATTTCTGCTTCTGACCCCACCAATATCTGCTGCTACCGGCATTGAGGCTCTCCCGACAATTCAGCAAAGAAAATTATTAAGATGAGTACAATAAAAATAGTGTCGACACAAGATTTGGCGTGTTGAAGATCAATATGCTACAGTATGTCAATAAGATTCTCCTTATCCACACATTGTGACCATTAACTAACATTTGTCGAAGTTGTATTTGTATATTATAAATTCAAAGCATCCACCCATTTCAATATTATTCCATTCAAAACTCACCACTCTGTGCAGTTTGTTTAAGATCAACAGTATCTATTGAGCTAAACATTCACCAGAGCTGAATATTATTACATTCAAAACTAACAGGAAAATATATAATACATAAATTACACCTAAATGTATCCAATATTTCCTGTTCTATTATTTTTAGAATACTTTTTGGCTTTCTAAAACAGAAAATCTAAAACCACCTATATATTAATACTCGTAACAGATTCCGCAACCAATTATGATACTATGAAACTTGCTTAAAAGCTCGGAAAAATAAAATCACATAAACCATAGTTACAATACACCAAAGAAAATTAGATATGCAGGAAGTTCTTTGAAAATGCAATAGTCATCGTACTAAGTTGATCAAATTTCAGCTTGTAAATATCTGAATAAATTGAATTTTGGTACATCAATAGATTCTGGTATGATTTTAAAGTTAATATAGTAAATCTTTCGTATGTGAAACCCACAACGTAAATAAGGAACTTAGTACGCAAAACATTCATATATGAGACCTCAAAGCTAAGCTAAGACTCCCACAGATATAGCTACTTTGTGGATAAGAGGCATAGCATTCACTTGTGAACATACATTGTATAGGAAGATCCTCATATATGGTTTAGTTTTAGAGCTTATAAAGATGACCAGTTTGGTTTCCAATTTACAAACACGCATGTAACCATCATAACTGGAAGGAACCTTATATTAGCATAAATTGCTCTCTTCCACACTGCCCCTGCATTTAACAGGTAATTACATGATTTAGTCTCGTATACAATGAGAAATCCCTCCTCACTCCATGTGCATGTATATGTGGTAATTGTACACATAATTAAGAATGTACATCAAATGTTCCTCGAACTTCTGACAAAATTCCATATAATAAAATTTATAATGGTTTGCTTCATAAAGATTATGCTTTTAGTCTCTCTGAATCTACCTTCTTCCACATGTACAGACCTCTCTCTCTCTCTCTCTCTCTCTCTCTCTCTCTCTTGTATGATTCTTGATGTGGCTTACATTTTCCCTCCTACATACATAGTAGTAATCAGTAGGTAATAAAAAGCACTTGATTCTGCAATTTTACTTTTATCGACAAGATTCTCTAAAGAGAAACAGTTTTTTTCTATTTGGTAATGAATTCTTAGGTATATTGCAAAAACATTCCCATGTATTATCTTATCTCGGATCCTAAGGAACCACTAATGTTTAAATTCCATCAGCTACCCCTATAATTAGCCAATCGGCCGATTCCGTCAAGATTTATGATTATTATATTTTGACTATTTTATCTCTATTATTCTTTGCAAACACTAACATCTATCCATAGTGCCTCTCTCTCCTTTAAAAACATTAGGAAGTTTCACGCAAAATACCGAATAATTTAATTACCAAAAAGAATTATGGATGTTCTATAACGAGAATTATCTTGAGAAAAGCACTAAAGTTGATTCCTTGAACTTTATGATCGTCCATTTCTTTTCCAACAGTTACATCTCTCTTCCTCTATTTTTCCTTTGAAGCCAAATTTGGATCCTCCAATCCCCATTTCCCTCCTCCATCCTCCTTTGTTTCTACTTTCTGTCGTTTCTTCTTTGTTCTCTTTATTTTTCTTACTTCCCCGACAAACTCGTAATTGTCCTCATCCAAAGAAGAAATATCTTCTCTGTCTTCATCCAAAGAAAACTTCTTCTCCAAATCCACTTTCTTCTTCACCTATTCATTTTTGTCTCTTGTTCTATCTATACACTACTCCAAGCTCAAAACAAAACCAATTACCAACCAACCCTGAAAATTATCCCCCCCATTCCATCCTCAAATTTATTTAAGGTTACAATTATTGTTGCAGGATTATAGTTAGAATGGAACAAAAAGCAAGAAAACGACAGACACAACAGCTACAATATGAAAAGGAAAGGGAAAAAACAGACATGCTGGATCAACTGCTGGATCAACTTACCGACAAGCAGCAGAGGGCTGAAATAATGAACTTTGAATTTTAGGGATTTTTTTGTATCCGAGTAGAAATTCAGGGGATTTCCTGCATAATCTCAAATTTTAGGGACTTTTTGTGATGAGAATGACATTTGTTTCCACTCTTTAACTTAATGTCTCATAGAGGTGTATGCAATTACCTGGTGCAAATTGTTTCATCTTACCTATTCGTCTAGACTCTTTATAGTCTTAAGGGAACATGGAGGATGCTCATTTATTGCATGAGCTTAAATTACATATCCAAAAGGTAAGTCTACCTATTCGCCAACTAGTTAAGTAGGTTTTATGGCATGACCCTCTCATTCTCAAAGTTACCTGGCTAGAATCTAGCACCAAGATAGAGGGTTGACGCCAAATCGACAACCAGTCATAAAAACTGTCTCAATTCTTTAATAGAGCATTCTTAAGGAGAAGACTTGGTTGATGATAGCCAACCCCATTATGATGGGAGAAAGCTTAGTTGATGACTCGTTAGCCTATTGTGTTCCCAACCTACAGAAGAAGAGTCAGAAACCAACTAATTATAAATTAAATTAGGAACTAAATAAATTACAGTGGATCAATTTGTACTATGTTTGTTGGCACACAATTAACATCCCACATGATAGATAAGAATCCATATCTTCTTTATACAGACATCAGCATTTAGAACTAGATAAAAGAACCTAGTGTACACCGTATGAGTCTGGAGAAGTTGGCCACAAAATCCAGTAAGTCGGGTCAAACTGAGGGCACAATATTAAAAGGACTGCAAGTTTCAAAGTTTTCAAATGCCAAAGGTTAGAGAACTTAACGAAATATTGGTTTTGCAACAGAAGTGGCCTTTAAGATAGGAAATGAAAGAAATAATTGATATACAGGATGTATAGTGACCAATGGAACAATACTATTACTAGAGAGCAGAATCAGTATCTATATGCACCTTAATCTTGTGAAACATAGAAATTTGTATATCAAAACAGAAGGAACATGCACTCTCATCAACCAAAAGTTGCAGCCCAAATTATACAAACTTCTATGTTAAAACAGCTACCAATCATTAACTAAAAATTGCAACCAAATAATCCATATCAAAGATCTGAGAAAGCTCTGAAAGTTAATATGGACAATTAAAGGGAACAAGTAGATATTAAGGTCGCATAAAATAGTCACATAATATCAATAGGAGAAGATAATGCACCTTCAACATTCTTGGATGCTGCCGCAGGAGCATCTGCAGTCTCCTCCTTCACATCATCAACTTTGTTTTCGGCAGTCCCATTACTCGTAGCAATAGCAGATCCCACAACTCCATTTACATCACTGTTACTGGGTTCTAAGACTACAGTATCATCATTTGATGATATTGTGGAATCAAGTGGTTTTGAACCTGATTCTGAAGAAATATTTGGGTTTGAGTTTGATTGCTTTCTGTTCTTAGCCTTGTTAGATTTTCCAGCCATCTTTTCGTCCTGGCATCAAAATCAATAATGCACCATAAAGTAAGTAAACACATATAAAGAAAATTCAATAGCCAGTATCACCATTTCATCAATATAGTAAGTTATAACTCTACTATGAATAAGTATAGATAAACCTTTCAATTAACATATATATCAAGCACAAAAATAATATCCCATAGCATGGCAAGTTCCATCTCTATTATGAACAAGTATCCACAAACCTTTTCAGTTAAAATACATATCATGCACAAAAATAATAGCCCAATTCCACAATTCCTGTAACTATAAAATTTACCATCTGAATAAATTTGTAAGCTTCAAGATGTCATATCAATATCAAATATCATTTCTCCCAACTTTTCCATGTGCAGTGTACACAGAGTTTTACCTCTAATACTACTCGAAAGAACACCTTCAAGTGTGAAGGAGAAAATAAAGGAATAATTTCGAAATAAAAGAAAATCTAAAAATCAAATAAAGAAGTTCACCATATTACAATTATTTATGGGAGAATAGGAGCATAGTTTGCGGTATCGGCCAAAATCGATCCAATACGGCCGATATCGGTACGATTTGGCATGTCCCAGTCCGATACCGATACTGACATCGGGCGTCGCTTTTCCACTCAATTCGGCAAAGAAAATTGAACAAAAAAGACGAATCAGCAAGGGTGAAAAAGCATAGCAAATGTTGTAAAAGCATGTAAAAGGAAAAAAAAAAAAACTTATCTATCGTAGGTAAACCAATCTACAAGGGTGACTACTATTTCATTCCATTTCAAAACTCCTACGAAACAACACATGAAATACCTAAAATATGCCTTAAATGCACAGTATTTTTTCTAAAATTTTAATAATTATTTTCTTTCCAATACCAAAAAAACTCCGATACTCCGATCCAAAACTGCCAATACTGCCGATCCCGATACCAATAGAAAGGGTCTGATACCGATTCTGATACCGATATTGCGAACCTTGAATAGAAGTTATAGGACGTACCGCAAGAAACTCTGTTTCCTTGACTCTATAAAGAAAAATAACATCTATGATGTTCTAGTTTGGTAAGTATGAATGTTATAGTGGCCAAATACCTCCAGAAACCGATATTTGCAGTAAAAAAATCTCAAAAAGGAGTTAAAAAAGTATCTTCTCTGTTTACCTACCTACAACTACTATCCAAGAACATTTATATAGCACACAACTGCACTACTACCCAGAGAACAATCCCAAAACTGTGCATTTAAAAGGAAGTTAAATTTGATTGTTTCAATCAACATAAAAGCTCATAAATCATAGTATATCACATCACAACAACATTTCAATATATCCTAACAGAAGCACTCAAACAGTACCACTAAGCAGAAACAAAACTCTGTATCCTCAAATTCCTTCAAATCTACTTCATAGACCTTTTTATAGGCCTTTTACACAGTGATGTAGGTGTGAGCCGACATGGCCAATATGTCAGACAATATCCGTTTTGAGGGGGAAAAAACATATATATAGTACCGGCATAAGATATGTACTTTATGTCATCTTATAAAAAAATCAGCATATGTTTCAGGATTTTTTGACATTTCTGCCGATATGTTGTCTACAAAATTCGGACGACATTTGAGTAATTGGGTTTTTTGTGATTTTGGGTATGTTTTGATTTATAAAGCCGGTTAAACCTGAAAGCAATAACTTACTCGAAAGCAATAATTTTCTGTCAACAAAACCCTTCTCTCTCTCGTTCTGCTCCCTCCATATGTCGTTTCTCTCTCCACTCTCGATCTGCTGGTGTTGCTCAAACACTCGTCGACGAGGCTCCACTCTGGCTACCTAAGCTCTACTTTAATGAGGTATAGCTCAATCTAGAATTGCGTACTCTTAAATTATGCAATATTTGTATTTGAAATTAGAATTAGATAGGACATTTAGTTCATATAATATATAATCTTATATAAGATATTACATATTTATTGATCTGACACTCGGCATTAAAAATCCCAATCCGACATGAAACCAATATCCGACATCTACAACCTTGCTTTTGCACAAGGAAAATAGAGAGCTTCATATAGTGTTGCACTTGAAAACACCATGATGAAGTGAACGAACAATAATGGAAGAAACTAACGGATACCCACTTAAGCTTTAAGCTTGGAAACCCCACAAAAATAAAATCAAAACATAGAACGAGAACCTCTCTAAGGTTCTAGTGATCAAAAAATAGAAGAAACGAGCAAAATACTCAGTTGAGGTTATGCATCAAACCATCACAAGAAAGTGATCTCTAGTGAGAAAATCATTATTTAATGCTTTTAGCAACAAAATGGCACAAATGGAAGAAACTAGCATATACACACACTTACATGAAGCTTCATAAAAAAGTATGTTTTATTCCAAATAGAGAGAGAGACAGAGAACTTCTCTAAGTTTTTGGTGATCCGAAAAATGTAATAAAATACCCAGTTGAGATTATGCATCGAATCCTCATTATTAAAAAAAAACTTGGTGAAAATATCATTCCCTAACGCTTGGAGGGATCTCCTCGATATAGTTCTTAGAGAACAAAATCACAGAAATTGGCAAAAAACTAACAAATACCCAGTTGGGATTATGCATGAACACCCATAAAAATGGGTTTTCTTTGGTGAAAATATCATTCCCCCAATATTTCTAAAACACAAAATCCACACAAATTGAAGAAACTAACAAATACCCACTTAATATTAAGCTCCAAAACCCCATAAAAATGTAATATTTATTGAAGAAGAGAACCTCTTCATAAAAAAAAATTGAATGATTGGGAAAAAAAAGTAACAAATACCGAGTTGATATTGTGCATCAAAAGTCCATAAAAGAGCAGTCTTTGGTGAAAAATAAGTAATAATCTAAGAGATTTAGTACAGGAATGGGGACCTTAGAGAGAGAAGAGAGAGAGGGCGGCGCAGAGAGATGACTGGTGACCCTCTTTCTCTCTGTGTGTGGCTTTTGGGGGTTTTAGTTTCGGGGGCTGAATTGGGAAAAAGACAGGGTCCCTTTTTCTAGTATTTATGAATGTTTTTTTTCCTTATTTTAGTAAATTAATTAATATTGAGTATATATTCCTTCAAAAAAAAATTAATGTAACAAAATTAATTTATATTAAATTAATACAAACGAAATAAGTTTACCTAAATTAAAAATAAAGACACAGTCTGCCAACTCAGTTGACGAAAAACATAACACAACCGACACGTGTACAGCAAAAGACAAACTCCACTGCTCAATTTTTGCCAATTGGGTTGGCCGAAATTGTGCAACTAGGTTGGCTAAAATTGGGCAGTATGACCCGCAGTTTGGTTGGGTGGTTTGGTTTGGTTTGGTTTGGTTTGTTTTATGAGTTTTTTTTTAATTAGTTATGTTTTAGTTTTTTTTATTTAGTTTAGTTTTGGATTTTGGTTTCAGAAAATTTACTTTAACAAAATAAAATTTAAATTAATTAATTGTAACGAAAAAAAATTAGAAAAAATTAAAAAAAAATGGTTTAGTTTTTTTAGAAACTTTCTATTTATATTAAAGTTTTTTTTACTTAATAAAAAAACTAATATTTATTTTTTACTTAGTTTTTTTTTCTTTAGTTTTTTTTCCTCATTTTAAAGTTTAAAGTTTATTTTGATAAGAAAAAAAAACTAGTTTATGATGAGGGTAAAATGATTCCACAGTGGAATTCTAGATTGGAGACACAGCTCGCGGTACAGTCGTCTCAACTAATGGACTCTATAGATGAGGGTGAGTTATTTAAAAAGTTGAACAAAATAAAATTTCAAAATTATATGAAATCATACGCTCATATTTGTTTAAATGGTGTAGCATTAGGTGATATTGCCTATAGATCTTGGTGGGGAGCTTCTCTTATCAGTAACCGATCCTATCGATACGAGGAGTTGCGATTCCAACATCGGGTCGTTGATGATGCTAGTTATCGTGAATGGTATCAACGTGTAAATGAGAATGTACGTATTTTATTGATAAAAATATTTGTCTCTATAGTTTTTTTATATATGAATTAATTGGATTCTACTTAATATTTTAGTTTTCAAATTTGAATCTAACATGTGAAAATCATCCAGTGAGAGACACGTTGAGCACATCAGTAAGATCATTTTTGGATGATGTGCAAGCAATTCCGACTCCCTGAACCCTCCGTTACATATTCCATCGGATTATCCTCAAGGCTTAGTTAGCCGACGGCAAGCACGTCCGCGCAGAAAGTATACCAATGTTTGGCATATGGATAGCCCGCCTCAACAAGATGACGAGGTCCCTCAGGAGGCTGAGCAAGGCAGTTTCCAGCAGGCTGACCAGGGCACTTCCTAGTGGGCTGGCCAGGGCACTTACCGGTGGGCGAGGGGACGCCACAGGCACGTACCCCACAGATGGACCGAGAGGCGGACGAGGGGACGTCACAGCCTAGTGGTGACTATTGGGATTATTACATGCAGATGGCCACTTCTATATGTGATGCACCACAGTTTGATACAGCTACTCAGTTATTTGTGACTCCAACAGCGCTGGTACAGACACAGGAGACTGATAAATTTGACCCATGGGCACCTTTGCCAAGGGAGAGACCCGAGGATACAGTAGCAAGAAGAAATAGACTTGGTCTTAGGCCAAGACCTCGTAGGTATTATGACAGGATGGCAAGAGGCAGAGAATGAAAATCTTGTACTTCTAGGTTTTATTAGAAATTTATGTATTAGAAATAAAATTACATCAATGAACTTATAACTTTTCTAAGAAAATCTATGTCAATGCATTTATTCTCTTAGTTGGTTGGTACATCTTCTTCTATTGTGTCATAAACCATTAAAGTTGTAGTGTCACGTTTTCCCTGTTCGGGGAGCGCGGCTAAGAAATACTTGGTATCGTTCGATCGGGACAGATTGAATCAAGATCCTTTCCTCGTTATGGATTAGTTTCTTCGGAATCAGGTCCCATATTTAACGGATCGTGCCTCAAGGAAGGACTCGAGGCAGAGTCGAGAGGAGCCTTTCCGTTGCGCCGGTTTCCTTGCCCGTTTTCGATGTCTTTTGGTTGCTTTCTTGTTGGTTTTATGACTTACATTTTTTTGAATGGTTTTGATGGATTTCATTGCCTTCGTTCTTAGGATTTCGTATCGAACCTTTGGAGACCGAAGTAGGAGATATTGATTATCTGTTGGTGCGTTCAGGTGATCAGGTAGGCGACGCGCAAGCGGAGTCTTGAAGATCTCACATTTTCTCTCCTAGTTTACCAACTTGTGAGTGGCTTTACTTCGATTAGCGCCCTTCTTTCAAGTCTTCATTCTTAATAAATTGGCTCATTTGTGCATCTCGTTCCAACGATACCAAAATAAAGAATAAATTGAGTCAAATGAAAGAAGTGTTAGACTTGAAACACTTAAAATGCCTGTCACCTAGAATTCTCAACGACTACTGTAAACACCCTAAATTTCCGAAGTGAAATTAATATAATTTTCCGTATATTTTAGGTATTTTTCTGGATGTCTGTCACTAAGGTTTTGGGGGTTAAATAATTTTAAGTATGGCTTAATGGGGTTAAAATATTCTGGAAGTAAAAATTTATTGTGTATAATGGAGAACCGGACGCATGGCATTTTTCGGTGAATTTATTGGACACCGGAGCAACGTATCGAGGACCAAAAGCTATTTGGATTGTGAACCAAATGGAGCCCGAACCAAACCAACCCGACCCGCAGGGGGAAAACCCTAGCTGCCGGAGTTCCTGTAGCAGCTATAAAGAGGCTGCCTCGACATCCGTGCTGCCCTCTTCTCCAACTACCCAGCCGCCACCGAAATCCTAGTTTCACCCCAGCACCCGTGTCCATCCCTCCAGCGCCGCGTGTCCTCTTCGAACCGCCGCTGTACCGACCAACCCCGCCGCCGCTTCACAGCAAGCCCCGACCCTTCGATCCGCCGCTGAACCGCAGACCCCCACCCGCTCGTCGACCACCGCAGACCCCCACCCGCTCGTCGACCACCGCAGACCCCCACCGCTCGTCGACCTCCGCCGCGAGCACAGCGACCCGAGCGCGGCCTCACCCCTCCGCCGAGTCGCACAGCAACCCCGAGCGCGGCCTGACCCACCCCGCCGCCGAGTCGCACAGCAACCCCGAGCGCGGCCTCACCCCTCCGCCGCGAGCACAGCGACCCCGAGTGCGACTCCTCCGCCTCACAGCGTCTCCGCAGACACGAGACGCGAGCAGCAGCGCGCGAGGACACGACCAGGACACAGATTGGACTCTCGGACACTTGGAAAACAGAATCCACGGAGCCCCGTTCAGGTACCAATTTCTTCCTCATCGCAACTCCGATTTCGATTCCGTCGATTGCTATGCGTAGACTGTATACCCCTCTCGGTGCCCGTACAATTCGCTCGGTGCATCGCGTCTTGTAGTGGTCGTACACCGCGATCCAAAACAGGAAAAAATAACGCCCTGTTTCACCTCGGAACTGAGTCCGCCCCGCCAATCGGGACGACTTGGTCGCACGCGGTCTTTACCAAACTGTGCGTGACGTTGATACGGTCGTGTAGGATTTCGCAGAAGTCGATTCGGAGGTGCGTGCACCCCGGAATCAACGCGCATCCGCCGACAACACCCCGTATCCGTCGATTCTGTAACACGCTGTAACTTCGTGTACACACGTCGGATCGAGACGAAACTTGCGCCATCGGATCCGTAGTAATACGCTGGTCCTGTGAGCCAAGTTTGGTTCGATTCTGAGAACGTTGACAAAATCGCGTATCGTGGGCCCCACAGGCTCCACTTGACGGGTGATTTTGTGATCGGCTCATCGGAATCCAATTCTGGAAGTTCCGTTGGGTTCGTATCGTCGTTCCTGACTTGTAGACACTGAGTTTGCGGAATTTGGAGACCTTTGACCCTGACACGCTTTTCGGTGCAAAGTGGCCTACAGGTGGAACCCGCTTTGGCCCGAAAATGACCTTTTTGCCCCTGTGTCCAAATTGGACGTAAGGACAGGCATTTCCAGTTATTTGACATCTTCTGAGACTGTTGGTGGTATTTATTACAGCTTTCGGAGTAGTACCTACCGGATCCACTGATACAGGGACAGTTGTTGATATCCGAACATCAGGCAAGTGTACCTTGCCACTCTATGCAGCTTAGTTATCTATTTTCCTTGCTTATTATATATATATTGCTGTGCATGCTCAACCTAGGACCGTGTGACGTACTTAGTGTCCGATTATCAGTCGGGTGCCGACACTGTACGCAGTGTTGGGTACGGTCATCTAGAGATGGACATCCGTGACACTTTATTCTCGTACTTGTCTTATCAAGTACTCTATGACCCAGGACACTGGACACTATTCATGAGACAGGATTTTCCCGAGATATTCGTGGTGATTCTGTATAGGATATAGGACATGGACATTATATTCTTAGATACTGTATGACTGGTTGCATTTAGCTATGATCACGCTTGACATGGGCATGAGACGTTATGGTCATGATATGCGTGGTTACATTGGGTGGGGAGAGACACACAGGCTACAGGCTGTTTACATATATATATCTTCTATTATTGAGAGGTCGTAGACTCTCGTAGCAGAGCTAGACCCACTACCGGTTATTACCGCTACCGGCTCCCCGACACAGAGCTTGTAGTGGCTCAGCCTGAGACTAGTGATGCTCTCACTTGCATTTACACTTAGATGGTTACATATTTACCCCTTTGTTTCATTAGTTATATATTGCTGCACTGCTTATCTGTATTTATTGGCATGAGCTTTCTTGTACCTTGCTATGTCCCCTGAGGACCTGGATCCGGATTTTTGTCCCCAGATTTTGCAGACGAGGTTTATCCCGAGGTTTACGGGACCGGATCAGGAGCTGATCCAGGAGTTGTACCACCATCCGAGGATGAGGTCTTAGCTGAAGACTTCTCTTGAGCACCCTTGTTTATGCTCAGCTTTTATTATTTATTTCAGTCTTTGATATTCTGGTCAGATGAACCATTGTACTAGATATTTATCGGGTTGTTCCCCGAAGTACTATGTGAGACTGGATGATGATTTACATTCCTTATTTATTCTGTGGATCATGTTTATGTCTTGTGTGGATGAGATTAGTTGTACCATGATTGTCGTAGACTTGTTTTACAGCTTAAGTATGCCCTGATGGATCCATTATATTGAGTTGGTCCATCGGTGCGTACTGCTGGCCATTATCACGCGTCTGGTCCCACGGTATTTTGGGACTGGGGCGTGACATGGTTTTTGTGGTGGCCCATGCAGGTCTACGACTAAATTGTTCGGTTTCAACTTAGGGACCGAACCAGCCTGCCCTAAGGATAGGATAAGTTCTAGGTTCTCATCCATTATTTAACCATTGTTGAACTCTATATCGAACTCGAAATTTGTTACTTGAACTGCATCCTGTATTGATTCCTCTGAGCGTTCTTACAGTTTATATTTTGATTGCAGAGCAATGGATTCCGGGAACAGAGAGGATATTCCTTTGGATACGCCACACGACGCTGTGGTTACTTATGGAGACGGAGTAACACCAGGGGATGGAGGACAAGCATCGCAGAGTGATCAAACCGGTCAGCCTAATCCAAGGTTCCGGAGAGATGACATCCCACCTCCACCACAGTTCACTCCCCAGATGCCAGTATTCCCGCCAGGACCAGCCATGGACGGGCAACAAATGTTCCAGATGATGTATGCTATGATGCAAGCACAGCAACAGATTCAGCAGGAGGCCCATCGGCAGGAGGCCGAGTATCTAAGGACCAGCCTGGTATCCGCATTGGAGCAGGCAAATCCCCCAACGAGGCGAACAGCGACGGGATCTATCACTGATTTCCGTCACCTCAAACCTCGCACATTTTCTGGTAAGGAAGGGCCAACGGAAGTTCATGAGTGGCTCACCAACATTCAGCATCAGTTGGAAGCCGCTGAACTTTCGAGAGAGAAGTGGATGACTGCAGTTAGAATGCAGTTAACTGATAATGCGCATCACTGGTGGCTAGCAGAAGAGAGGAGACTTGGACAGGATAGAGTCACATGGGAAGAGTTCTCTAGACTCTTCCAAGAGATGTACATCCCGGCAGTCGCACGGTCAGAGCTCAGAGACAGGTTCAACCGCCTTATCCAAGGCAGCATGTCAGTGGAGGAATACAATGCAGAATTTATTCGCCTGAGCCGCTTTGCCCCAACACTGATTTCAACGGAGGAAGAAAAAGCAGAGAAGTTCTTTGACGGCTTGAAGTTCGAGCTTCAGAGAGTGATTGGAACGGTAGCACCTACCTCTTATACCGATGTCCTTGCAGCAGCCCGACGCTTGGAGCGCGTCACCAGGAGGGAATCTAATCTGAAGAGGCCTATCATATCAGCACCATCCAGGCCAGCACATGGGGATTCCGCAAAGCGAGCCCAAAGGGGTATGCCAGATAGAGCAGCACAGAGAGACAGACCTCTTCCTACTTGTCACCACTGCGGCAAGGTAGGACACATTGAGAAGGAATGCAGGCGTAAGTTGGGACTATGTTTGAGCTGCGGATCCAGCCAGCACTTTTCCAGGGACTGTTCCGAACGCCGAGACGGAGCACCAAGACTAGCATTGCCTGCACCACGACCAGCTTATCCAGCAGCAGGAGCCCAACAGACAGGAGTTGGTGGGGTCAGACCACCAGCCCCCGGAGGGAACCAGCAGAGACCACCCCTGGCACCACAGGCAGCCCTATTTCATCAGCAGCAGCAGCAGCAGAGAGGTCCAGCTCAGGGACGGGGACAGGCATTCCCATTAGCTGTTGAGGAGGAGGCTACAACAGGCGAGGTCATCGCAGGTACTATTTTAGTAGCTTCATTACCAGCTGTAGTTTTATTTGATTCTGGAGCATCGCATTCATTTATAGCAGCTAGCTTTGTAGCCACCCATAGAGTAGCTACCGCACCCTTTCCGAAGATGAAGAGAATTCTTACGGGAGGCGGTATTATTCAGGTTAGTGACGTCTATAGATCATGTTCTGTAGTAGTTTGTGGCCGAGAGATGCGAGCTCAATTTTTGATCTTTTCTATGCCTGACTATGACGTTGTACTTGGTATGGACTGGTTGAGTCAGTACCATGCGACTCTTGATTGTCGGCTTGGGAAGGTTATATTTAGACCGCCTGGCCATCCAGAATTTGAGTTTCTCCGAGGAGCAGTAGAGCAAGGAGTTCAGCCTACTCTTAGGGTATTATCTGTAGAAGAGGAGACAGGTTACCCAAGAGTCATATCAGGTTTTGTGGATGTATTTCCTGATGACCTTCCAGGTTTACCGCCTGATCGGGAAATAGAATTCACAATAGACTTAACTCCAGGAGCAGAGCCAATCACTTCATCGGTTTATCGGCTAGCACCTAAGGAGTTAGTGGAGTTGAAGGAACAGGTTGATGATCTTTTGGAGAAGGGTTTCATTCGGCCCAGTGTTTCACCTTGGGGAGCACCCATCTTATTTGTGCCGAAGAAGGATGGAACAGTACGGTTGTGTATTGATTACCGGGCACTAAATGCTGTCACCATCAAGAACAGGTATCCCTTACCACGCATTGATGATCTATTCGATCAATTGAGTGGTGCAAGGGTATTCTCGAAGATTGACCTTAGATCCGGCTATCATCAGATCAAGGTGAGGAAGGAAGACATCCCGAAGACAGCTTTCAGGACGAAGTATGGGCATTACGAGTTCTTGGTGATGCCGTTTGGTTTAACCAACGCGCCAGCAGTGTTTATGAGCTTAATGAACAGGGTCTTTCATCAGTTCTTGGATAAATTCGTAGTGGTGTTCATTGATGACATTCTCATATATTCCAAGAACCATGAAGAGCACGAGGAGCATCTTAGAATCGTGTTAGAGACCTTGAGGCAGGAGAAGTTATATGCCAAACTTAGTAAGTGTGAGTTCTGTATGGACAAAGTGCCTTTCTTGGGACACATCATATCAGGAGAAGGACTTTCAGTGGATCCAGAGAAGGTTGCAGCAATTGAGACATGGCCTACACCCATATCAGTCGCAGAGGTGAGAAGTTTTCTCGGACTTGCGGGATATTACCGAAGGTTTGTAGAGAATTTCTCGAGGATTGCAGAACCAATGACGAAGCTGACACGAAAGGATCAGGAGTTTGTATGGACAGAAGACTGCCAGAAGGCTTTTGAAGAACTGAAGAGAAGATTAACAACAGCACCTGTCTTGACTCTTCCTTCAGGGTCAGGAGGTTTTGTTGTTTACAGTGATGCATCAGGCAGCGGATTAGGATGTGTTTTGATGCAACATGGGAAAGTTATTGCTTATGCGTCAAGACAGTTGAAGGACCACGAGAAGAACTACCCGACACATGATCTGGAGCTAGCAGCAGTGATATTTGCATTGAAGATATGGAGACACTATCTTTATGGAGAGAGGGTAGAAATCTTTACTGATCACAAGAGTCTAAAGTATGTGTATACTCAGAAGGAGCTTAACATGAGACAGAGACGCTGGCTGGAACTGATGGTAGATTTTGACATAGATCTGCAGTATCACCCGGGAAAGGCGAATGTGGTTGCAGATGCACTCAGCAGGAAGCCTACGGCGTATTTCTTGACGATGCAGCCCGAGTTATTGAGAGATTTACAGGAGCTACAGATAGAGGTTATCGTACCGGGACAGAATGGATTGATGGCTAACCTTGAGATTCAGTCATCACTCGTGGAGAAGATTAAAGAAGCATTGCCCACCGATGCTAGATTCCGAAGACTCAAAGAAAGGACAGAAGCAGGTATGCAGACAGGACTACGCATCCACGAAGACGGGACATTGAGGTTTGGAAATCGCCTGTATGTCCCAAATGGAGAATTGAGACAGGAGTTAATGACTGAAGCGCATAGCTCTATGTACTTTGTTCACCCAGGAGGAACCAAGATGTATCGGGACTTGAGACAGTATTACTGGTGGCATGGAATAAAGAGAGAGATCGCAAGATTTGTGGCCAAATGCTTAGTATGTCAGCAAGTGAAGGCCGAACATCAGAGAACTGCAGGTATGTTACAGCCGCTTCCGATACCGGAATGGAAGTGGGAGCACATCACGATGGATTTTGTCACAGGATTTCCGAGAAGCCCCAGCGGAAGAGATGCAATATGGGTGATAGTGGATCGACTCACTAAATCGGCACACTTCTTGCCATTTAGAGTTGGACAGTCCACAGAGGTACTAGCTGACATGTATATGCGACAAATCGTCAAATTACATGGAGTACCTGTTAGTATTGTATCGGATCGAGATTCGAGATTTACATCTCATTTCTGGAGAAGCATGCAAGAGAGTCTAGGCACCAGACTCAAATTCAGCACGGCATACCACCCGCAGACAGATGGACAATCGGAGCGCACCATTCAGATCTTGGAGGACATGTTGCGATCATGTATGCTAGATTTCGGAGGATCTTGGGAAGATCATTTGCACTTAGTAGAGTTCTCCTACAATAACAGTTATCAGGCCAGCATTCAGATGGCGCCATTTGAAGCTTTATACGGACGGAAGTGCAGATCACCTGTGTGTTGGAGTGACGTTGGTGAACGTCAAATACTGGGTCCAGAATTGGTAACGCAGACAGTGGAAAAGGTAAAGCAGATACAGAATCATCTAAGAGCAGCTCAGGACAGACAGAAGCATTGGGCTGATACACACCGGCGTCCCCTAGAGTTCAAGGAAGGAGATCACGTGTTCTTGAGGATTTTGCCCACTCGGGGTACTATCAGATTCGGGAGCAGAGGCAAGCTGAGCCCAAGGTATATTGGGCCATTTGACATCCTCGAGCGCGTTGGTGAGGTGGCTTATCGGCTTGCATTACCTCCATCCTTAGAGGGAGTGCATGACGTATTCCACGTCTCGCAGCTGCGAAGGTACGTGACCGACCCAAGTCACGTAGTCGATCATTCAGAGATCGCAGTAGGGCCAAGTTTGAGATATGAGGAACAACCAGTTGGCATCCTCGACGTCAGTGAGAAGACATTGCGGGGACAGACGATCAGACTGGTTCGAGTAGCTTGGAAGTATCATTCACCAGGCAAATCGACTTGGGAACGAGAAGATAGTATGCGCCAGCGATACCCCCATTTGTTCGAGGAGGCAGTTGTAAACTAGGCCACCTTGTATTTCCATAACTCTTTCTTTAGTAGCTTATTCTTTGATTGCGAGGACGCAATCCTTTTTAGGAGGGAAGATTGTAAACACCCTAAATTTCCGAAGTGAAATTAATATAATTTTCCGTATATTTTAGGTATTTTTCTGGATGTCTGTCACTAAGGTTTTGGGGGTTAAATAATTTTAAGTGTGGCTTAATGGGGTTAAAATATTCTGGAAGTAAAAATTTATTGTGTATAATGGAGAACCGGACGCATGGCATTTTTCGGTGAATTTATTGGACACCGGAGCAACGTATCGAGGACCAAAAGCTATTTGGATTGTGAACCAAACGGAGCCCGAACCAAACCAACCCGACCCGCAGGGGGAAAACCCTAGCTGCCGGAGTTCCTGTAGCAGCTATAAAGAGGCTGCCTCGACATCCGTGCTGCCCTCTTCTCCAACTACCCAGCCGCCACCGAAATCCTAGTTTCACCCCAGCACCCGTGTCCATCCCTCCAGCGCCGCGTGTCCTCTTCGAACCGCCGCTGTACCGACCAACCCCGCCGCCGCTTCACAGCAAGCCCCGACCCTTCGATCCGCCGCTGAACCGCAGACCCCCACCCGCTCGTCGACCACCGCAGACCCCAACCCGCTCGTCGACCACCGCAGACCCCCACCGCTCGTCGACCTCCGCCGCGAGCACAGCGACCCGAGCGCGGCCTCACCCCTCCGCCGAGTCGCACAGCAACCCCGAGCGCGGCCTGACCCACCCCGCCGCCGAGTCGCACAGCAACCCCGAGCGCGGCCTCACCCCTCCGCCGCGAGCACAGCGACCCCGAGTGCGACTCCTCCGCCTCACAGCGTCTCCGCAGACACGAGACGCGAGCAGCAGCGCGCGAGGACATGACCAGGACACAGATTGGACTCTCGGACACTTGGAAAACAGAATCCACGGAGCCCCGTTCAGGTACCAATTTCTTCCTCATCGCAACTCCGATTTCGATTTCGTCGATTGCTATGCGTAGACTGTATACCCCTCTCGGTGCCCGTGCAATTCGCTCGGTGCATCGCGTCTTGTAGTGGTCGTACACCGCGATCCAAAACAGGAAAAAACAATGCCCTGTTTTACCTCGGAACTGAGTCCGCCCCGCCAATCGGGACGACTTGGTTGCACGCGGTCTTTACCAAACTGTGCGTGACGTTGATACGGTCGTGTAGGATTTCGCAGAAGTCGATTCGGAGGTGCGTGCACCCCGGAATCAACGCGCATCCGCCGACAACACCCCGTATCCGTCGATTCTGTAACACGCTGTAACTTCGTGTACACACGTCAGATCGAGACGAAACTTGTGCCATCGGATCCGTAGTAATACGCTGGTCCTGTGAGCCAAGTTTGGTTCGATTCTGAGAACGTTGACAAAATCGCGTATCGTGGGCCCCACAGGCTCCACTTGACGGGTGATTTTGTGATCGGCTCATCGGAATCCAATTCTGGAAGTTCCGTTGGGTTCGTATCGTCGTTCCTGACTTGTAGACACTGAGTTTGCGGAATTTGGAGACCTTTGACCCTGACACGCTTTTCGGTGCAAAGTGGCCCACAGGTGGAACCCGCTTTGGCCCGAAAATGACCTTTTTGCCCCTGTGTCCAAATTGGACGTAAGGACAGGCATTTCCAGTTATTTGACATCTTCTGAGACTGTTGGTGGTATTTATTACAGCTTTCGGAGTAGTACCTACCGGATCCACTGATACAGGGACAGTTGTTGATATCCGAACATCAGGCAAGTGTACCTTGCCACTCTATGCAGCTTAGTTATCTATTTTCCTTGCTTATTATATATATATTGCTGTGCATGCTCAACCTAGGACCGTGTGACGTACTTAGTGTCCGATTATCAGTCGGGTGCTGACACTGTACGCAGTGTTGGGTACGGTCATCTAGAGATGGACATCCGTGACACTTTATTCTCGTACTTGTCTTATCAAGTACTCTATGACCCAGGACACTGGACACTATTCATGAGACAGGATTTTCCCGAGATATTCGTGGTGATTCTGTATAGGATATAGGACATGGACATTATATTCTTAGATACTGTATGACTGGTTGCATTTAGCTATGATCACGCTTGACATGGGCATGAGACGTTATGGTCATGATATGCGTGGTTACATTGGGTGGGGAGAGACACACAGGCTACAGGCTGTTTACATATATATATCTTATATTATTGAGAGGTCGTAGACTCTCGTAGCAGAGCTAGACCCACTACCGGTTATTACCGCTACCGGCTCCCCGACACAGAGCTTGTAGTGGCTCAGCCTGAGACTAGTGATGCTCTCACTTGCATTTACACTTAGATGGTTACATATTTACCCCTTTGTTTTATTTAGTTATATATTGCTGCACTGCTTATCTGTATTTATTGGCATGAGCTTTCTTGTACCTTGCTATGTCCCCTGAGGACCTGGATTCGGATTTTTGTCCCCAGATTTTGCAGACGAGGTTTATCCCGAGGTTTACGGGACCGGAGCAGGAGCTGATCCAGGAGTTGTACCACCATCCGAGGACGAGGTCTTAGCTGAAGACTTCTCTTGAGCACCCTTGTTTATGCTCAGCTTTTATTATTTATTTCAGTCTTTGATATTCTGGTCAGATGAACCATTGTACTAGATATTTATCGGGTTGTTCCCCGAAGTACTATGTGAGACTGGATGATGATTTACATTCCTTATTTATTCTGTGGATCATGTTTATGTCTTGTGTGGATGAGATTAGTTGTACCATGATTGTCGTAGACTTGTTTTACAGCTTAAGTATGCCCTGATGGATCCATTATATTGAGTTGGTCTATCGGTGCGTACTGCTGGCCATTATCACGCGTCTGGTCCCACGGTATTTTGGGACTGGGGCGTGACAACTACATTGATGCATGCTTGTCCGTTATGCATATATA
Organism: Iris macrosiphon; assembly: GCA_036927795.1. Lineage (NCBI taxonomy): Eukaryota > Viridiplantae > Streptophyta > Magnoliopsida > Asparagales > Iridaceae > Iris > Iris macrosiphon. The sequence continues at coordinate 31,060,150 of JAYESA010000017.1, read as the reverse complement.
TATTCATGTTTAGTTATAGTTAGAACTTATTATATATAACTATACAATTGTATTGTGCAAATAATTAGAATGTGATCACTTGGACAGGTAGACTATGCCAAATGCACTATGCTAAAGTAAATATATACATTCTTTTGGCTTAAAATACTTTATTTATTAACTTAGTGTCAATGCGTGGTTCGGTCGGACAACTTGTGCACAAGGTTTAGTTCCTACGAACGGTGCCCGGGGTATTGGGGCCGATTCGTTCCGGGCGAAACTCGGATAGCTACGCTAGCAAGCTTAGCACGGGTAATGCGAGGCCTTGTAGCGGGGCTTGCTACCCACGCTGCAAGGGTCACCGTCTTACTGTTGTCATGCCCCAGTTCCAAAATATCGAGGAACTGGACACGTGGCAATGGCCAGCAGCACGCGCCGATGGACAAACCCAATTTAATGGATCCATCGGGGCATACTTAAGTTGTATTACAATGATCAGGGTTTACTAATCTCATCCACAGAATAAACACAGCAATATCAATAAAAAGAAATAAACATTAACCAGTCACAAGTAAATAAAATCGGGGAACAACTCGATATTAAGTCTGTTACTGTCACGCCCCAAATCCCGTAAGGGTCGTTCGTCCTCGCTGGATCCTTTACGGAACCGATTCGTCCTCGCTAGGGGCGTGATGCCGTGCGAGCCTGGAGTTGCGCTCGCACAAGGCAAGAACTTGCAGTTTTAGGAACCCATTTTTTTGAAACACAATTGATAAAATACATTCACAGAGATTTGAACACAAATGCGGAAGAAACATGCTTTTTCATTGAATAATCAGAGTAATTTACATAGAGTTTACATTGATGCGCCTTCTCGGCTATTGAATTATATTACAAAAAGGTAACTCAAAATGCAGGGCGCGCTCCGTCAGATAGTCCACGTGGTTTGCACATTACGCCCTTGTATAGATTGAAGTCTTTGCCTCCAAAATGAACTGACTCCAGCTATACTTCAAAAACAGAAGCGCTCCTAACGCCTCCTCGCTATGCTCTAGCGTTGCACCGTTTGAGTGCCTGAAATAGTTGCCCACAACGTGGGTCAGTACTTAACTTGTACTGGTGAGCGGGATGAATCCCACTCGACTAAATCGACACTAGCTTGTTAGGGGCGAGCATGCATTAAGATAGCTTCTATAAGGAAGCAAGTAAAATCAATTCATATCAGTTGCATGTTTTGATAGGAAATGAATAAAGCAGTGAATCCAACCAGTACACCGATTGCTTACTCAATCGATGCACGCCTTCCCTAAAACGAAAACACAAGTATACTTACCATCTGCACAAGACAATAAGTTAGCATGCGTTCTACACTATGCGGTCATTGGTGTGATCGACACCTTAGGGACATATTTCAAGCTTAGCGACGCGCCCTATCAGCCCGGGTAGCAAGCCCTGCTGGAGGTCCCGCTAAGCATCGTGACGAGCACGAATCAAATATTTCCCTCCGGATCGATATGGTTCCAGTGCCCCGAAAAGCCGTTTTGAGGAAAGCCAAACCCTGTGCACAAGTTGTCCCAGACCATGCAAATGCATGAAATAATACATATTACATACAGTGCATTTTAAGGAACAGAAGAAGTAAGCAGCATATATATATATCTCATGCAACAGTTTATATTTCCCAAGCGGTATTCCGTATCAGCTATCCCATAAGTTCAAACTCTAACCGAGGCACTAGGCCGCCACCAACAACCAACTTCCTTTTCTCAAAACCTCAGATTATATTACAAGCAAGCATATGATAATTTAGCCTACAAAATCCCAAGTTCCTTTCTTAGTGGCTGGCATGCCTGTGGCTAAGGATTTCCTAGGCGTCCAACCGGGCATCATCGAGTGAACGATTGAAACTTAGAGATGTTGGCATGAAGAAGTAGGAAAGAAGGGACCAAACCACTCACTGGTTAAGGAAAAAGGTAGCTGAAATACGATTCCCGCCTAGCGACGATCAAACGTCAGTTACGCGGACCTGAAACAGCACGAGCACCGAGTTAGAAATCTTGCCTATCCTTTCTTGCCGAACTCCCCAAAACCTCAAAATCTAAACGATAAAACCAGCAGTGAAAACCAAGCAAATCGAAAGCAACACAAATCCCGAACCTCAAAACGGCAATCAAGAAAACCAAGCAACCAAAACACAAAAACTATTGGACTCGTTTCAATAGAGTCCTTTCCATGAGTTGGAAAGGATCATCGCATTTTGTCCGTGGCAAAGATGCCGAGATCTAAGCTACGACTCAGACGGACTAGCCACAAGCCCAATTACGTAGTGCTCGTCCCGGTCGGATCAGAATTTGAGGCACTACATAATATACCACTAAGAAAAAGTTTCGACCCGAAACTTAAGAACAAGGCCTACCTCCGACTCGGTGAACAATGAAGGATACTTCTCCTTCATCTCCTCTTCGACTTCCCAGGTTGATTCCCCAGCTGTATGGTTCCGCCACAGCACGCGAACCAAGGACATCGTACGGTTGCGAAGAACTTTTTCCTTACGGTCCAGAATCTGCACCGGCTCCTCCGGGTATGACAAATCCGTGCTCAAATCTAACTGTTCGAAGCTAACTATATGACTCGAGTCATGCACATACTTCCGCAGTTGGGAAACGTGGAATACGTCATGTACTCCAGCCAAGGCGGGAGGTAGTGCAACTCGGTATGCCACAGCTGCCACCCGTTCCAGTATTTCAAAGGGGCCGACAAACCTGGGACTCAGCTTGCCTTTCACGCCGAAACGCATCACTCCCCGCATCGACATCACTTTCAAGAAGATATGATCCCCGACCATAAACTCTAAGGGCCTACGATGAGTATCGGCATAGCTTTTCTGTCGGCTCTGCGCAGTGCGGAGTCTTTCCCGAATCAAGCGAACTTTCTCCACTGCCTGCTCCACCAACTCGGGCCCGAGTACCTGCCGCTCGCCGACTTCGTCCCAACAGATTGGAGATCGACACTTATGCCCATAGAGCGCTTCGTACGGTGCCATCTGGATGCTCGATTGGTAACTGTTGTTGTACGCAAACTCTGCCAACGGAAGGTGCGTGTCCCAACTAGTCTTTAAATCGATCGCACACAGCCGTAACATATCTTCAAGTATTTGATTTGTCCTCTCTGTTTGGCCATCAGTCTGGGGGTGGTATGCGGTACTGAACTGTAGCTTGGTTCCCAAAGCAGACTGTAGGCTAGTCCAGAAATGAGATAAGAAGCGTCCGTCACGGTCAGAAACGATAGAAGCGGGCACTCCGTGTAATCGAACAATCTCGTCTATGTAGATATGTGCTAACCGATCGACGCTCCACGCAACTTTTATGGGAAGAAAGTGGGCTAATTTGGTCAAACGATCAACTATGACCCAAATCGCATTATGCCCCCGTGGCGTCTTCGGAAATCCCACAATAAAATCCATAGAGATGTTGTCCCATTTCCACTCGAGAATAGCGAGATTTTGCATCTCCCCGCCGGGCCTCTGATGTTCAGCTTTCACCTGTTGGCAGGCCATGCACTGTGACACAAAGGTCGCCATATCCCATTTTATACCTTTCCACCAGAAGGTACCGCGTAAGTCCTTGTACATCTTCGTGCTCCCCGGATGCAAAGAATACTTCGCGTAGTGCGCTTCCGCCATAATTTCCCTCCGGAGTTCAGGGTCGCTTGGGACGCATAGCCTTCCTTTCATTTGTAAGGCCCCATCTTTGCCTGCCACAAAGTCAGACGTCTTCCCCGCCGAGATCAATCCGCGCACCTTCACTAGGAACTGATCGCCCTCCTGAGCTGACTTGATTCTATCTCGTAAACTCGGTTCAAGGCAGAGTGGTGCCAGCTGCACTCCTTGCTGCCGAACTCAAAATTCGATGCCCATCGCCTCTAGGTCTCGAAGTAAACGGTTGTTTATAGATAACGAGCCCACGTGCTTTCGACTCAGAGCATCAGCAACGACGTTTCCCTTGCCCGGAGTATATGCGATCGTTAGATCATAGTCCTTAATAAGTTCTAGCCAACGCCGCTGCCGGAGGTTTAGTTCCCGTTGGGTGAATAGATACTTGAGGCTCTTGTGATCTGTGAAGATTTTGCAAGCAACACCGTAAAGATAGTGCCTCCACAACTTCAATGCAAATACAATCGTCGCCAATTCTAAGTCGTGCGTCGGGTAGTTTTTCTCGTGCGGCTTCAGTTGCCTGGAGGTGTACGATATTACCTTGTCCCGTTGCATGAGTACACATCCCAATCCGAGTCCTAAAGCGTCACTGTATATCTGAAACTCCTCTACCCCATCTGGAAGTGCTAAAATCGGAGCTGAAACAAGACGCCGCTTCAATTCACTAAAGCTGGCTTCGCATTCTTCACTCCATTTGAATACAATCCCTTTCTGAGCAAGGCGAGTCAAAGGCGAGGCCAGTTTAGAGAAATCTTTTACGAATCTACGGTAGTATCCTGCTAGGCCAAGAAAGCTTCTGATTTCGCTGGCTGACGTAGGTTGTTTCCAGTCCACCATCGCCTCTATTTTCTTCGGGTCTACGGCGACGCCTTCTGCCGAGACGACATAACCAAGGAACGCCACGCTGTTCAACCACAACTCGCACTTGCTGAGCTTAGCGAACAACTTATGTTCTCATAATGTTTGCAACACGATCTTCAGGTATTCCTTGTGTTCCGCCTCATTCTTAGAATATATTAGAATGTCGTCGATGAATACGACGACAAACTTGTCAACGTACGGCCGAAACACGCGGTTCATCAGATCCATGAAAGCTGCAGGGGCATTCGTTAAGCCTAACGACATTACGAGAAACTCATAGTGTCCGTAACGAGTTCTGAGTGCAGATTTTTGAATGTCTTCTGGTTTGATCTTTAACTGGTGATACCCTGACCTGAGGTCAACTTTGGAGAAGATAGTTGCACCTTGCAGCTGATCAAACAAGTCATCTATTCTTGGCAAAGGGTACTGATTTCGGACGGTCGCCTTATTCAATTCTCGGTAGTCAATACACAGCCGCATGGATCCGTCCTTCTTTTTCACGAATAGTACTGGAGCACCCCACGGAGAAACGCTTGGACGTATGTATCCTCGGTCCAACAGGTCTTGCAACTGAACCTTAAGTTCCTTTAACTCTGCTGGAGCCATTCGATAAGGTGCCTTCGATATCGGTCGCGCATCCGGAAATGTGTCGATGCTGAATTCGATCTCACGATCAGGAGGCATTCCAGGCAGCTCATCGGGGAACACGTCGAGGAAATCTGCTATAACATCAGCCTGAGCTGCATTTGCACTTTCCTGCCGAGTATCTCGAACTGAAGCTAAGTACCCTTCACAACCCGAATGCAGCATACGCCTTGCCGAAATTGCTGATATCACCATTGCCGTCTTCGGTGCAGCGCTGCACGAATAGTAGAAGTCTGCCTCGCCGGGTAGACGAAATACGACTCGCTTCTCCGCGCACTCGATTGTTGCATGGCAAGCACCCAACCAATCCATCCCGAGAATAATATCGTAATCCTTGATGTCCAGTACAATAATATCTAAGGAAAGCTTCCTTCCTCCGATGCAAATATATCCATCCCTACAGATCGCATGGGCGGGCATGTCGACTTCCGAAGGTGTGCTTACGCAAAGATTCATAGATAAGGGAGTAGAAGCTAATTTATGCTCAACAGTAAAATCAGCAGATATGAAGCTATGCGTAGCACCTGAATCAAATAAGACTCTAGCGGGCAAATCTCGGAAAAGTAATGTACCTGTCACGACTATTTCAGAGACATATGCCTCATCCCGAGTCAAGGCATAGACTCGGCCCTGAGCACCTTGGCGTTGTGGATTAACTGGCACAGCATTTGCATCACTTGCTGGAGGCCCTCGGTTCTGATTATTCCCGTTGTTTTGATTCGGCTTACCCTCCCGGCAATTAAACTGTTTATGGCCCAGACGACCACATTTGAAACATCCAGTAAACCGACAATCGTTTACTCGATGCCCTGACTTGCCGCACCTGGTACAGTTCGGTGCCTGAGTCTGACCCCTGTTATCCGACGTGTGCTGACGCTTATGTGCTCCCGACCCTCCCGTTTCCTGAGGTCGTTTGTTGTTGTTGGTACGGGGGGTTTGCACTTCTGCCTTTGGGGGATGACGCCCAAAGATTCGCTCGTTGCCCAGCGCAGCTTCGTAGCATTCTCTATAGGTTTGACACTTTTGATTGATGACGTCCCTACGCAACTCATCATTCAAACCTTTTTGAAAGCGATAGCACCACGCCTGCTGGTTAGGCAGGAAGTGCCCAGCAAACTTTGCCAGCTTAGCGAATACCGAATCATAATCGTCAACAGACAGACTCCCTTGGACTAGATTGCTGAAGTCGTCTTCCTTTTGTTGACGCACGGCGCGGGGAATATACTGTTCAATGAAAGCTGATTTGAACATTTCCCAAGTAATTTTACAGTTGGGATTGGCATCATAAATCCCTTGCTTCGTTGCCTCCCACCAATCATGCGCACGCAGTTCCAGCTGAACTGATGCACAGGCAACTCGCTTGGACCCCCGGATGCCAACCAGGTTGAAGAGTCCCTCCAGCTTAGCAATCCATCCCAGAACTACGTCCGGTTCCGCTCGTCCGTTAAACGTAGGGGGATGCATTTTTGTAAACTCTGCTGCTCGGCAGGTGTTCCTAGCTGAAGGCTGAGTTTCTTCGGACTCATCCTCTACCGCCACGGCCGGCGCGTCGCTGTTGTTCCTCCGTTGCTGGGTGCCAATGATGCAATCAGTTGCATCATCGCATCCACCTGCTTCTGCTGAGCGGCAAATTGGGTCTGAATATTTGCCTGCTGAGTAACGGCCTGTTGCTGTTGTGCCTCCATGAGGTACATAAGCCGTTCCGACATCCCGTTCGAACCCGCTCCTCCGGATTCTCCTGAACTTGCTGGGTCGCTTCGAATAGGCTGAGCACTGCTTGCAGCGGCAGTATTTTTCTTAGCCATTTGCTACAAAAGAGAGTAGCTTGTTAACATCTCAAAATCGATAGATTTTATATCTACGGGATCATTGTATAGGCGACTCATCTGATGCAGCGGACGCCGAATGCAACTCAATAGAGAGGCGCATCAAACTCCTTTATATTCTTTTTGAAAACCCGAGGAAATACAGCCGAGCTCTGATACCAATATGTCACGCCCCAAATCCCGTAAGGGTCGTTCGTCCTCGCTGGATCCTTTACGGAACCGATTCGTCCTCGCTAGGGGCGTGATGCCGTGCGAGCCTGGAGTTGCGCTCGCACAAGGCAAGAACTTGCAGTTTTAGGAACCCATTTTTTTGAAACACAATTGATAAAACACATTCACAGAGATTTGAACACAAATGCGGAAGAAACATGCTTTTTTATTGAATAATCAGAGTAATTTACATAGAGTTTACATTGATGCGCCTTCTCGGCTATTGAATTATATTACAAAAAGGTAACTCAAAATGCAGGGCACGCTCCGTCAGATAGTCCACGTGGTTTGCACATTACGCCCTTGTATAGATTGAAGTCTTTGCCTACAAAATGAACTGACTCCAGCTATACTTCAAAAACAGAAGCGCTCCTAACGCCTCCTCGCTATGCTCTAGCGTTGCACCGTCTGAGTGCCTGAAATAGTTGCCCACAACGTGGGTCAGTACTTAACTTGTACTGGTGAGCGGGATGAATCCCACTCGACTAAATCGACACTAGCTTGTTAGGGGCGAGCATGCATTAAGATAGCTTCTATAAGGAAGCAAGTGAAATCAATTCATATCAGTTGCATATTTTGATAAGAAATAAATAAAGCAGTGAATCCAACCAGTACACCGATTGCTTACTCAATCGATGCACGCCTTCCCTGAAACGAAAACACAAGTATACTTACCATCTACACAAGACAATAAGTTAGCATGCGTTCTACACTATGCGGTCATTGGTGTGATCGACACCTTAGGGACATATTTCAAGCTTAGCGACGCGCCCTATCAGCCCGGGTAGCAAGCCCTGCTGGAGGTCCCGCTAAGCATCGTGACGAGCACGAATCAAATATTTCCCTCCGGATCGATACGGTTCCAGTGCCCCGAAAAGCCGTTTCGAGGAAAGCCAAACCCTGTGCACAAGTTATCCCAGACCATGCAAATGCATGAAATAATACATATTACATACAGTGCATTTTAAGGAACAGAAGAAGTAAGCAGCATATATATATATATCTCATGCAACAGTTTATATTTCCCAAGCGGTATTCCGTATCAGCTATCCCATAAGTTCAAACTCTAACCGAGGCACTAGGCCGCCACCAACAACCAACTTCCTTTTCTCAAAACCTCAAATTATATTACAAGCAAGCATATGATAATTTAGCCTACAAAATCCCAAGTTCCTTTCTTAGTGGCTAGCATGCCTGTGGCTAAGGATTTCCTAGGCGTCCAATTGGGCATCATCGAGTGAACGATTGAAACTTAGAGATGTTGGCATGAAGAAGTAGGAAAGAAGGGACCAAACCACTCACTGGTTAAGGAAAAAGGTAGCTGAAACACGATTCCCGCCTAGCAACAATCAAACGTCAGTTACGCGGACCTGAAACAGCACGAGCACCGAGTTAGAAATCTTGCCTATCCTTCCTTGCCGAACTCCCCAAAACCTCAAAATCCAAACGATAAAACCAGCAGCGAAAACCAAGCAAATCGAAAGCAACACAAATCTCGAACCTCAAAACGGCAATCAAGAAAACCAAGCAACCAAAACACGAAAACTATTGGACTCGTTTCAATAGAGTCCTTTCCATGAGTTGGAAAGGATCATCGCATTTTGTCCGTGGCAAAGATGCCGAGATCTAAGCTACGACTCAGACGGACTAGCCACAAGCCCAATTACGTAGTGCTCGTCCCGGTCGAATCGGGATTTGAGGCACTACAGTTACAGTGTTCATTTAAACAAGAATAAAAGAGTTTATTTGCCAATAAAAATTGAGCATAGAGAAGCAGATGTTCAGGAGAAGTCCTTAGCGATCACCTCTCATGTTCCGTATACCTCTGGATAGACCTCGTCTGCTATTCCTGGGGGCATAATCCGGATCCAGGTCCTCAGGGGACATAATAAGGTACAGATAATACAAGCCAAAAAATGCAGTACAACAATAAATGTAACAAATAGGGTAAACTATATAACCATCTACGTGAAATGCAAATTGAGAGCATCACTAGAACTTAGGCTGATACTACTACAAGCTCTGTGTCGGGGAGCCGGGTAGCAGTTATACTATGCTATATAATTTACTATGTTGTGGCCTATATATATATAATCAGCCTGTAGCCTGTGTGTCTCTCCCCACCCAATGTAATCATACGTCTCATATCCACAATGCCTCATGTCCATGTCACGTAAGATCATATCTAATGCAGTGAGTCATACTATGTCTATGAATATAATGTCTAAGAATATCATGTCTATGTCATAAATCCTGCAACCTACACAGAATCACCTTGAATATTTCAGGAAGATTCTGTCTCATGATTCGTGTCAGGTGTCCTGGGTATAACGTACTTGATAATGTAAGTACGAGAATATAAAGGGTGTCGATATCCATCTCTAGGTGACGTTACACAACTCTGCGTACAGTGTTGGCACCCGACTATTAATCGGATGCTAAGTAAGTCACACGGTCCTAGGTTTAAGCATGTACAACAATTATATATGTCAAGAAAATAAGTAGCAAAAACTGCAGGATTTGGCAAGTTACACTTGCCTGGGGTTCCGGCTCCAATTGTAGCTCTGACTTCAGCAAAATTTGCAGGTAGTTCTCCGGTTGCTAAAATAGACATCACTATCAGATTCAAAAAATATCAAATAGCTAGAAACGCCTGTCCTTGAGTCCAATTTGGACATAAGGGCAAAAATGACAATTTCAAGTCAAAGCGGGGTCCACATGTGGGTCGCTTTGCACCAAAAATGTGTCAGAACCAAAGGTCTCCAAATCTTTTAAACTCAGTGTCAACAGGTCAGGAACGATGATACGAACCCAACGGAACTTCCAAAAATGGATTCCGATGAGCCGTTCACAAAATCGCCCGTCAAGTGGAGCATGTGGGGCCCACGATACGCGATTTTATCAACGTTCTCATAATCGAACCAAACTTGGATCACAGGACCAGCGTATTGCTACAAGTCCGATGGCACAAGTTTCGTTTCGATCCGACGTGTGTACACTAAGTTACAGCGAGATTCAGAACGGACGGATACGGGACGTTGTCGGCGGATACGCGTTGATTCCGGTGTGCACGCACATCCAAATCAACTTCTGCAAAATCTTGCACGTCCGTATCAATAGCGCGCACGTTTCGGTAAAGACCGCACGTGACCAAGTCGTCCCGTTTGGCGGGGCGTACTCAGTTCCGGGATAAAATAGGGCATTGGTTTTCCTGTTTTTGGATAGCGGTTCGCGATCGCCACAGGACGCGATGCACCGAGCGGGTTGCACGGGCATCGAGGGGGTCACACAGGGTTCACGTTGCAACAGACAGAACAGAAAATGCGGCAGCGAGGAGAGAGAACGGGTTATCTGAACAGGGCTCCAAAAATCGAGTTGTCCTCGTTCGAGTCTACCGTGTCCGGTCACTGTGTCCTGGTTAGGGTTTACGGTTCTGTTGTGTCCGAGCTTGCCGAAGGCTACGCTGGACGGGGATGGGTATCGCCGGAGTCGTCGGGGACGGAGCTGCGGGAGGCCGGGGCTTACTGGTGGAGGCGGCGACGGGTGTTGCAGGTGTCTAGAGGCGTCGGGCTCGGCTGGGGCGGGCTGGAGTCGAGCTCTGCGGGGCTGGGCGGAGGAGAGGGCTTCTGGTGGCGACGAGGTCGGGCTAGGGCTGGTGGAGGGATGGAGGATAATGGCCGGAGTCGGGGGTTCTAGCCGGAGAAGAAGGGAAAAGGGAGAATTCGGTGGCCGGCTGCGGGTTATATAGAGGGAAAGGGAAGGAGATCGGCCGGGAGTTGACGGAATAGGAAGAGGAGGCGCCGGGGGTTGCCGGAAGAGGAAGGGGAAGTGGCCGGTGTTGGGGGAAGGTGAAGAGGGAAGGTCTCCGGCGGCCACGGCGGCGGAAACGGCCGCCGGAGAGGAAGAATCGGGAAGGAGAAGGGATTGGGGGTTAGGGCTCCAAACGGGTCGGGTCTTAAGCGGGTCGGGTCGGACCCGGATCCGACCCGCTAAGATTGGGTTGGTTTGGTTTGGTCAGACCAGCCGGTTCGGGTCAATTGGTTTGGTTTAATTAGGTTTAATTGAACCGGATTCAGGTTTAATTCGGTTTAATTAGACAATAGTTTTTAGGGCTTTAAAAATACTTCCAGGGTCCAATAAATTCCCGGAAAATTATCCTATGTCTAGTTTTATATTTTACACCATAAAATATTATTTTCATAACATTTTAATATTAAAAAATATCATTTAAAAATCATTTAATTTTTAAAATACCTAGGTTTTAATTACAGAAAAAGATCAGAAAATTACAGAAAATTATGGAAAATTCTAAATTAAAATTTCTTGAAAATTAGGGGGTTTACAACTGTAGCTATTGTCCACGGTGGCAATGATGTGCCATGACCCAATATATATATATATATTTCTGCATTGTTTGCTCAAGCTAATGATGTTTTCGTGGCAAGGAAGGACATGGTAAGTATGTGCAGACAGTTCAGATGGAAAGGTAAAAGTCACCAAACAGTGGCATATTTAATTCTGTAAAGTTGCATACTCAATACTTGCATATAAAATAAACTAAGGCAAGATAGAAAGTCAACAAATAATCTGCATGCTTCTTATAAACAAACTTTGGATTTGGTTAGTTGGGTTAGCTCGCCCTCACCGGTACTTTTCAAAGTACTGACTCTCGTTGCAGTAGGTTCCCCGAGCCCAAGCGACGCGGCGAGGAGCTGAAGCTTTCTTCCCCCATATCACGCCCTAGTCCCAAAATACCGAGGGACTAGACACGTGGCAATGGCCAGCAGCACACACTGATGGACAAACCCAATTTAATGGATCCACATGGCGTACTTAAGCTGTAACAACAATAAATAGGTCCAATGATATAAGTCACAGTCTATTCTAATCTCATCCATAACAGATAATTACAGATCAAATGCCAGAATAAATACAAATAAATATAAACTAATATATCTCAATAAAAGTGTCTCGGGGAACAACTCGAGAATAAGTCTGATACATCAATGCAATAGACAGGAAATAAAGTAACTAGAAACAGAAATAACTGAGTATATAAATCCAATACTCAGGAGAAGTCCTCTGGCACGATCTCGTACTTGGGTTCTGGTACTGCTCCAATGTATGCACATGTTCCTGCTTCTGCTAATGCTCCAGTCCCGTATACCTCGGGATAGATCTCGTCAGCTAATCCTGGGGACATAATCCGGATCCAGGTCCTCAAGGGACATAGCAAGGTACAAAATAACTCAAGCCAAAATAAATGCAGTAAAATAGTCAATAAAATAAATAGGGTAAATATGTAACCATCTATATAAAATGCAAGTGAGAGCATCACTAGTACCCTGACTAAGACCACTACAAGATCTGTGTCTGGGAGCCTGTAGCAGAGTTTACTATGTATTTTACTATATAATTTACTATGTAGTATATATATATGAAATCAGCATGTAGCATGTGTGTCTCTCCCCACCCAATGTAATCACACGTCTCATGTCCACGATGCCTCATGTCCATGTTACGCAAAATCATATCTAATACAGCAAGTCATATAATGTCTATGAATATAATGTCTATGTCATAAAACCTGTATCCTATACAGAATCACCATGAATGTCTCAGGAAGATTTTGTCTCATGAATAGTATCAAGTGTCCTGGGTTATGATGTACTTGATAAGTCAAGTACGAGAATATAAAGGGTCTTAATGTCCATCTCTAGGTGACGTTACACAACTCCGCGTACGGTGTTGGCACCCGACTATTAATCGGACGCTAAGTAAAGTCACACGGTCCTAGGTCAAGCATGTACAACAATGTATAAATAAGTCAAGGAAATAAGTAACAAAACTGCAATGTTGGCAAGGTACACTTGCCTGGGGTTCTGGCTCCAACTGTAGCTCTGGTCTCAGTGTGATCTGCAGGTACTCCTCCGGTTGCTGAAATAAATATCACCATCAGATTCAAAAAATATCAAATATCTAGAAACGCCTGTCCTTGAGTCCAATTTGGACACAGGGACAAAAATGACAATTTCTAGCTAAAGCGGGGTCCACATGTGGGCCGCTTTGCACCAAAAAATATGTCAGAACCAATGGTCTCCAAATTTGTCCAACTTAGTGTTAACAAGTCCGGAATGATGATACGAACCCAACAGAACTTCCAAAATTGGATTACGATGAGCCGATCACAAAATCGTCTGTCAAGTGGAGCCGTGGGGCCCACGATATGCGATTTTGTCAACGTTCTCAGAATCAAACCAAACTTGGGTCACAGGACCAGCGTATTGCTATGAGTTCGATGGCGCAAGCTTCGTTTCAAGCTGACATGTGTACACAAAGTTACAACGTATTCCAGAACAGGTGGATACGGGGCGTTGTCGGCGGATACGCGTTGATTTCGGTATGCACGCACATCCGAATCAATTTTTGCGAAATTCCACACGTCCGTATCAACGGCGCGCACCTTTTTGTGAAGACCGCCGCGACCAAGTCGTCCCGTTTGGCGGAGCGTACTCAGTTCCGGAGGAAAATAGGGTATTGTTTTTTCTATTTTTGGATCGCGGTTCGTGATCACCACAGGACGCGATACAGCGAGCGGGTTGCACGGGCATCGAGAGGGTTACACAGCCTACGCGTCACAACTGATGGAAAGGAAAATGGAGCAACGAGGAGGGAGAACGGATTACCTGAACAGGGCTCCGTGGAACTGGGTTTCTTCGTGTCCTTGAGGCGACTCGGCTCGACACGATGCAGCTGTGTCCGGGTACTGTGCTGCTAGGGTTAGGGTTAGGGTTAGGGTTAGGGTTCAGGAGACTTCACCGGGGCTTTGCCGGAGGAGGGCTGCTCGGGGCGGAGGTGACTTCGGCGGAGGCGGCCGGGGGCTTCGTCGGAGGCGGCTAGGGTTATGGAGGTCCGGTGAGGTCGTCACGGGGAAGCGGATGGCTGTCAAGGTTCTGCAGGGAGACAGCAAGAGGCTCGGGGTTTGGGGGCTCGTCGGCTGAGGGCGGAGGAGCTGGGTTGGTGGAGCTCGGGGGAAGACGAGTGGTGGTCGAGGGGGTTCGTTGGAAGAGATGACGGAGAGGGAAGGCGGAGCTCGTCGGGGGTTTCGATGGAGGAGGGAGGCGAAGAGGGGTCTAATGGACGGGGATGACGGGAGGGGTCGTGGCCAAGAGGGGCAGAGATGGTGAGGCGAGGGCGGCCGAGGCTAGGGTGGGGCAGCGGGTCATGATCGAGGCGGGGTAGAGATGGGTAGGCGGCTGGGGACGTCGGGGACGGGGCTTAGGGTTCCGGCGAAGGCGAGGCGAGGGCGGAGAAAGGAAGAGGGGATTTAGGGTTCCGGCGTCGGGGGGGGGGGGGTTAAATAGATGCTGGAACAGTGAATTCGTTTAGGATTAGGGTTTCGGTTCTGATCGGGTAACGGGTCCGGGTCCGGGTCGAGTTCAATCTGAATCCGGCCCGATCCGCTAGGAGGTGGGGTCGGGTTTCGGGTAGTCGGGTTTCGGGTCGGGTTTAGATCCGACCCGACCCGCTAAGGTTGAGTTTGGTTCAGTTGAACCGGATCTGGGTTGGTTTGGTTCAATTGAACCGGGTTTATTTCTAGGGTTTAATTTGGTTTATTTAGACTTAGTTTTTAGGGCTTTAAAAATGCTTCCGTGGTCCAATAAATTCCCAAAAAATTATCCTATGTCTAGTTTTTTATTTTACACCAGAAAATATTATTTTTATAATATTTTAATATTAATTAACATTATTTAAAAATTATTTAATTACAAATACCTTAGTTTTAATTACTGAAAAAATTCTAGAAAATTACAGAAAATTGTAAAAAATCCAAATTAAAAATTCCTGAAAAATTAGGGTGTTTACAATCTACCCCCCTTAAGAGGATTGCATCCTTGCAATCAAAGAAAAATCGGTCAACAAAGATGACACGGTTGCAAACATTTGTTCGAAGTACATCACGATCAAGGAGATTCAAGGTTGAGGGTTTTGAGAAGAACACATAGGAAAAATCATTTTCCCAAGCATTAAAAGTTATGCAATCTCCCGTATGAAGGAGATCTAGAAGACTACAGTTTAGAAAACTAGGTTATCACTTAAAACATACTAGGTTATCAATTATAAAACATTCTAGGTTGTTGATTATTAACAAGTTCAAAATTACTAGGTCGAGGCTAAGGTCACGAACCAACAGGCACGAGCTAAAGCAATACTAGAAACGGATAACTATGAAAAAACTTACGCGCATTAGCTACTCCATGAATCTGTGCATCCTCCGAAGTCATCACGGAAGCTTGTCCGTGTCCTTGCAGATGATTCCTCTGCTGCTGCTGGGCCTGCTGGAAAAGTGCTGTTTGTGGTGCCAAGGGAGGCCTCGGCTGATACCCTCCTGGAGCTGGTGGTAGGACTCCTTCAACTCCCATTTGCGGTGCTCCAATGCTGGATAAACAGGCCTTGGTGCTGGTAATACTTGTTGATGAATCATCAGTGTTTCTCCTTGATGTGTTGTGCAATTTCTGGCTAAGTGTTGTCTAGATCCGCAAATTAAGCACATTCCCAGCTTGCGTCTGCATTCTCTTTCAATATGGCCTATCTTGCCACAGTGGTAACAAGTAGGAAGGAATGAGGCTCTTGGTGCTGCTCTCGGTGGTGGATTTATCTGTTGACGCTTTGCAGACTCCCCTTGTGCTGCTCTGGTTGGTGATGATATGGAAGGCCGCTTCAGGTTGGTCTCTCTCCTGATGATGCGCTCCATGCGTCGGGCTGCTGCAAGGACGTCCGAGTAAGAAGTAGGTGCAACGGATCCGATCAGTCTCTGTAGCTCAAAGTTTAGTCCGTCAAAGAACTTCTCGGCCTTCTCTTCTTCTGTCGGGATCAAGGTAGGGGCGAAGCGACTCAGGCGAATAAACTCCGCGTTGTACTCTTCCACTGTCATACTGTTCTGAGTGAGGCGATTGAACTTGTCCCGAAGTTCTGATCGAGCGATAGCCGGAATGTACATCTCCTGAAAGAGTCTGAAAAACTCTTCCCAAGTGACTCGGTCTGGTCCGAGCCGTGTCTCCTCAGATAGCCACCAGGGATGCGCATTGTTCGTCAACTGCATTCTAACGGCAGTCATCCAACGTTCTCTTGGAAGCTCAGCTGCTTCCAACTAGTTTTGTGTGTTGGTGAGCCACTCATGAACTTCGGTTGGTGCCTCCTTGCCAGAAAGGGTACGGGCCTTCAGCTGCCAAAAATCGGTGATAGATCCTGTCACTGGTCGTCTAGCTTGTGGGTGTGCCTATTCCAATGCGGTTACTAGGCTGGTCCTCAAGTACTCCGCCTCGTGACGCTGAGCCTCTTGATGAATTTGCTGTTGGGCTTGCATTATGGCGTAGATCATTTGGAATATCTGTTGCCCATCCATGACTTGTCCTGGTGGGAAAACAGGCATCGGTGGAACAAACTGCGGAGGAGGTGGGATGTCATCACGCCAAAATCTTGAGGTAGGTTGACTTGCTTGATGTCTTTGTTGTGCTGATTGACCTCCACCTACTGGTGTCACTTCATCGTCATAGGTGACATCTGCAACTTGTGGTATTCCTGCGGAAATCTCGTCATATGCTTGTGAATCCATTGCTCTGCATCAAAAATAAACTATAAGAGGCGCACAGGAATCAAGGCAAGATGCAAGTCAAGAAATTAATTTGAATTCGATATAGATATCAAGAACGTTTCAAGCAAGTGGATGACATCCTAAAAACTTATCCTATTTTTATTGCAGGCTTGTTCGATCCCTAAGTTGAAACCGAACAATTTAGTCGTTGACCTGCATGGGCCACCACAAAAACTATGTCACGCCCCAGTCCTAAAATACCGAGGGACTAAACACGTGGCAATGGCCAACAGCACACACTGATGGACAAACCCAATTTAATGGATCCACCAGGGCGTATTTAAGCTGTAACAACAATAAATAGGTCCAATGATATAAGTCACAGTCTATTCTAATCTCATCCACAACAGATAATTACAGATCAAATGCTAGAATAAATGCAAATAAATATAAACTAACATATCTCAATAAAAGTGTCTCGGGGAACAACCCGAGAATAAGTCTGATACATCAATGCAATAGACAGGAAATAAAGTAATTAAAAACAGAAATAACTGAGTATATAAATCCAATACTCAGGAGAAGTCCTCTGGCACGATCTCGTCCTCGGGTTCTGGTACTGCTCCAATGTATGCACATGTTCCTGCTTCTGCTAATGCTCTGGTCCCGTATACCTCGGGATAGATCTCGTCAGCTAATCCTGGGGACATAATCCGGATCCAGGTCCTCAAGGGACATAACAAGGTACAAAATAACTCAAGCCAAAATAAATGCAGTGAAATAGTCAATGAAATAAATATGGTAAATATGTAACCATCTATGTGAAATGCAAGTGAGAGCATCACTAGTACTCAGGTTGAGACCACTACAAACTCTGTGTCTGGGAGCCTGTAGCAGAGTTTACTATGTATTTTACTATATAATTTACTATGTAGTATATATATATGAAATTAGCCTGTAGCCTGTGTGTCTCTCCCCACCCAATGTAATCACACGTCTCATGTCCACGATACCTCATGTCCATGTTACGCAAGATCATATTTAATACAGCAAGTCATATAATGTCTATGAATATAATATCTATGTCATAAAACCTGTATCCTATACAGAATCACCATGAATGTCTCAGGAAGATTCTATCTCATGAATAGTGTCAAGTGTCCTGGGTTATGATGTACTTGATAAGTCAAGTACGAGAATATAAAGGGTCTCGATGTCCATCTCTAGGTGACGTTACACAACTCCGCGTACGGTGTTGGCACCCGACTATTAATCGGACGCTAAGTAAAGTCACACGGTCCTAGGTCAAGCATGTACAATAATGTATAAATAAGTCAAGAAGATAAGTAACAAAACTGCAATGTTGGTAAGGTACACTTGCTTGGTGTTCTGGCTCCAACTGTAGCTCTGATCTCAGTATGATCTGCAGGTACTCCTCCGGTTGCTGAAATAAATATCACCATCAGATTCAAAAAATATCAAATAGCTAGAAACGCATGTCCTTGAGTCGAATTTGGACACATGGGCAAAAATAACAGTTCCTGGCCAAAGCGGAGTCCACATGTGGGCCGCTTTGCACCAAAAAATGTGTCAGAACCAATTGTCTCCAAATTTGTCCAATTTAGTGTCAACAAGTCCAGAATAATGATACGAACCCAACGAAACTTCCAGAACTGGATTCCGATGAGCCGATCACAAAATCGCCAATCAAGTAGGGCCCACGATACGTAATTTTGTCAACGTTCTCAGAATCAAACCAAACTTGGGTCACAGGACCAGCGTATTGCTACGAGTCCGATGGCGCAAGATTTGTTTCGATCCGACGTGTGTACACAAAGTTACGACGTGTTCCAGAACAGGCGGATATAGGGCGTTGTCGGCGGATACGCGTTGATTCCGGTGTGCACGCACATCCGAATCAACTTTTGCAAAATCTCACATGTCCGTATCAACGGTGCGCACCTTTTGGTGAAGACTGCATACGACCAAGTCGTCCCGTTTGGCGGGACACACTCAGTTTCGGGGGAAAATGGGGTATTATTTTTTCTGTTTTTGGATCGCGGTTCGCGATCACCACAGGACGCGACGCACCGAACGGGTTGCACGGGCATCGAGAGGGTTACACAGCCTACGCATCACAACTGACAGAACGGAAAATGGAGCAACATGGAGGGAGAACGGGTTACCTGAACAGGGCTCCGTGGAACTGGATTTCTTCGTGTCCTTGAGGCGACTCGGCTCGACACGATGCTGCTGTGTCCGGGTACTGTGCTGCTAGGGTTAGGGTTAGGGTTCAGGAGACTTCCCCGGGGCTTTGCCGGAGGAGGGCTGCTCGGGGCGGAGGTGACTTCGGCGGAGGCGGCCGGGGGCTTCGTCGGAGGCGGCTAGGGTTATGGAGGTCCGGTGAGGTCGTCACGGGGAAGCGGGTGGCTGTCGAGGTTCTGCAGGGAGACGGCGAGAGGCTCGGGGTTTGGGGGCTCGTCGGCTGAGGGCGGAGGAGCTAGGTTGGTGGATCTCGGGGGAAGACGAGTGGTGGTCGAGGGGGTTCGTTGGGAGAGATGACGGAGAGGGAAGGCGGAGCTCGTCGGGGGTTTCGATGGAGGAGGGAGGCGGAGAGGGGTCTGCTCGATGGGGACGACGGGAGGGGTCGTGGCCGAGCGGGGCAGAGATGGTGAGGCGAGGGAGGCCGAGGCTAGGGCGGGGCAGCGGGTCGTGATCGAGGCAGGGTGGAGATGGGTAGGCGGCTGGGGACGTCGGGGACGGGGCTTAGGGTTCCGGCGAAGGCGAGGCGAGGGCGGAGAAAGGAAGAGGGGATTTAGGGTTCCGGCATCGGGGGGGTTAAATAGATGCCGGAACAATGAATTCGTTTAGGATTAGGGTTTCGGTTCCGATCGGGTAACGGGTCCGGGTCCGGGTCCGGGTCGGGTTCATTCTGAATCCGGCCCGATCCGCTAGGAGGTGGGGTCGGGTTTCGGGTAGTCGGGTTTCGGGTCGGGTTTAGATCCGACCCGACCCGCTAAGGTTGAGTTTGGTTCAGTTGAACCGAATCTGGGTTGGTTTGGGTTGGTTTGGTTTAATTAAACCGGGTTTATTTCTAGGGTTTAATTCGGTTTATTTAGACTTAGTTTTTAGGGCTTTAAAAATGCTTCCGGGGTCCAATAAATTTTTAAAAAATTACCCTATGTCTAGTTTTTCATTTTATACCAAAAATATTATTTTCATAATATTTTAATATTAATTAACATTATTTAAAAATCATTTAATTATAAATACCTTAGTTTTAATTACCGAGAAAATCCCAGAAAATTACAAAAAATTGTGAAAAATCCAAATTAAAAATTCCTGAAAAATCAGGGGATTTACACCCCAACCATTCCAGTACTCGACACATCCTGTTCATGACTTTTAGAATTTATACAAAGCACCCGGAGCCCGTGCAACCCTTTTATGCAGCTCCGAGGCAAGGCGATAGCTTCGCCAGCAGGTGTCTATAATATTTTGAAGTTTTTGTAAAGGATGTGATGTATGGAATGGCCAACTCATTTTGTATCCAAGTTGTAAGCCTGTGTGGCATCCTTATCACTTTTGGGTCCAGAGTCTGTAACCAGATGTTCATTATCGATAAAAAGAAAACTTTTTTATGCCTCAAATGTGTGTTATCTTATTTTCGTACTCTGTTGCATATATTCTAAAAAGTATATCTTATGCCTAGGCCTTATGCACGTGAGCCTTATGTGTGCACGACATCACGTCCGGGGGACGATTATCGATTTAGCAAAATTGGGGCGTGACAACAGTTGCTATATCGGAGATCTCTTGAAGATTGATCCTTCGTCATAATGTGATTCTTCTTTGGTCTTTCCGCTTTTCGTCGTACATCTGATACTCCAATGTCGCCTATAACTAATGCACTTTGAATGTTGTAAGGGACTGAAATTGGCTCCAGGTGCGGCTCATATACGCTTCTTAATGCTTCTTTGAAAAAATACCTGGATAAAAACGCTCGATGCTAATATTTTTAGAATTACAAGCATAACATACATGTCCACATGGCAGACAAGTATGATACCATTTAAAACATGTACAATATTTTTTTATCTAAGTTAACAACATATGTTCTGTTTGTTTCACGATATAGTATTTCAAACAAATAACCAACTATACTCAATATTTGCAGCTGGTGTCTTTTTCTTGTGATACTGGCCATAGTATTTAACATCTTCGGACAATAATCAGTTGCAAGATTTTTAGCTTTTTGCCAAATTTTTTCCTGAAGTGTTATAATTTTGGCTCGAATACCATCAAATAGTGTTGTTATTGGTTTATCGCGTAAGTTTTTAACCCATTTATTGAAGCATTCAGCAAGGTTCGATGTGTTAATATCTAATCTAGGACAAGAAGAATAAGCTATTATCCAGTGTGATAAAACACGAGTTTCATCATTTACTCCAACAAGCCAATTATAAACATCGATGTTTTCAGTCTTAATTATTTCAAAGCAAATATTCGCATCTGTCTCATTATAACATCTTGCAAGGTAGTCTAATTTACATTGAAAATAAGGCAATGTACATACTTGTTTTAAATTTTGTTTAAAATATTGAATACAATAAAAATAAGGTAATTTTGAAAAAGTAGCACGCATGGCATTTATTAATCCTTTCTGTTTATCTAATATAAAAGAAATTTTATCCCACGTATTAAAACAACCTTCAAAATATGTTTTTAAACCGTTTAAAAACCAAGTCCAAGAATCCGTGTTTTCGCTCTCAGCAACAACATAAGCAATTGGATATAATTGATAACTAGGATCATGAGCACACACAATAAATAAAATACCTTAAAATTTAGAGGAAAGAAATATAGCATCAGTACTAATCACAGGTAAACATCCTCTTAAAAAGCCATCAATGCATGCCTTGAAACAAATATTTTTTTTTGAAACTTTTTGTTTTCTGTAGTCTTTATATAACATATGCTACTTGGATTTGTCTCAATGTTTGTAAAAGCATACTCTTCAATACTACTATATGCATCAATATAACTACCGTTTATTTCTGATAGAGCAATTTCTCTAGCTTTCCATGTTTTATAATATTTAATATGTATTCGGTGTTCCCTATAGATATCATTTATAACATGTGATGGACTATACGACTGATTATCACGAATTTTATCAATAATCTTATTCTTAACCCATATAGTTGTCGCTAATAGATAATTTCCCATTGTAAATCCACTTAAACAATGTACATTTTCTAGTGTACTAATGACGAATGTTTCGTTGTTGCCAATGACTTTAGCGTACACTCTCCAATTACAACTAGAAACGTTACATTTATATACAATTCCACTGGCATTGTTTCTAGTAGCCCTGCAATAATTTTTTTTGCAATTGCTATATCACTAATAAAACTTTTAAATGCATGACGATTCATAAATTCTCTTCCAATGAATAAATTGTTTAAACTATCAACATTATCATCAAGTTCATCATCTATATTTTCTATTAAATCATTATTATTTTCATCATTGGTATTACCATCATCTACTCTATGTTCTTCTTCAGTAAATGAAATAACTTGGTGATAAAAACTAGTAGCACTACTGATTCTTGGTGGTGGTGGTGGTGGTGGCGGTAGTGGAGTCACAAAAATATTAATATATGGTGAGTGTATATTAACTTCAAGAATAAATTTTCATGCTTCCTCACTAACTAAATTTATACAATTAGATAGATAAATATGTACCAATAAAAATTAATAGTTAATAGAAAAAATTTCAATTATTAGATGACGTAAATTATCAAATAAAATATTTCGATCAATTAAAAGAACTTCAACTAAACCTCCTTCATAAGCTAACCCATTTAGTACACCATCAAGCGAGCATAGTATTGTTATACTTCGATCCATGGCAACAAGAAAATGGACTTCAAAGATTGTATATTGAACTGAGCTTCTCCTGTATGAAAAGAAAGAAACTTCGTATGAAAAAAATAAATTTTCTGTTTGCAATGTTTGATATGCTGATATGAAACAAATACTAAGTTTATATAGGTAACTTCGAAATGAACGTTAGACGGACGTTGGAAAAATAAAAGAGCCGTTGAAAGAGCGATTGTGAAATAGCCGTTGGACATAAACCAACTCCTAAACCAACACCAATCCATAGACCCAGACCAAATTTTAAACCCAAATAAAAACCAAATCATTCCCCAACCTATTATTTGTCTTTCTTCTTTACTTAGTCTTTTTTTTTTAATATAAAAAAACTAAACCATTAAAATAAATTAATCCTTAGAGGACACAAAAAAATACTAGTTTTTTTCTTTATTTAGTTTTTTTTCTTATCAAACATTGCAAAAAAAAAAAAAAAATTTCTTTACAATTTTCTAAAAAAAACAAACCATTTTTTTAATTTTTTTCTAAATTTTTCTTTACAATTAGTTTATTTAAATATTATTTCGTTAAAGTAAATTTTCTTAAACTAAAATCCAAAACTAAACTAAAAAAAAAACTAAAACTAAAAATCCAAAATAAAACTAAATAGAAAAAAACTAAATAAAAAAACCAAAACATAACTAATTAAAAAAAAACTCATAAAACAAACCAAACCAAACCACCATAACCAACCGCGGGCCCCACTGTCCAATTTTTGCCAATTAGGTTGGCGGAATCGACCAACCCAGTTGACGAAAAATGAGTAGTGGGATCCACGTTTGTCTTTTGCTGTACACGTGTTGGTTGGGTTCTGTTTTCCGCCAACTGAGTTGGCAGACTGTGTCTTTATTTTTAATTTAGGTAAACTTATTTCATTTGCATTAATTTAATATAAATTAATTTTGTTATAGTAAATTTTTTGATATTCCTTTGGGCATATGTGGTATAAAAAAATATTGGGTTATATTTTGTGCTCACTTTGGATATGTGGAGAATATTATGGAATGTGATGTCATGAGAGAGCAAAGTCGTGTTTGGTTAAGGTCAGAGGGCTTTGTTTTGGGGGTTTAGGATCTGAAGATGTTTGGTGATGATTAGCTAGCGCTTTAGGGATATCTTTTTTCCTATAATGTCCCTAGTAGAGATAGATTTTTCTTTCTAGGCTACTAGAAATTAAATGTTTTACTTTGAGTTGGGATTTATATATACAAGGCACCTAATAAATGCAATGAATGGACATGATGATATGTCAACTCAATTAATACACACTAATTAGGTTAAGTATAATACACTTGTAGGTCGACAAGGGATCTAATAATACACACAAATACCTTTTAGGAAATAAATTATATGCATATAAAAAAAAATATTTAGACAAGGATAAGCTCCTATATTATTTTAAAATTATTTTAAAAGTCCATAAGTATTGGTTAACACAATATGAATTTTGTTTTTATTTTAAATTTATTTATTTTGGAATGATAAAGCATTATGAGTTTATAATTCCAATGGTATTGGTCTACACAAAACTAATCTATTGATACATATGGCACTTGGTTCGCCCCTTTTTATATTGTATTTCTTGATCTGGTAGGTACATTTTTCATATAACCGGATCTGACATTGAATTTTGATTGAAATGTTTCGATTTTGGACGATTTTTTTTAGTTTAGTATAAATATAAATCTTCTTATTTTCTAAATCTTTGTTATGAGTTCTCTTTTCACTAACAGAAGCTAACCGAGAGCTCAAAATATAATTGGTGATAAACTAACTAGGCCCCTCCATTTTGCTTTTATATGCTTCACACATGTATTCTTTGATCTCTTTTCTTTTGGGACACATCCAATTTGATCGACAACTTGGAGCCATAGTTGAGTGGCTTAAGGTATTGGTTAAGATGCATCATATTATTTCTTTAGAAATATTTAGTCTTATTATTATTTTTCATGAATTTTGATCTAATTAACTTAGGAAATATGATTCTTAACAAAATAAACACTATAATGACAACATATCACATAAAAATAAGAAAATATTGTTTTTTTACTCTATTTTTTAATATTTTGTAAATTAATGGTCATTGGGATCCTACTGAACCAGCAATTTTGTTCCAAAAAGACATATTGATCCAACTAATATATAAGTTAACCATCAGTCCGCAGTTCATGATATGTTCCTAAAGAGCACGTGGAAGCTTTATGTCTAAGAAAGTTAAAATTGCCATATTTCATTCAATCATTAATTGGAGGGGCTTTATCAAGGAATACCCATCCCAACCTTTCCACTCAAAAGATTATTCTAAACAAAGAAAAACGAGAGATGTCAAGATTACCATAATCATGCCAAAACCAATATATTGTTCTTGGTCTCTATCACTCCCCTTCCCTGATATTCGTATTTATACAAGTATCTGATCATGTATCATGTATTTCATATTTACCAAGTTTCGATATAGTATCATGTATTTGTATTGCTAGTAGTTGTATTTGATACTGGATTCATGTATCATGTTATTGGTTCTTATATTCGATATTGGATTCATGTATTCGATATCTGTATATTTGTATTGCTAGTATTTGTATTCATGTATCATGTTATTAGGAACTAGTAGTTGTATTCGATATAAGAACAACAGTAATAATAACAAGATGTAAGATCAACAGAAATATAATGGTAAAACGTCCCAAATAGATGATCATGATGCTAGTAAATACAAAATAAATATGTTTTCGAACATTTTTAATAAAACCTTCTCATGGACTTTAGGACACCCTTGGGGAAATGCACCTGGTGATAGCCAGAATCTGAGTCATACATGATCAACCCTAGGATATGTCAATCATACTAATGTCCGTAGGCTAACTGATCAAACTAAAATATGAGCTAAACATGTACTCGGTGGCTAAACGTCCATAAAATAGAATGTACATCAGAGTGGAAAACTAAGAAAACCCACTCAAGCGGTCTGGTGCTCCTGATGGCCACCATCCTCAGGAAAGTACGGAAGATCCTCCGGTATTGCTATTGTATCTGGCCATACAAAACTAGTGGGGTTGGACCCCCAAATAGCAAGTACCACAAAGGAAGCCAACCTAGAAACTTAAACCAACAACACAAGCAAATACAAATACTGGAAAGTAAAGACTGAATGTAAAAGATCTCAGGATAAATAATACTGTAGAACCTGCAATGAGACATATCCGGATATGATAATCAATAAGAAAATAACAAGTATTGAAAGTAAAGTTGATCATGTGAAACCTAGACTAACCATCAACCATCAATCACGATAAATCACATAAGTATGCTTGATACTTTTAACTAACTAGGGTTATCACAATCCTTAATTATTAACTTTACAATGCAACGCGATGCTAGAGTTTCTTCTGATCGCATGCCCCTGCAGTCCATCCGGGATATCCATACACATAACCAACTAGATACTCCTCAAGATACGCCACAATATAAACCACTAGATAATCCTCAAGATAACAGTATAAAAAACTGGGACTGCATGCAATTTAGAAAAATCCCTAGCCATGTACTAAGTGAATCTCTAGTTATTTAATCCCTAGCAGTTTCTGGTATAAATTCGGGTGTGGCATTTCGCAGAATCCATCCTAGACATGATGTAGACAAATCAAGTTCTAATAGTAATATAAAAAGGTTTAATATACATTGCACATAAAGACTCATGTATGTCACGACAATAATCAAGCCATGTGATACCAAGTGAAGCCATGTAAAGCCAAGTGAAGTTATGTCAATAAGGTGAAGCTAGGTAAAGCCATGTAAAACTAGGTAAAGCCATGTACAACCATGTGAAGCCATGTCCAACCAGATAAAATCAAGCAAAACCAAGTTAAGCCATGTCCGATGAAGCCATATCTGATGAAGCCATCTAAAGTCATGTCAAGTCAAATCCAGTCAATCCTGTCATCACATGTAGTCGGGCAAGGCCGAGTAAAATCGAGTAAAGCCAAGTCAAGTCATGTCATCTGAAGCCATGTGAGTTCATGTCAAAGATCAGGTTAAGTCATCGTGTATCTAAGCAAAAGCTAGAAGTTTCAACATAAAATCACAAAAACCAAAAATTCCTAAAGAAATTACACGATCGGTATTACCGTCTGTACAGTCTAGTACACCGTCGGTATACCGGTCCATAGATAGAAAAAACACAACAAGTTTTGGATTCTAACAAATTGATATACCGTTGGTATACTGTAGTATACCATCGGTATACTGTAGTATACCGTCAATATACCGTTCCAAGTAGGCAAAAAGTTACTGGAAAACAAAGTTCCACAAATCGGTATGCCGCCGGCACAGCCCAGTATGCTATCGGTATGCTGGTCAAGACAAATATCTAACAATGTCGGCAAGATTGGTATACCGTTGGCACAACCCAGTACACCGTCGGTATGTCGATAGGGTTCATAGAAAAATATCTAAAAATCAAGTCGGTCGAAATTGGTATACCGTTGGTATATCGATATGCCGGTTTCTAAGAATAAACATGGTTAAATAAAGTTTGATTTTTGGGACCCAAATCAAACCCCAAAAATTACCAAAACCAAGACTAACAGGAAGTCAAGTCTAGGGTATATCTCATATCACAATATGAACTAAATCTCACGGTCACAACTCTGGTACCGTTTCCATTACCGAGTTACCAAAAAGGGACGGAACGAGATTATACCAGAAATCAAAATCGAGATGGTCACTAGGCTAGAAATTACGATATAAATACTAATAGAAAAGCAAGTCTAGGCTAAAAATATATTACCAATCTCCAAGAAAAGTAAAATGACAGAAAGTAAAAAAAGTTCAAAAAATTGGCAATGTGTACTTGCGCGAGCTCCCAGCCTAAACCTTCTAATCCACTACCACAAAGGGGTTTAGAAACCATACTCCAGGTCTCAAGACCATGCTTCCAAGATCGAAAGAAAATAAAGAAGTTAGGAGAGAGAAAGAGAAAGAAAATAAAATATCTCGAGTACTACTTATCTTAAAAATATCTCAAAAATATCTCGAAAGTGAAATAAATATCTGTCGGACAGTATACCGTCGGTATATCGGTCAAGTAGTAAAGTTTAAATTTTGAGAATTTTTGAGCTTTCTTGAGATCCAATAAAATACAATAACTCGCACAAAAATACATATCCGCATAG
This sequence comes from Iris macrosiphon, assembly GCA_036927795.1. Lineage (NCBI taxonomy): Eukaryota > Viridiplantae > Streptophyta > Magnoliopsida > Asparagales > Iridaceae > Iris > Iris macrosiphon. Next base: position 31,032,206 of record JAYESA010000017.1, on the reverse strand, counting down.
AATACGAATACTGTGAGATGAGTCTCATAACTCTCCTCTCATTAGAAAAATTTTGTCCTCAGAATTTCCATAAGGATCCAAAATCACTAACAAGAAAATCCAAGAAAGCCAGCTCGAAATCGAAAATAAACAAGAAACTCATGTGAGCATGAAATTTCTTGGACAACAATAAAAAATCGAAAAGTAAAATAACAGACATAACAGATAAACTAATAATCTATCATATGCACATGCTAAGATAAGACACGGGTATACGAATAAATGTACCTCCCAAGTCGAAGAGAAATGAATAACGAGTACGCATATCGTCCTTGCGCTCCCACGTCGACTCGCCCTGTGAGTGATGCCCCCAAGCAACACGAACTAACCTGATAGTCCGGTTCTTGCGAACCTTCTCCCTCTGGTCCAATATAGACATGAGCCTCTCCTCATATGATAGGTCGGTACCAACGACCAACTCAGAATGATCCAGGATATGGCTCGGGTCAGGAATATACCAGCACAACTGAGATCTTTGAAAGACATCATGTACCTCATAAAGTGATGGTAGAATATCTAAAAGATAGGATACTATTCGCCATTAAATTTAAAATTTTCTAAAAGAGCTTGATTTAATTAACAAACGAAAGAAAGTACAAAGTGGTCATAGACATAAAGTTTAAGTACAATATTTTTTGATCTGGGTGTGGCGATGGACAAGGAGTGCTATAGCATCTCCTTTACTCCGTGGATGATCCGATGCAGGGTGAAGAAGCTTACATTCTCTCTTCTCTCATCTCGATATGCTCTCTCTCTGTATTGGCCGGGGGTGGTATGATCTCTCTCTGAAGCAGAAGAAAAGAGCCCCCCTTAGAACATTCAAGTTGCTTCTATTTATAGCCATCGTGCTGATGGACTATGAGTGCCGCATATGTCTCTGTTTGGTGACCGCATAAGACTCCTTCAACAGAATACGGTTGCAACTGTGGCCGCATGCCATGTGCAGATTGCCACGTGGTCTTGGTTGAGATATGTTGTTGAAGAGATCTCAGGATTATTTTTAACCCGTTGTGTGCGTGACTTGGTTAGCTGTATACGTAGTCAACACCAATTGTGCAAAAATATTTTCAGTTGTAAAGGGAAGATCTTGTGAGTTGGAGACCGCATAGCAACTTGGCCGCATATTATCGTGGTCGCATAAGAGTTCTTGTTTGGCCTTTGGTCTTCTGGACGCTCTCATCGCATGTTGGCGAGGTCGTATGCAAACTCTCATCTGGCCTTGGTCGATGGATACTTTAGCCGCATATTGGTGAGGTCGCATGGCATTGTGGCTCCATGCAAACACTCGTTTGGACTTTGGTCAATGGACACTTTGGCCGCATAACGTTGTGTCCGCATAGGGCGTAGCCGCATACGAGAGAACTCGTGGCATAGCACGTTTGTTGAAGCAATTAATGCACTGATGTGACTTGTTGTCTTTTTCTGAGCCATTTACGAGTCTCCAAGCGTCTCAGAGTGATGAGTGATAAGTGATGTGTCAGAACTTCTGACTGACATCAAAATCTGTGTCAGGGATATTTTATGCTGCCACCCTATTCTGCGATCGTTCAGGTCGCATAGAGTATACTATGCGGCTCCTTGATCTTTGGTTTAACCCGACCGCATGTAGCTTCTCTGCGGCTTCTTTGTTCTAGCCTCATGTGCCGTCTCTGCGGCTTTTGGTAGCTCAGGCCGCATGTGACTTCTCTGTGACTTTTTTGTTCTGGCCTCATGTGGCGTCTCTGTGGCTTTGTTATCTCATGCCGCATATGGCTTCTCTGCGACTTTGGTTGTTCTTTTGAGGGGGCATGGCCTTTATGCGGCCTCCATAATTTTTATGCTTCTACAAGACACCCTTCAAAGTTTTCAAAATGATAAGTTTGGAATACTTTGAAAGAAGCATGGCCGAGAGATATTGGCCGCATATGCAGGACATGCCACAGTCTCATGGCCGTATATCAGTTTTTGACAGGCTGTTCGCTCATTAATGAGGAGATTTGGCTCTATCTTCGAGCGAATCTCTTGGGATTCAGGCCATCAGAAGATAAAACGTCACAACCAATGAGGGGTCACCGTTGTTACGTGGATCGAGGCAAATTGGGATTCGAACAGTCACCGCATATCCGAGCCTTATATAAAGGGGGTAGAGGAGAGAGAGGGATTCTTTACAAACTCTCAAGTCTTCCAACTTTCTTCTCTTCTTTCTCCTTGCTGCCATGGCTCCCAAAGTATCCTCCTCCACCGCTGCTGCCAAGAAGGCCCCCAAGGGCAAGGCCACGGCCAAGGGGAAGGGCCGTGCTGTCGAGGCTACCCCCTCCCTGTTTCTCGACGATGTCCAGTCATCGATTAAGGGTAAATTCACTGGGGAAGAAGTGGAAGACTTAAACACAGACACACACACACACGCATATATATATATATATATATATATATATATATATATATATATATATATATATATATATATATATATATATACCATGTCCCTTTGACTTGCAGTGATGTTGCCTACCATACCCTCCAGTGAATTGGTCCTTGGACAAAACCTGCTGCCCTTGAACATGAACCTTAAAGATCTCGCTGGAGCCATAAGGAAGCAGCTTGAAAACAATCTCCTGCTGAACGCCAACAGATGATCGCTGAGCGGATGCCTACTTTTTTGTTGAGTCAGATGAACACGGGAGAGATCCCCGCTAAGGATTTGAAGCATTTCTTTAAGAAGCCGTACTTCCTGTTCGGGGATGCGTTGGAGTCTTCTCAGGTGGGGCCAATCAGGAAGAACTGGTCTTTCATCTTCCATGGAACGGAGATGACATTTCTTTCCTTTGGTCGTCATTTGGCTTTGTCGGACCTAAAGGTGATGATGGGTCCACGGTATATGGACTGGGACTTGACCCCCGAGCTGAGGGGGGCTCCTCTGGGTAATGTCCGATGCGGGACCGGACATAGCAAGGGGGATTTTATAGCACAAAGGAGTCACCCTCCTACTCCTTGCTTGGACTGAAGCCTGGCCTCATCAGCAGTGAACTGAGATCGAACTGAAGTATATATGCATCGGATACCTTTCTCCATTAGGTTGCCAAGAAGGGCTCCTATCCCATGGGACAGTTGCGGGTTCTCAGCTGGGCACACTATAGTGTCTCCTGGTGTCGCCTGACTCTGTGGATCCTGAGAAAGTATGAGCGGGAGCTCAAGGCCGCCGACTTATTCTTTGCTGTAAGGGGTATATGTTACGGACTGGAGATGAATAAGCCCCTATTTGTCGCCCTGATAGAATTATATAACTGTCAGATGGGGACCTTCTTCACGCCCGACGGTGAGATGGGACTGGATTTGCACGAGATGCATGCTGTCTCGAAACTTCCTTGGGGCGAGGAGCCCTACGAAGAATATACCCTGAGTAATAAAAACTCAGAGAGTTGGAGGCGGAGAACCCAAAAATCCTGGCAGTGTACCAGAAATTGCTGTGCCATCATAACATTTGTTAGCGCCTGTCGAAAAAGAAAATATCCTCCGAGGGGTCTTCTTCCCATATCACCACTTGGACTCTCTATCTTTTTTCGAATTTGAAAGATTTTAGTAGAGTTCACATCTAAATGTCGCAAACTGTACAGGAAGTGGCTGACCTAATTTAAGCACATCGAAAACTGGCTACTACCGAGGAAAAGGAAGTTGAGGGTTCCACGAATGACCCGAAGATGATCTGGGTAATCTTGAAGAAGAACTCAGCTACTTTTACATGGATATGCACAAGTTATCCGACAAAGCCGTGCTGGTAGGATGTTTGATGCTCTGGTTGAGCAACTGCGTCGTCTCAGGCAGATCCAGGACCATAGATAGGATCGGTCACCCTCTCATCCTTCCTACCGTGATGTTAGCTTTTGGCCATAAGCTGGCCCTTCCACCAGCTATGGTATACTGCATCTATCGGGGGCTCCGTAACTTCGCTCAAAAGTTCGAGGAACATCCGGGCAAGGGCATTTCAATCGAATTGAGCTCCCTTATCATTACTTGATGGGTTGGCTCCTCCTGCATGATAGGTCCCTGATGAGCCCTGTGACTGACGAGGACATGGTGGCGGCTAATACCGTGATCTGCAAATATCGGGGGATGAAGTAAAGATCCGATACAGTCCCCGCTAGTAGGACGGTGCTCTCCTTTATGAATGGATAGAGTTTCTTTACGTCCGAGCCGGAATTCACGGACGAAGAGAGAGACATTTCCCATCAAGATACCGGGGGAGCGCCTCGGAACCTGTCTAAGAGGCTTTTTCATTGGCTCCAAGCCATTCGTTCCTCTCACTTGGTGTACCAGAACCGAGGCAAGATTTTTGTAGAGCCTTATCTGCCAAGACGGTTTGCTCACCAGTTTGGTTATACTCAGCTCTTGTTGGGTCACCCGAGCGCTTCCCTCCGGTATAGTGGCAGTTTGTTTGATTGGGTCCGAGCTTGGAGCTATTACAGCGCCACTGGCACTCGAGCCCGGTTTTAGTTGCCAAGGGCCGGGGTAGTGCCAAGGATGCTGTATATAGCGACAAAGTAATATTGTGTCACCCTCATTTTTTCAATTAAGGGTAGTTTGGTAATTGACCCGGGTATTTTATTTTAGGAGTATAGTATTTAAATATTTTGCATGTGTAATTAATTATTTATTGTATTATTTATTTATTGTTAGTGTTAGATTTATTTGGACTTATGTAGTGGACCTAACTAGTTTAGTTAGATGCATGGACCCAACATTATATGTTAGTTTAGATTGAGCCCATAATTAGGCCCATTCATTAGGAGAATAAATTAATTAGTGAAACCATTAGACTAGAACCTTCTCCCTTAATTAATTTTTTCATGAGAGGCCCCAAGGGGTGTTTTAGACATTTCATATTGCTTAGGAGAGAGTTTATGACCAGCCATTAGAGGAGGAGAGAGAGTGTCTCTCTCAATTTATTTTCTATTTGCAATAGATCTAGATTTTCCTCCTTTCCTAATTTCTTCATTCCCTCACCAAATTCCTACTAATTTCTACCTAAATTCAGTCCGTATTCTTCAATAGAGGCTACTACAATAAGGATCTATAAGAAGGAAGCAAATATCAAGAAGGAGGAGGCCAAGAGCTACAAGGCGGAGCTACTTTCCAATTTTGGAGATTTTTTTCATTGAGAATCCATCTCATAATAGGTACATTTCAGTTTCTCCCATTTTATTAGGTTCTAAATCTGAGATTTAACTATAAGAAACCAACCCATATGCATAGGCTACCCATAAGAATTGGTTTTAGGTTCATAGGAGACCTATGGTTGAAGTTATGTGCATTTTGGTATCAATTTTGGGAGAATTCCGAGATTAGCACATGTGGTGTTTGTCATATGGTCTAATAGATCAAATTGACATATGATTGCTTGTTTGTCACTAGTTTTGTGTGTCCATAATTGGGTACGTGTAGGCTGTATCTCGTCAATTTGACAAAATAAGTTAATTTTGGGAATTTTCTCCGACACGGGAAATTGTGCACATCAATTCTTGACACAGACACGTAGTTAATCTAATTACTATACGTATTGTTCATATTTAGTGTATTAGACTTGCTCGTATCCTTCAGGATGCGTTTGGTTGTGTGGTGGAGCCGTATCGCAAGCGTGTATAGAGTTAGTGTGATACGGGTGTGGTGCACTCCACGTGTTTGGTGTTTTGCTCTTAATTCTATTTGTGCATGTGTATTTATTTATTTATGTGATATTTATGTAATAAATATATAAGTATATAATGGTATATATGATAGTGTATATGTGTGTGTCTATATGAGTATGTATTTATGTGAGTATAGATGTGTATACCTATTGTTGCCACTCATACCCGATATAAGGATACAAGTCAGAAACAACGCCCAACCTACGCCGTATAATCGGCGGTAGAGCGCTGTCTGGGTAAACTATCTAGTAATATAATGAACCACCAACAATAACAATATACTCAATCATAGAACTAAGATAGAAATGAGCACGAATCAGATAAAAGAATAGAAATAGTCACATATAACTCATGAGTCTAAAATAATACATTAATGAGTCTGAAAGAATGCTAATAAAAGCTGGAGACAAATCCAGTACAAGAAATACTAAGAAGGTACTAAACCCGGGTCATCTGTCTCAGTCGGGATAAGTCCCTCATGAGCCAGGGTCTCTGACTCTAAGACCACAATATCCTGGGGTCCATAATGTATAGGGTACCACTTCTCAGTGTCATCTGGGAAAAATATATCCAGTCAGGAAAGGAGCAGAGTACATCTCTAACACCAGTTCTAATCAATGATAAAAACTATGTAACAGTAAACAGATGTGAATATACAAGATACATAATAGATACGAGAGATACGTAATAAGGAAATACTGTAATGAACATAATAATGAACAATATATCAATAAACAAGAATACTAATGACTAAGTGTGTGAGTACTAGCTTTAACATGTGATCATCTTGGGAACATAATACAATATATATGGCCTGGCTAATCATACGTGCGGTGTATGATTAACACTATTCAATAACAGCACTTGATACAATAGGGGTATGATCACATATCTGCACTAAAGTACTCCCCACCCTCGACTGGTATAATAGATCCAACCACAGTATGCTATGACACGAGATTTTCCAAGAAGATAGTGACTCTTCCCGAGAATCAGTGTCTGTACATGTACAAGATAACCAATACAACAATACTTGTACCATATATACCATATACCAAGGAATAACATCTCATGACGAGATCCGGATATACCAATCCGTATAACCATAGTGTCAAGAGAACATGGATATCTACACTAGATACAATGAACATAGAGGATATCATAAATGAGAAACTATCAGAGAATATACTCGCCTAAAGTCCAAAGAATAGTCTCACAGATGTCTGATACGGTGCCTCGAAGACTTAGATATGGAATATAATATCAATACAAGGTTCCAGAAAAAAAGGTTAAATTAGTCAACTTCTAGGTCAACAAGTCAATTCTAAGTGAAAAGTCAAACTAGGTCAACTCTAAGTCAACTATGGTCAAACTATAATCAAACTATGGTCAACTACCTATTTCTAGGTTGCATAAGTCTAATACAAAATATTGGGTTCAAATACTAAAGTCTAGGTCACAAAAACCATATCTTAAAATACTAGGATACCGTATCTCTGGATACGTAAATCAATAAGTAAAATATTATATATTAATATCAAATAATTATTAATAATATAAAATTCTAATTACAAACATTAAATAGATACCTTGGTTTTGAACCAACTTGGTATCACAACACTAAACCATAATTTGATACCCAAACCCAATACCTTGGGTATCCCCAATTACCTTGGTACTTACCTTGGTATCTCAAGGTAATACCCAAATACTTGTTTATACTAACTACCCGTAAATATATATATGCTACACTAATTATTATACATATAGTATAATATAATGCAAATAGCAATTTAGGAACATATTCACATATATATTAAATATCATATATATATATATATATATATATATATATATATATATAATATTAAGAAAACTGCCAAACTGTCACTAATAACTGCTATTGACCGTCGCTGAAGTCTCTGATACCGCTGATACTCGGCTGTTTTAGCGACGTTTCTGCTGCTGTCGCTAAACTACTGTCACTGCTGCTGCTGTATGCTATTGCTGCTATTGCTGCTGCTGCTCCTTTGGCGATGCTGCTGCTGTATGCTATTGCTGTTGCTGTTGCTTTGGCAATGCTGCTGCTGTCGCTGCTGCTATTGTATGCTATTGCTGCTGCTGCTGCTTTGGCGACGCGGTTGCTGTCGCTAAACTGCTGTCGCTGCTGCTGTTGTATGCTATTGTTGTTGCTGCTGTGCTGTTGCTACGCTGCTGATGTTGTCTTTGTTGTTGTCGCTAAAACCCCTCTATATTAACACAACATATATATATATATATATATATATATATATATATATATATAAAATTACTATATGTGAATATACATATACCCATAAATATATACTAATATATATATAACTATACATACATGTATACACATATATAATCATAGAATAATATGTATACATGTATTATATAAGTATATATATATAATATAAAAACTTATATATATATATATATATATATATATATATATATATATATACATAATACATAATCACAACATATATATACTATAATATATATACATATACTACACTATTAAATATCTCTTACATATGTAGAATAATAACTACATAAATATACAACACATATATATAATAGATATATAGATCAATGATAGTTAATACATAAATATATGTAACAACAATATATATATATATATATATATATATATATATATATATATATATATATATATATATATATATATATATATATATATATATATATAGTTACACCTCACCATGAATAAGAACACGAGAGAAATAAATCCACTATTAAATTGCACATCTTATGGAACGTATCACTCCGTATCCCTGTAAACTCCCTCACCCAAAATTAGGCCTACTTAGCTTAAATAGAGAGATTAGGGCTAATTAGAATCCAATTAGAATTAGAACACGACATTTTATTTATTATACAATATTTATACACTTAATACCCCTTACCGTTGCTTCGTTAATTGGAGCGTTACACTAGTAGCTACCTTCAGACAAATTTCATAAACATTTCCTAGATATGTCAAACTACCCATCTGACCTTTGTGTAACTTTTAAATACTCAATATTGTGCTTCATTGTAGCTGCGCAATATTCGTTGCAAATGTCTACGTATAATTCCAATAAACCCCATTTCTCTTAATTGCCCATTCCTATTTGAATTTGAGGCACAACCTCAACCCAATTCCCTATAACCCAAATTAGGGTATTAACCTATTATGAACCTGCTACGCCCATGACTCTTGTGTTCCACCCAAATTTAATCCAATATGTTTTCAATTGACAAAAGAACGCCATGTGCATTTGTCTGTAATTTAATTAACTGGAGGCCAAGTTCACCCAAAACAAGACCTAACCAAACCTATGTACACCCTTTCGTGTGGACCAGCCCACACCCCAAAGAGCCCTGGCTGGCCCAAGTCCCGAGGTCAGCCCATAATTCCCTTCCTATATAAATATACATCTTTCCCTATTGAAAACCCTAAAATCGTAAACACCACCACCACCTCCATACCTAGCCGAACTCCCCTTCATCAAACCCGAGCACCCCCTTTTCCCTACCCCAACCGGACAACACCATCACCACCTCAGGCCGCCTGACCACCGTCTCCACCACCCCAATATCGTCGGACCACCCCCAGTCCGCCTGCACCACCGCACCATCACCACCCTCTTCACCATCCCTTTCACCATCATCAAAACCCGACCACCCTAGCCAACCGACTCCCCTTCCCAGACCATCCTCAACCACCATCACCACCGGACTACTGACCGCCTCCGCCACCCGCCTCACCACCGTCTCCACTACCCCAACACCGCCGGCCACTCCAACCTACACCACCACCTGACCTCCACTCCCATCCACCTTCATCATCAAACCAAGCCGCCTCCATCAACCCCCATCAACCCGATACCCCATCACAACCCGACCCCTTGCCAAGCCCGACTGCTCTCCGGTCGGACCACCGCCTCCAGCACCGCCAACCACCACCGCCAGCCCAACCAGCACCGCCTTCTTCGCCATCCCAGCACCGTCCCACACCGGCTAAGCCCTGCTGCCAGGCTGCTGCCGCCGTTGCTGCACCTGCTGCAGTTACTGCTGATGCTGTCTTGACTGCCGTACGACGACCAGTGCTCCGCTCCGCCGAAGAAAAGTCATCGACGAGCAGACCCCCCGTCAGCCAACTAGGTACTCGTTCTCTAGTTCCTCTTCTTCATTGTAGCATTGTTTAGTTGTATCATCGCATCATCGTGTCATGTATCGTAGACTTGGACACAACCTAAATTAATATGGAACCACATATATGTGTGTATGAATGTTAAATTAGATTAGTTAATAATTGATAACTAATAATTACCCCAAACTTATGACTTGTAGAAGGGACTTGTATTCACCTAAAAAACCTAGATCGGTACACGGTAACATGAGGTAGAAGGACATGAAATTGTACTAAACGTAAGTAGTTCGTAAACCCCCAACTTCGGTAATTTATTATCGTGAGGTACACGGCAACTGAGGACAGGATACGTGTGCACTTTAGCTACGTGCACACGCGACTCTGTAGTCGACCAACTTTGACCCTTGCGTCAGTACCTAAGAGCAACGTCGTAGTTTGTGTATGTATTGCTTTAGTGTCTGATGCTAGATTGCTATATTATATTGTATGTTTAGGGTCACTAGACTAGCCAGGAGACACTGCAGGAGCAGGCTATTGGCATTCATATCTTGAGGACCCAAGCAAGATACCTTGCCATATTTACTGTTTAAATTAAATGATGCATATATTGTATGATATCTTGTTGCTTTATTTTACATGACTGTGCGCGTCCGAGATTGACTCGGGTGCAGTCAACGGATGCGTCGATAAGTAGTATACTTGACCTAGTCACTAGCAGACTCACCCCATTGGGAGGATACTCTGATATCTTCCGAGACCTGACATTCTTACACGTTTAACAGTGACAAATTCATATTGGGATGCGGGTTCGCGTACTCGACTAGCTATCGGTGCGTGTGACATGCATCACGGTTAGTGCATAATTCAGGATTTTGTATTAGTAGAGACTTGGCATATAGATACGTGGTATGCACGTCGAGTATTCGACTTGTATATTTACATTGGGCGGGGAGGACAACTAGTAGGCGTATGGGATACACACATTGGAATCTATAGTATCCGGAGGAACCACGGATCCAATGACTCCCTTTATGCAGATGCCCCATTCTTCGGAGCGGTATGGACGTTATATACTATGCAGATGCCCTGTTCTTCGGAGCAGTATGGACGTTATACTATTCAGATGCCCCATTCTTCGGAGCGGTATGGATGTTATACTATTCAGATTCCCCATTTTTTGGAGCGGTATGGACGTTATGCCTACGCCTACCCATACGTACCAAAGTTGTCCTTACATTGCATTCACTTAGATGGTTAGTACACCCTTTACTTTATTTTTATTCAGTATTTATATATGGCATGCTTCTATGTATCTTGTTATGTCCCTCTGAGGACCTGGTCCCTTTCCAGGTGTAGATGTTCATGAGTATTCGCAGGAGCGCAGATCCGGACTGGTTACTTATATCCTGAGCAGGTCTTCTCTTCGAGTCTCAGTGGTTGATAGTTGTGGTACTTACATTATATTTGTATTATTTATTTTATATTCTAGTTCGACAGTGGATTTGTTTCCATCCGACTGTCATCTTTAGATACTTTATATTGAGATCTAGTTACATAGTTATCGGCTATTCATTTATTCATTGATTGTGTGGATGAGATTAGATTATATATTATGACTTGTGATAGTTTTTACCCTTGAGAATTATTGTTCATAATACAGTGTACGCATGTGTTATGGGTTCTATATATGGGAGTTTCTATATACATACGGCTGCTATGCTTACGTGTCCTAGTCCTACATAATTTGGGACTGGGGCGTGACATATTTTTAGTGCTGGCCCATGCAGGTCAAGAGTATATTGTCTCGGTTACGTTACTGTACCGAGCAAGCCTGCACCTAGGAATAGAATATAGGATCTCATCCACAATTGACTATGACTCATATTTCTTCTAATCTGTTCTATTTGAATAATTGCATCCTGCTTAGTTCATGTGCTTCCCTAATAGTCCTTGAGTATAGTCCCCTCCTAGAATATAGAAGTCCCTGTTGTTAGATAATAAGTAGGGTAATCTTCCTATTAGGAGTACAACTAGGATATTGATACATCACTAAGGTGAGAATACTTAATGAATCCTAGCGTCCCTTACCTATATAATAATTTACTATTATCCCTTAATATGTTTAGGAATGACTTGAGAGTAGTATAAACACTACTAGAGTTAGTTAGAGATTTTACCATAATGTTTGACCCTTGTATTGAGGAACCAATAGAAAACCAAAATTAAATATTAGGACTGAACCTAACCTTCATAGTAAGATAGTATTGGAGAACTATAAATTTAGATTCTTGTCTTGAGATTAGCAAACAGTACCTTAGAAAGCCAAGAGCAATGCATAGAATATTTTCTTGATCATACCTCAAACACAGAGATTAGCATAGTATCTTCCCTTAGGAAATCATGACATTATCAACAGCCTCTATATTTTATTTCATGTCTATTTCCTCTGAAATCTTAGCGTTCGCTATTTGTGCAACGACTAATTATGTTTTTCTTTTCTTCATCTTTCAATTCGTGCCACCTAACCTTTCTGATTGTAGGCCTAGTAATTTTATTTCATGTTAAGATATACAGCTTGCTAGGATTATAGTTGTTACTCTTAAAATTTGAACTATATGATTGGTAGTTAAAACTTGATAGTTGAGTATTCCTTTAGATTATAATTTTATGATTATCCCTTAGTTTTAAATCGCGTAACTTGTACCATACCTCGATACGAGTTATATTTTCCTTTTCTCTTGAAGGCCAGTAACTCTTCCATTCTTACTATTGACACTTGTTCTATAAGCACTACGACTAAGACTTAAGATGACCATTACCTATATAATACAATAAGAATACCCTAATCAGTACCAAGATCTTCCTCTCGTATACCCTAATAATAGTTTCTACTTCATTTACAAGGACCAAGTTATTTTGTAGAATCTCCTTTAAGACAGTTGCAGTATTAGTTTATTATTTTAAGTTGGATAGTATGCCTCATAACCTAGTGTTATATAGTCCTCTTGACCCATTGATGAAGTGTAACTGAATGACATTAACTATATGCTAGCATAAGAAGATATTATTTATTCAAACTGTAGAACTTAGGAGTCCATACCCCTATTTGGTCGACTAGCAACTTAGACAAGGAGTTAGTATGACAATTGTAGAGACTATAGAGTCTTAGTTCCTTGTGAACTTGAATTATATTTTTACCTTCTTTCATCATAATCCAGCGTATATATATTTTCTAAACAACCTTGACTTATGCTGCTAGTATAGCCTAGTTTTACAAGCTTACTCTTCTATCGAGCTTGATCTTGATATATGTATTATTTGGTCGACACACTAATACATTTCAGAATCAGTGTATTACGATCTGATCAACCATGATGCGCTTGGTTCGCCTTCGCATGACTATTTTACGTGGATTGAGATATATAGTTGACTAGTAGACGAATTTACTTGCCTCTAGACATGTCTGAGCATATCGTATCAGTTATATAATTGTTCCAATGTGAAAACACAAATAGAAATTTATCCAATAGGATTTTAATCCACAACTGTCTTGACAATTCCCATTTGAATTCTTTAAACGCCTTGATCCCCATACTTTTATTTTATTACCTTCCCCTTGGACTCTTTATTATTGTTTTCTGTCTTCCCTTATTTCGGAAAGCTGAAACCTCATGCTTGGTATAAGTTTGATACATTGATGGTACGGGATATACCCCATAGGCTAATCACATTACTAGACGACTATCTTTTATAACTGATTAAGGGTATATCATACATGATATATTTGGTGTTTAAATTTTTGAGGAATGAGTAACATGATTAAGTAAATTTGAGGAATACGTTTTCTTAAATGTAAAAGCCTTATGTGATAGATGGGAAAATTCTAAGTTGGGTAGAAGTTGCATTGTCAACTTGAGAAGAATTTCTTTTAGATTGTGATCGAGTAAAATTAGATTGAGCGGTTCAAGTCATTTTAATTTTGAGAATTTTAGAAGAATGATTAAGATAATGAGGATTAATGAATTTTAAAACCTTGATATGGCGAACCAAATAATTATAATTTGACCAGGATTTAAAATTTGAGTATTGAAGGTTGAATCATTGATTTTCTTGAGGAAAATAAATAGAACTCTAAACATGAACATCGACGGATTGAATTCCAAAATTTGATAATTTGAATTTAGATTTAAATTTTGATTGTGGATCACCTATGTGAAATATTGAGGATGTAAATTGAATTTAAAATTTAAAGAGTACAGAATTCATAAGCTGAAAATAGAAATAATATTTGATTATAATTGTTTTCTAGAGGAGAGTATGATAGTTGGAGATTACAATGTAAATTTTGATGTGAGATGTCATATAGATTTGAATTAGATTTGGATGTAGATTATGTAATTTGAAAATCGAGAAGATAGTGCGATGTGTTGAAGTTTGATTTAAACAATGGTTAAATTAATTTGAAAGTGATTGCGATGGATTTGAACAAGTTTTAAATTTTTGGGAAGAGATTGCAATAGACTTGCCTTACGTGCGCATGTGAAGGATTTAAACCAAATTATACCCTGGTTAAATTTTGAGGACAAAATTGTTTTAAGTTGGGTAGATTGTAAACTCCCTCACCCAAAATTAGGCCTACTTAGATTAGATAGAGAGATTATGGCTAATTAGAATACAATTAGAATTAGAACACGACATTTTATTTATTATACAATATTTATATCACTTAATACCCCTTACCGTTGCTTTGATAATTGGAGCGTTACACTAGTAGCTACCTTCAGACAAATTTTATACACATTTCCTAGACATGCCAGACTACCCATCTGACCCTTGTGTAACTTTTAAATACTCAATATTGTGCTTTATTTTAGCTGCGCAATATTCGTTACAAATGTCTACGTATAATTCCAATAAATCCCATTTCTCTTAATTGCCCATTCCTATTTGAATTTGAGGCACAACCTCAACCAAATTCCCTATAACCCAAATTAGGGTATTAACCTATTCTGAACCTGCTACGCCCATGACTCTTGTGTTCCACCTAAATTTAATCCCATGTATTTTCAATTGACAAAAGAATGCCATGTGTATTTGTCTGTAATTTAATTAATTGGAGGCCAAGTTCACCCAAAATAAGACCTAACCAAACCTATGTACACCCTTTCATGTGGACCAGCCCCACCCCAAAGAGCCATGGCCGGCCCAAGTCCCTAGGTCAGCCCATAATTCCCCTCCTATATAAATATACATCTTTTCCTATTGAAAACCCTAAAATCATAAATACCACCACCACCTCCATACCTAGCCGAACTCCCCTTCATCAAACCCGAGCACCCCCTTTTCCCTACCCAACCGGACAATACCACCACCACCTCAGGCCGCCTGACTACCGTCTCCACTACCCCAACACCACCGGACCACCACCAGGCCGCCTGCACCACCCCACCATCACCACCCTCTTCACCATCCCTTTCACCATCATCAAAACCCGACCACCCTAGCAACCGACTCCCCTTTCCTGACCATCCTCAACCACCATCACCACCGGACTACTGACCGCCTCCGCCACCCGCCTGACCACCGTCTCCACCACCCCAATACCGTCGGCCACTCCAACCTACACCACCGTTTGACCTCCACTCCCATCCACCTTCATCTTCAAACCAAGCTGCCACCATCAACCCCCATCAACCCGACACCCCATCACAACCCGACCCCTTGCCGAGCCCGACTGCTCCCCGGTCGGACCACCTCCTCCAGCATCGCCAACCACCACCGCCAGCCCGACCAGCACCGCCTTCCCCGCCATCCCAGCACCGTCGCACACCGGCCAAGCCCCGCTGCCAGGCTGTTGCTGCCGTTGCTGCACCTGCTGCAGTTACTGCTGATGCTGCCTTGACTGCCGCACGATGACCGGAGCTCCGCCCCGCCGGAGGAAAGCCGTCGACGAGTAGACACCCCCGTCAGCCAACTAGGTACTCGTTCTCTAGTTCCGCTTCTTCATTATACCGTTGGTTAGTTGTATCATTGCGTCGTCGTGTCATGTGTCGTAGACTTGGACACAACCTAAATTAATGTGGAACCACATATATGTGTGTATGAATGTTAAATTAGATTAGTTAATAATTAATAACTAATAATTACCCCAATCTTATGACTTGTATAAGGGACTTATATTTTACCTAAAAAACCTAGATCAGTACATGGTAACATGAGGTAGAAGGACATAAAATTGTACTAAACGTAAGTAGTTCGTAAACCCCCAACTTCGGTAATTTATTATCGTGAGGTACACGGTAACTGAGGACAGGACACGTGTGCACCTTAGCTACGTGCACACGCGACTCTGTAGTCGACCAGCCGTGACCCTTGCGTCAGTACCTAAGAGCAGTGTCATAGTTTGTGTATGTATTGCTTTAGTGTCTGATGCTAGATTTCTATATTATATTTTATATTTAGGGTCACTGGACCAGCCAGGAGATACTGCAGGAGCAGGCTATTGGCATTCACAGCTTGAGGACCCAGGCAAGATACCTTGCCATATTTACTGTTTAAATTAAATGATGCATATGTTGTATGATATCTTGTTGCTTTATTTTATATGACTGTGCGTGTCCGAGATTGACTCGGGTGCAATCGACGGATGCGTCGATAAGTAGTGTACTTGACCTAGTCACTAGCAGACTCACCCCATTGGGAGGATACTCTGATATCTTCCGAGACCTGACACTCTTACACGTTTTACAGTAACAAATTCATATTGGAATATGGATTCGCGTACTCGACTAGCTATCGGTGCGTGTGACATGCATCACGGTTAGTGCATAATTTAGGATTTTGTATTAGTAGAGACTTGGCATATAGATACGTGGTATGCACGTCGAGTATTCAACTTGTATATTTATATTGGACGGGGAGGACAACTAGTATGCGTATGGGATACACACATTAGAATCCGTAGTATCCGGAGGAGCCACGGATCCAATGACTCCTTTTATGCAGATGCCCCATTCTTTGGAGCGGTATGGACATTATATACTATGCATATGCCCCGTTCTTTGGAGTGGTATGGACGTTATACTATTCAAATGCCCCGTTCTTTGGAGCGGTATGGATGTTATACTATTCAGATTCCCCGTTTTTTGGAGCGGTATGGACGTTATGCCTATGCCTACCCATACGTACCAAAGTTGTCCTCATATTGCATTCACTTAGATGGTTAGCACACCCTTTACTTTATTTTTATTCAGTATTTATATATGGCATGCTTCTATGTATCTTGTTATGTCCCTCTGAGGACCTGGTATCTTTCCAGGTGTAGATGTTCATGAGTATTCGCAGGAGCACATATCCGGACTGGTTACTTATATCCCGAGCAGGTCTTCTCTTCGAGTCTCAGTGGTTGATAGTTGTGGTACTTACATTGTATTTGTCTTATTTATTTTATATTCTAGTTCGACAGTGGATTTGTTTCTATCTAACTGTCATCTTTAGATACTTTATATTGAGATCTCGTTACATAGTTATCGGCTATTCATTTATTCATTGATTGTGTTGATGAGACTAGATTATACACTGTGACTTGTGATAGTTTTTACCACTTATGAGTTATTATTCATAATACAGCGTACGCATATGTTATGGGTTTCATATATGGGAGTTGCCATATACATGCGACTGGCATGCTTACGTGTCCTAGTCCTACGTATTTTGGGACTGGGGCATGACAATCCTACTAGATCTAGGATACGTTTGCGACACGAGTCCACCATACATCCTAACGTACCCCGAAGGACATGAACAAATCATATATATTATTTATGAACAATACAAAGAGTCAAATACAAATCTACGTGTCCGTGTCAAAATATGACATGCTCAAAGTTCCGTGTCGGAAGGAAAACCTCCAAATCAATATGTATCACCAAATTATTGGAATACGACCTATACGTACTGTCACGACCCGCACCCAAAAATCGGGCATGAGTCGTGGGTACGTCCAGCCTACGCCGCAGCATCGGCGGTAGAACGCTGTCTAGGTCAACTATCTAGATAATAATCTCACACAAAAATCGGCCATGACCTCTCCAAAAGGAGGGCAACAACACAAACAAGTATATATAAATCTGCCAAGATCTCAACTCCAAACGGAGGAGCAATATCATAATGATAATCAAGTACTCAATCACGAATCTAAGCACGATAAGATAACAAGAAGACTAACAACTATAAAGTCTAACCAACAATAACTACTACAACAACCACAACATCCATAATAATAATACACCAATATCCAAAATAATATACAATACAAGGTCTCAATCCAAAATCGGAGACAAATCTGGTGCTAAAGCTAATAAAATAACAAGGTCCTAGTGATCCCGGCTACCAACCCGGAAATCACTCCTAAACTAGAGGGTCCCTGTCTGCACCGTCGACAGGCTCAGGTCCATAAAACGTCGGACACCACTCCTCCGGATACTCTGGAAAAAATATGTCCAGTCAGGACTGGAGCAAGTACATCTCTAACAGCAGTTCCATTTAAATGATAAAAACTATAAAATAGTTATAGCAAGTAGCAAGAAGAATAAAATATAGTATGGAGCAAGAAATATACATATGTCACTGGTGCATAAGGTAAAGATGCATGGATATCAGAGCAAAATAGTAATAACTGTAAGATACAGGAAATCTAAGCTAAGATCAAGTCCGTGCACATGAACGTGTAGTGAGTCCAGCATGAAAAACATGTAGTGAGTCAAGTCCAGAAACATATAAGTGAGACAAGTCAAGAAATGCATGAGAGTCCAGACTATAAAGAATGAACTCGGTGTCTTTGAAATACTTGTTTCGACATGTAAACGGCTAGGGGTAAGTACGGCTCACCGCGCACTGGGTGCGCGGCTGCTATCATTCCAGATTAGACCAGAGGGAGTGATTCCTGATGATGCCAGATAGGAATGTTTACATGTCTACTCGAGTATTTCCCCGCCCCGACTAATACAAGTGGATCCAAGACCCGACACGCAAATCAAGATGAGTCCAGCCTGAACATGAGTGATGCCTGTAGTGATGCCTGTAGGTGATGCCAGAAGTGATTCCAGAATAGAGGCCAGAAACATAAAATATACGTGTCATAAGTAAATGAATCCAGAAATACCAGTCAGTGTCTCGTGTTGTGCCAGAATAATCAGATGATACTATACTAGAAGCTGAATCATAATAATCATCAGATAATGAAAAATATCAGAGAATGTACTCGCCTGACGTCCTGAGCAACTGGTGATCCGAACTGGTGTCGCAAGGACCTAATACGAAAAACAAGATTAAACAGGGTTCTAATGAGTTAAACAGACATAAAATAACTAAAAATAGGCTTCTAGGGTCGTTCTAGGTCAAACGGGTCAAACCGATGAAATATGGGTCAAAAAGTCAACTCTGGGTCAAAACTAGGTCAAAAGTTGACTTTGGCGGTCAACCGAGTCAACTATGGTCAAGTCTGGGTCAAACTAGGGTGCTCCTGAAATTCTAGGTCAAACCGAGGTCATTAAGCTAGAAAACTCACAAACTCGCCTCCTTGAGATACCGGGATACCCTCGGTATCCGATACCTCAACCTACGCCATATACCCCGCCTATACCCTCTAAAACCTATGCTAGCACGCGTAAATATATACACATAAGCATATAAAAATCACTCAAATACTATTTCTAGGCTATTGCTCAAAAACCCCGCTCGAAACCCAATACCTTGGTTATCTTAAGGTATTGAGATACCTCGGTATCTCAAGGTATTGAGATACCGCTCTAAACCCAACCCGACTACCCCTCTAGCTAGCTAACTATGCATAAACATATATACCTAGCTATAATCTAGGCTAAAATATATATATATATCTAATACATATAGGCATATACCTATATATCTTCATATATACACATACCTTACCTTACCTTACCTTACCTTACCTTACCTTACCTTACCTTACCCTCCTCATAATATATAAATATACCTATATCTAGATATCTAAACTATCTACCTAGCTATATGTAGATATCTATATATAAATCTATCTATCTCTCTCTCTAGATATCTATAGATATATATATATATATATATAAGCTATAGGTATATATATATCTATACCTAGGTATACCTATCTAACTATATAACTATCCATATAGATATCCATCTATCTACCTATCTATGTATCTATCTATCTAGCTAGCTATATAACTATATATCTATCTATCTAACTATCTTTCTATCTAACAATCTATATATCTATCCATCATCTATCTAATTACCTAACTATCATTTATCAACCTAACTATCTATTTAGTTATCAACCTATCTAGTTATCTATCTAACTATCTAACTAGTTATCTATCTATCTATGTTTCTATCTATGTATCTAACTATCTAGTATTTATTTATCTAACTATCTACCTAACTATCTATTTATCTAGCTATCTAACTATCTACTAATATATATCTATCTAGACATCTAATATCCATCTACCAATCTATCTAACTATATATCTATCAAACTACCTCCCCCACGCTCGCTGCTATGCTGTTCAACCTGCTGCTGCTGATGTTCAACCTGCTGCTGCTGCTGCTGATGTTCAACTTGCTGCTGCTGCTGGGCTTCTACATGCTGCTGCTGCTGCAGCTCCCTGCTGCTGCTGGTGTGGTGGCTGCTGCCCCACACAGCAGCAGCTGCTGCTACTGGTTCCAGTCCAGTTCAGCTGCTTCCCCCCCTCACTCTCTCACACACACACACGACCACACCTATATATATCTATCACTATATATATATACACATACATATACATACATATATATATATATATATATAACTCTATAGATATATATACACACTAACTTATATCTACTAACATATATATATACACACATATTAACACATATAAACACACACACACTGATACATATAAATACACACACACACATATCTATATATATATAAACACACATATATCTATATATATATATAAACACACATCTATATATACATATACACACTCACACACTCAAACACAAATATGTATCTATATATCCTCACTCACACACACTCACTCACACTAGCACACACCCTCACACACACACTCACCTACACACTCACACAAGCACTCACTCACACACTCACCTACACATTCACACAAGCACTCCCTAACACGCTCACAAACACATAGAAACAGACATATATATATAAATATATATATATAAACACGCACACAAATATATATATATACATATATATAAACAAACACAACACACAACACACACAAACCACACGCCCCACTCACGCCCAACGACCCCGACACTCACCAACACCCTAAAATATATATAATATAACTCAAAAACTCTAGCACACACTCTCCGATACTAACCCAACGCGCGCACAAGCCCAAAACGAGGAACCCAAGTCAAAATGGCCGTTCGGTCATTTCGACGAACACGTGGTGCGTGGCTCGAAAAACCTCCTGAAACGCACACCAAACGAACTCGGAATCGGCCCAAAATTTACCCACACACTCTACACAATGTCTAGATCCTAGAAAATGTGCTCCCGCGTCGATTCTAGGCCCGTGGCAGAAACGTGCACGCACTTAGAATCGGCGACGACGAAAAATTCTAATTTCGTCCGAAACGCCCATTTTTCCGCGATGCGGCTTCCCGTGTCCGAACGGAGACATGCTCTCACCCTCACGACATCCGACAATGTCCACCTAGGTCCGTCTAACCTAGGGCATCACCCAAAATTGGGCTAAATTCGGATTTCACCCGAATTCGACACAAAACCTAATGTCAAAGTCTCTAAACTCAACCAAACTAGTTCCAACTTCCTCCTACGGGTAGGCTTAGGGTCTAGGAAGGTTCTACAACACTAATTACACTACACAAAAATAATTAGGAAGGGGAAAGTTAGGTTTTACCTCTTGGGAGTTGAAATCCCAAGGCCAAAGTCTCACAATCCCTAGAAATCACCTCCCTCAAGCTCCAAGCCACCAAATCTAGCTCCCATACTAGATCTAAGCTCCTCACACCTAGGTTAGAGAAAAAGTAAGGTTAGGGTTAGCTTAAGGAAGAAGGAATGGAAGAAGGAAGAAAGAAAAGTGAAGAAAACTCACCTTGGAGAAGGAAGGAAGAAGAAAGAAGAAGTGGAGGAGAAGAAATAAAGAAGAAGAAGTGAAGAAGAAGAAGAAGAAGAACCAAAGGGAGGGGGCTGCTGCTGTCCACGGGTGGAATGGGGTTGGGGGGACCGGCCAAAGCACATAAAAAGGGTCTCCAAAGTCTCCAAATGCCCAAAATGCCCCTACATGACTTGGTTTTGGGTTCCGGGTTCCAAAAGCACTCAAACTAGTTCCAAATCTCTCCAACTAACCTCCTAAAAATAAAATAAATATTCTAAGCCCCAAAATAATTCTTACAAGGGTGTGGGCTGGGTCGGACATGGGTCCACTAGGGTCTGACAGGGGTCCAGGCTAGCCAAAATCCTAAAACATACAATAAAAATATAATACAATCAATAATTAATTATAAATACAATTAATTATAAATAATACACAATTAACTAAATTAAAAATAAAAAAAAATACCCGGCTCTGGAAATGGGGTGGTGACAAGCCTATCCTCCTTAGAAAATTTCGTCCTCGAAATTTAAAGTCAATCTCACTCTCTTTGGTCAAACCCCCAACAATCACAGTCAAGAAATTCTACCTAAACAACATGCAAGATCAGGGTCCTACTGGTCATGTTATCACAGTCTTAATCAGGGTCACTACACTATCTACCATAGCACAAAGAAAAATCTAACAGGTACTAATGAAGCACACCACAGGAATGGAAAAGGACAGGAAGAAGAAACAAGAGACAGACCTGCTAACCCGACATCCGTAGCATCGGCCTCCTCGACCGTCAACGCATAAGCCCTGCCCTGCTGGAGTGTATCCCTCTGCTGGTGCGGGGCATGATGCTGTGCCACAGATGGCCTAGCTCCAACTCTCTGATCCTGTGCTCCACCCAATGGAGGTGCAGTAGGGCAATCTCGCATCTGGTGAGCAGCGAATCCACAGAACAAACACACCTTCAGCCTCCTCCTACAAATATCCCAAGTGTGTCCTGCCTTCCTGCAGTAGGCACAAGTGGGCGCTCTCTGATCCTGACCCTGCTGCGCTGCCTTCTGCACATAGGAACGCTTAGCTGGTCCCGCACTGCCACTCGCACTGCCTGAATCATCCCTGCCTCTCTTGGACTTGAGCTCCAAGTCATCCTCTGCTCTCTGAGCATCTCCTACTATCTGCTCAAAAGTTGCCTCGCGGTCGCTCCTGGTCAAAGACTTGACCGCCATGACCAAGCCCTTGCGAAACTTTCTCGCCTTGGCTGTCTCACTCAAGCCATCCACAAATCTGCCCAGACGGCAGAACTCTGCTGCGTACTCATCCACCATCATGCTCCCCTGGACGAGTGCCTCAAACTGGCTCTCCAAAGCACTGAGCGCCACATCTGGGAAAAACTTCTCCTTAAAAAGCCTCTTGAAAGCCTCCCAAGTAAGCCCTGACACTGCAATCCTTGTATCAGTGCGATACCACGTCATGGCGAGGTCGAACATCTGACTGCCCGCTGCCTCTATCTGCATGCTGTCTGGAATCTGCGCCAGCCTGAAGATGCCCTCAATATGCTCTATCCAGTCATCTGCGTACATGATCCCTTCTGTACCACGGAACTCCTTGGGCCGCATCCTCTGGAAGTCAATAATACTGCCTGGCCTCGGATGCTGAATCTGATCTGCCTGTGGCTGATTCTGTGCCACCCTATCCACTGCTGTCATGGCCACCTGGTGGGCGTTCTCAATGCCCAGCCTTATCACATCCACCTGACGGTGCTGCGCGTCCATCATCTCCCTGAAGAACGCAAATAACTGCACGGCATCTACTGGAGCAGGAAGTGGTGGAGGAACCACCGGAACGACTGGGGTAGTCCTCGGATCGACAGGTGAAGGAGGATCCCCGAGAGAAGCAGATGCTCCCTCAACCGCAGGAGTGGTGAGTGGAGCGGTAGCAGCTGCCTGAATATGAGCTGGACGAGAGGTAGCAGACCTCTCAGTAGCAACTGCTGGAACGGTATGACGAGATCGTGTCTTCGGAGGCATCCTGAACACAGATCAAAAGAAGTCAATACGGTGCAAGATACGATATCATCAAAGAAGGACAGTAATATTTCAAAAGAAGCAATTTCAGAATAATTAGAATAGAATTGTTCCTAGTCGTGATTGAGTACACTCTCATCCTAGATCCTATAGCAGGCTCGCAGCAGTACAACTAAGTTGTTGTACCACCACGATATCGCACTAATTGCGAATCGAGACCTGCATGGGCCACCACCAAAAATGTGTCACGACCCACACCCGAAAATCGGGCATGAGTCGTGGGTACGTCCAGCTACGCCGCAGCATCGGCGGTAGAACGCTGTCTAGGTCAACTATCTAGATAATAATCTCATACAAAAATCGGCCATGACCTCTCCAAAAGGAGGGCAACCACACAAACAAGTATATATAAATCTGCCAAGATCTCAACTCCAAACGGAGGAGCAATATCATAATGATAATCAAGTACTCAATCATGAATCTAAGCACGATAAGATAACAAGAAGACTAACAGCTATAAAGTCTAACCAACAACAACTACTACAACAACCACAACATCCATAATAATAATACACCAATATCCAAAATAATATACATTACAAGGTCTCAATCCAAAACCGGAGACAAATCTGGTGCTAAAGCTAATAAAACAACAAGGTCCTAGTGATTCCGGCTACCAACCCGGAAATTACTCCTAAACTAGAGGGTCCCTGTCTGCACCGTCGACAGGCTCAGGTCCATAAAACGTCGGACACCACTCCTCCGGATACTCTGGAAAAAATATGTCCAGTCAGGACTGGAGCAAGTACATCTCTAACAGCAGTTCCATTTAAATGATAAAAACTATAAAACAGTTATAGCAAGTAGCAAGAAGAATAAAATAAAGTATGGAGCAAGAAATATACATATGTCACTGGTGCATAAGGTAAAGATGCATGGATATCAGAGCAAAATAGTAATAACTGTAAGATACAGGAAATCTAAGCTAAGATCAAGTCCGTGCACATGAACGTGTAGTGAGTCCAGCATAAAAAATATGTAGTGAGTCAAGTCCAGAAATATGTAAGTGAGACAAGTCAAGAAATGCATGAGAGTCCAGACTATAAAGAATGAACTCGGTGTCTTTGAAATACTTGTTTCGACATGTAAACGGCTAGGGGTAAGTACGGCTCACCGCGCACTGGGTGCGCGGCTGCTATCATTCCATATTAGACCAGAGGGAGTGATTCCTGATGATGCCAGATAGGAATGTTTACATGTCTACTCGAGTATTTCCCCGCCCCGACTAATACAAGTGGATCCAAGACCCGACACGCAAATCAAGATGAGTCCAGCCTGAACATGAGTGATGCCTGTAGTGATGCCTGTAGGTGATGCCAGTAGTGATTCCAGAATAGAGGCCAGAAACATAAAATGTACGTGTCGCAAGTAAATGAATCCAGAAATACCAGTCAGTGTCTCGTGTTATGCCAGAATAATCAGATGATACTATACTAGAAGCTGAATCATAATAATCATCAGATAATAAAAACTATCAGAGAATGTACTCGCTTGACGTCCTGAGCAACTGGTGATCCGAACTGGTGTCGCAAGGATCTAATGCGAAAAACAAGATTAAACAGAGTTCTAATGAGTTAAACAGACATAAAATAACTAAAAATAGGCTTCTAGGGTCGTTCTAGGTCAAACGGGTCAAACCGGTGAAATATAGGTCAAAAAGTCAACTCTGGGTCAAAACTAGGTCAAAAGTTGACTTTGGC
Source organism: Iris macrosiphon (assembly GCA_036927795.1). Lineage (NCBI taxonomy): Eukaryota > Viridiplantae > Streptophyta > Magnoliopsida > Asparagales > Iridaceae > Iris > Iris macrosiphon. The sequence continues at coordinate 31,006,385 of JAYESA010000017.1, read as the reverse complement.
GGTCAACCGAGTCAACTACGGTCAAGTCTGGGTCAAACTAGGGTGCTCCTGAAATTCTAGGTCAAACCGAGGTCATTAAGCTAGAAAACTCACAAACTCGCCTCCTTGAGATACCGGGATACCCTCGGTATCCGATACCTCAACCTACGCCATATACCCCGCCTATACCCTCTAAAACCTATGCTAGCACGCGTAAATATATACACATAAGCATATAAAAATCACTCAAATACTATTTCTAGGCTATTGCTCAAAAACCCCGCTCGAAACCCAATACCTTGGTTATCTTAAGGTATTGAGATACCTCGGTATCTCAAGGTATTGAGATACCGCTCTAAACTCAACCCGACTACCCCTCTAGCTAGCTAACTATGCATAAACATATATACCTAGCTATAATCTAGGCTAAAATATATATATATCTAATACATATAGGCATATACCTATATATCTTCATATATACACATACCTTACCTTACCTTACCTTACCTTACCTTACCTTACCCTCCTCATAATATATAAATATACCTATATCTAGATATCTAAACTATCTACCTAGCTATATGTAGATATCTATATATAAATCTATCTATCTCTCTCTCTAGATATCTATAGATATATATATATATATAGCTATAGGTATATATATATCTATACCTAGGTATACCTATCTAACTATATAACTATCCATATAGATATCCATCTATCTACCTATCTATGTATCTATCTATCTAGCTAGCTATATAACTATATATCTATCTATCTAACTATCTTTCTATCTAACAATCTATATATCTATCCATCATCTATCTAATTACCTAACTATCATTTATCAACCTAACTATCTATTTAGTTATCAACCTATCTAGTTATCTATCTAACTATCTAACTAGTTATCTATCTATCTATGTTTCTATCTATGTATCTAACTATCTAGTATTTATTTATCTAACTATCTATTTATCTAGCTATCTAACTATCTACTAATATATATCTATCTAGACATCTAATATCCATCTACCAATCTATCTAACTATATATCTATCAAACTACCTCCCCCAAGCTCGCAGCTATGCTGTTCAACCTGCTGCTGTTGCTGCTGCTGCTGATGTTCAACCTGCTGCTGCTGCTGCTGATGTTCAACTTGCTGCTGCTGCTGCTGGGCTTCTACATGCTGCTGCTGCTGCAGCTCCCTGCTGCTGCTGGTGTGGTGGCTGCTGCCCCACACAGCAGCAGCTGCTGCCCCACACAGCAGCAGCTGCTGCTACTGGTTCCAGTCCAGTTCAGCTGCTCCCCCCCCTCACTCTCTCACACACACACACGACCACACATATATATATCTATCACTATATATATATACACATACATATACATATATATATATATATATATATATATATATATATAACTCTATAGATATATATACACACTAACTTATATCTACTAACATATATATATATACACACATATTAACACATATAAACACACACACACTGATACATATAAATACACACACACACATATCTATATATATATAAACACACATATATCTATATATATATATATAAACACACATCTATATATACATATACACACTCACACACTCAAACACAAATATGTATCTATATATCCTCACTCACACACACTCACTCACACTAGCACACACCCTCACACACACACTCACCTACACACTCACACAAGCACTCACTCACACACTCACCTACACACTCACATAAGCACTCCCTAACACGCTCACAAACACATAGAAACACACATATATATATAAATATATATATAAAAACACGCACACAAATATATATATATACATATATATAAACAAACACAACACACAACACACACAAACCACACGCCCCACTCACGCCCAACGACCCCGACACTCACCAACACCCTAAAATATATATAATATAACTCGAAAACTCTAGCACACACTCTCCGATACTAACCCAACGCGCGCACAAGCCCGAAACAAGAAACCCAAGTCAAAATGGCCGTTCGGTCATTTCGACGAACACGTGGTGCGTGGCTCGGAAAACCTCCTGAAACGTACACCAAACGAACTCGGAATCGGCCCAAAATTTACCCACGCACTCTACACGATGTCTAAATCCTAGAAAATGTGCTCTCGCATCGATTCTAGGCCCGTGGCGGAAACGCGCACGCACTTAGAATCGGCGACGACGAAAAACCCCAATTTCGTCCGAAACGCCCGTTTCTCCGCGATGCGGCTTCCCGTGTCCGAACGGAGACACGCTCTCACCCTCACGACATTCGACAACGTCTACCTAGGTCCGTCTAACCTAGGGCATCACCCAAAATTGGGTCAAATTCGGATTCCACCCGAATTCGACACAAAACCTAATGTCAAAGTCTCTAAACTCAACCAAACTAGTTCCAACTTCCTCCTACGGGTAGGCTTAGGGTCTAGAAAGGTTCTACAACACTAATTACACTACACAAAAATAATTAGGAAGGGGAAAGTTAGGTTTTACCTCTTGGGAGTTGAAATCCCAAGGCCAAAGTCTCACAATCCCTAGAAATCACCTCCCTCAAGCTCCAAGCCACCAAATCTAGCTCCCACACTAGATCTAAGCTCCTCACACCTAGATTAAGGAAAAAGCAAGGTTAGGGTTAGCTTAAGGAAGAAGGAATGGAAGAAGGAAGGAAGAAAAGTGAAGAAAACTCACCTTGGAGAAGGAAGGAAGAAGAAAGAAGAAGTGGAGGAGAAGAAATGAAGAAGAAGAAGTGAAGAAGAAGAAGAAGAACCAAAGGGAGGGGGCTGCTGCTGTCCACGGGTGGAATGGGGTTGGGGGGACCGGCCAAAGCACATAAAAAGGGTCTCCAAAGTCTCCAAATGCCCAAAATGCCCCTACATGACTTGGTTTTGGGTTCCGGGTTCCAAAAGCACTCAAACTAGTTCCAAATCTCTCCAACTAATCTCCTAAAAATAAAATAAATATTCTAAGCCCCAAAATAATTCTCACAAGGGTATGGGCTGGGTCGGACATGGGTCCACTAGGGTCTGACAGGGGTCCAGGCTAGCCAAAATCCTAAAACATACAATAAAAATATAATACAATCAATAATTAATTATAAATATAATTAATTATAAATAATACACAATTAACTAAATTAAAAAAAAAAAAACCCGGCTCTGGAAATGGGGTGGTGACACGTACCCAATTGTGGACACGACACTAGTCCCAAACACACAAGCACATGCCAAATTGATCTATAGGACCAATTGACACACACAACAAATGTCAATCTTGAAATTCCCCCAAAATTGACATAAAAAGTACCATAACTTTCTCAATAGGCCTCCTATGAACACAAAACCGAATTCTATGGGTAGCCTATGTATATGGGTTGATTTCTTATGGTTAAATCTCAGATTTAGAACCTAATTTATGGGAAAAAAACTGAATTGTACCTATTGGAAGATGGATTCCTAATACAACCTCCAAATATGATAAAATTGGCCTCCAACTTGTAGATCCATACTTCTCTTTGTAGATCCTTACTTCCTTTTTCTAGATCCTTGCTCCACTAGTCTTCAATAATAATTTGGGAAGGAATTGGGATGGAATTTGGTAGGAAAATGAAGTGGGAATGAAGGAATTTGGTTGAGAAAAATTCTAGATCTAGTTTCCAAATGAAAAGAGGAGAGAGAAATAATTCCCCCCTCTTTATAGGCCGCCCCCCCTTTCTCCTTCCTCAAGTCACTATGAATTATCCAATCTACCCCTTGGGGCCTCTCATGAAGAAATAATTAAGGAGGAAAGCTTCTAGTCTAATAGTTTAATTAGTTTTAATCATCCTCCTAATCAATGGGCTTTCTAAGTGGGCTAAATTCTAACAATTAATACATGTTGGTCCATGAGTCTAAACTAAACTAGTTAGGTCCACTAACACAAGTCCAAAATAAATAACTAACATCTAACAATAATTAAATAATACAAAAAATAATTATTTATCATGCACAATATTTAATTAAATATGAAATTAATAAAATATCCTTTCCTAGAAAATGTGGTAGTGACACCTATAGCTATGTTGAGAATATATATATATATATATATATATATATATATATATATATATATATATATATATATATATATATATATATATATATATATATATATATATATATATATATGAAGTGTTGTGTGCTATGTATCTATATCTAAGTTTAAGTGATTATATTATATATATATATGTATATATAGACTGAGATACATAGGAGTGCATATAGGTATATGTATGTGTGTGTATTAGTGTTTACTTGTATATATATATGTGTGTGTGTGTTTGTATTTATGTATAATAGTGTATATATATATATATATATATATATATATATATATATATATATAATCTTATGTAGATATGTATATATATATAGAGTTGGTTATATATACATGTATATAGTGTTATTCATAGAGGGTTGTGTGCATTGTGTTTGTGTTTATGTGTGAGTATATATATGTATATAGTTAAATTCATAGAGGGATAGATGTATATGAGTGGATGTATATAGATATATAGAGAGATTGTGATACCTAGAGGTGTTTGAGTGTAGGTGTATTAAGTGTTTATATATATATATATATATATATATATATATATATATATATATATATATATATATATATATATATAAGGGGTTTTATATATATGTAGATGGATAAATAGATATGTGTATATATGTATATTGTGTGTGTATGTTTGTGAGTGTGTCTGTGAGAGGGGAAAGCCGTGCACAGCGTAGCGTGCTGCATTGAACGCAGCGCAACAACGAGGGTGCGCCGCAACGAGCGTGCGCCGTAGCGCATCAGCAGCAGCGAGCAGCAGCCGCTTGCGCAGCACATCAGCAACAACGCAGTGCATCAGCAACAACGATCGCAGCAATATCACAGCGCATCAGCAGCAACACAGCGCATCAGCAGCAGCGATCGTAGCAATAACGCAGCGCATCAGCAACAGCAGCAATGATCGTAGCAACAACGTAGCGCATCAGCAACAGCAGCTGCGATCGCAGCAATAACGCAGTAGCAGCAACACATTACAGCAAGCGCATACGGGAGTTTGCAGGTCAGTTAGCTAATGGGTTCAGTGGTCCTTCAATGAGGTTAGTTAGCTAGTATCTATAAATAGTTAGTAGTTGTTTACCTTTTTAAATAGTTATGTATATAGATGCTTTGTTAGCTAATAGATAAGACACATATATACCTACTTGATTAGATTAGTAAGCTATATGTATATTGTATATATGAATTGATATACATTGTATGATAAGTAGTTAGTTATGGTTTACATATATGTGTTAGCTATTAGATTGTTGATGGTTAGTAGTTATGGTTAGTGTAATTGGTAGTTACCTAGATGGTTAGTTAAATGCCTTGTTAGTTTAATAGTTAGATATATATAGCTTGATGGTGTAGTAGTTAATTGTTAAGTTAATAGTTAGATAGGTATGTGTATTTATTAGCTTATTACTATATATAACTATATAACTATATAACTATATAACTATATAACTATATATATATATATATATATATATATATATATATATATATATATATATATATATATATATATATATATATATATATATATATATATATAGCTAATGGCTAGTAGGTATATATATTAGTAGTTAGTTATATTAGCTATATGTTAGTATGTAGATATGTATGTATTATATTATAGTTAGTATCTATTATTATATTAATATATATTATAGTACTTAGTATATATATTAGTATATTGGTTGAGGGTTACATATGTAATAGCTATATTCATGAAGACTTGAATTGCCTTGGGATACCAAGGTAATATCAAGGTATTGGGTCGATACCCAAGGTATTGAGTTTGGGTATCGAGATAGGTGTGATACACATTGGTACAAGGCCAAGGTATCCTATTTTATTTGTTTTGATATAATATTATGATTATTGACTTGTATATATATCCAAATTACTATTTTCATATTTAAAACTTGCGTATCTTTGGATACGGCATTTTGTGTATCTCATAGTATCCTAGATTAGTTAGTATAACTTAGTTTCATAGTGTATTGACTTTGTATCCTAGTGTTAGACTCTAGTAGCCTAGAAATAGTCGGTTTGACTTAGAAATTGCCCTGTGACCTAGATGTTGACTAGTTTAACTTAAATTTATTCCAATACCTTGTATTAATGTGATATTCCATATATAGGTTTGTGTGACACCAGTTGGGGCACAGTTTGACATTCATTGCTTGGGCGACAGTCGAGTACATTCTCTGATAGTTTTCATTATTTGATAATTACTATAATGTAAGTATCTAGAAATATTTTACATGACTCTTGACACATTGGTACACGGACTAGTATACACATGGATCAGTCATGGGATATTATATATATTGTTCATTGTTCCTCATATTCTCAATATTTAACTTAGACAATATTTCGTGTTCAATGTTCAATGTTTAACTTAGACAATATTCAATATTCAATGTTCAATGTTCAATGTTCATTGTTTCGTATTCAAGGTTTATTGTTTACATGGCCTTGAGTATCTTGTATCACAACGTGTCATGGTTGGATCCATTATACTAGTTGGGGGAAGAGAAAGTGTTAGCTAGGTATGTGATCAAATCCTAGACAATATTTAATGTTTAACTTAGACAATGTTTATCCAACGTTAAAGTAGACAATGTTCACCCAAGCTGATCAGATATCTATCTAGTATTTCAATCACTTAGCATAGTTACATTTCTTTACCACATTCTAGTTCACTGTTTTATTCTATTGTCTTATTCTAGTTCATCGTAATCAATGTATACCATATTGTTTATTGTTTACCTATTTTTTACCATAGTTGATATTGTTCATTGTTTCTCGTCTTGTATTATATTCTCTATTTCTATTTATAGTCATTATCAATTAATTAGAACTGCTATTGGGTTGCACTTCGCTCCATTCTTGACTAAAAAATATTTTTTAGATGAATGGTTAGAAAGGATGTGTCCCACTCACTACAGACCGACAGATGGAGTGTCACCCGAGGATAGTGCTAGAGATTGAGGCCTTTTAGATTTCCCTACCTTATAAAAGTTATTTCTTTTTAGACATTGGTTCATATTATTGTTTTGAGATCTGGAGTTGTATTTAATTTTGAGTTGGTTATGTGATGTATTGAGACTTGTATTTCTAATTTTTTCTATTCCATATCGTGCGTGCATCTTCCTATAGTTTTATATGTGATTGAGTATAAATTAGAATTGAGATGGCATGACAGTATTTTATATACATTGTGTGAGATATTAGATAGTATAGTAGACCAAGACAATGTTCTACCGCCGATTCTGCGACGTAGGCTGGACGTACCCACGTACTCGTGCCCCTATACCGGGTGCGGGTCGTGACACGTTTTTAGTGGTAGCCCATGCAGGTCAGGCTTTGCAAGTTGTGTGATGTCGTGATAGTGCAACGACTTAGTTGTACTACTGTGAGCCTGCGATAGGATAGGATATATGATACTAGGATGAGAGAGATACTCAATCACAACTAGAAAATAATTCCAACATAATCTTGTCATCTTCATTCTGAATATCGCTTTCCTTGAAATTTTTTGTCCTTCTTTAATGATATCGTATCTTGCTCAATATTGATTCCTTATTTTGAATCTGTCTTCATAATGCCGCCGAAGACGCATTTCCAGCGCTCAGGCGTAATGTTAGCACGATCAGTCACTTTATTACCTTTGAGGATAACACACTCAGACGATGGTCCAGCACCTACATTCAGGAGGTCAGCTTCACCAGTCCAGGTGGGCGTATCTGCAACAGCTTTCGGAGGTAATCCACCTCCAGTACCGAGGACAGGGCAGACAGTTTCCGAGGGACTTCCACCACCACCGCCAGTACCAGCTGATGCTACACAGTTGTTCGCACTTTTCCAGTAGATGATGAAGGCCCAGAGGGCCCAGGCTGAGGTACATCATCGACAGATTGAGGTGATGAGACAGGGTATTGAGAATGCTCACCAGGTGGCCATTACCGTAGTTAAGAGAGCTACTACAGCCCAGCCACAGATGGCACCAGCTCAGTTTATTCCGCATCAACCGAAGCCAGGTACCATTATCGACTTCAAGATGATGGGCCCGAAGGACTTCAGGGGTACAAAGGGGATTATCTATGCGGATGAGTGGATCGAGGTCATCGAGCGAAACCTGCGGCTGGCGCAGATTCTAGAGATGCTACAGATAGAAGAAGCTAGTTGTATGATGTTCGATATTGCTTTGACATGGTTCAGGACAGACCCAAGGATATCAGCACCGAAAATTGCTTGGGGAGCTTTCAAGTAGCTGTTCAAAGAGAAGTTCTTCTCGGATATGGCTTAGAGTACTTTGGAGAGTCAATTTAAAACCTCGTCCAAGGGGACTTGACGGTAGACGAGTATGCAGTAGAGTATTGCCGATTGGGACGATTTATTGAGGGATAGAATCCTCGGGCCAGAGCTAGGAAGTTCAGGAAGGGACTGAACAGTAAGATTAAGTTTCATACTAATGAAGATCGTACCACTACATTTGAGTAAATTTTGAGACATGCGCAGCACGCGAAAGATGATTTGGAGCTTGGCTCCAAGAGGCCGAGAGACACCGGAGGAGCGAGTAGTGGTACGGACCCAGCGAAGCGCACCCATTTTCAGCAGTCGAGGGTATATCAACATCAGTAGTACCTTATGCCAGATAGGGCACCAGCTCAACAGATACAACAATTTTAGAAGCCAGTACATCAGGTACCGCAACAGCCTCAGAGGCAGATTCAACAAACTTTTTCTTGTGCCTATTATGGAAGGCATAGGCATAATTGGAAGAACTGTCGGAAGAGACTCAGACTATGCTTGTATTGTGGTTTCCCTGACCATCAGGTGAAGGAATGTTCTAATAACCCATATAGACCAGATCACGGTCAAAGAGGTGGAGCTAGGCCACCTGTGGTACCACAGACTGTTCAGCACCCGCATAGAGAGCCACCCCACCAGGGCGGGGCATTTGCAATGGCAGTCAGAGAGGATGGCACTTCAGGTGATCAGTTAGCTAGTTTTGTTCTGTTTATTTCCTTTCCAACTGTTGTTTGTGTGGTTAGTTATTGCCTTATAGACTGCTTGCGTGTTATTATGTAGTTAGTATACCCTGTCGGAAACTGTAAAACTATGATAGACAGAGACCATAGTTAGTGATTCTTTTAAGTTGCATGTTGTATGTTTTAGTTAGACTGGGGTTGACCTAGAGGGGGTTACGATCATCTTTAATTCTAGGACAATTTTTTTTAAGGTGGGTAGGATTGTCACCCTCATTTTTTTAATTAAGGGTAGTTTGATAATTGACACGGGTATTTTATTTTAGGAGTATAGTATTTAAATATTGTACATGTATAATTAATTATTTTTGTATTATTTATTTATTGTTAGTCTTAGATTAATTTGGACTTGTGTAGTGGACCTAACTAGTTTAGTTAGATGCATAGACCCAACATTGTATGTTAGTTTAGATTGAGCCCATAATTAGGCCGATTCATTAGGAGGATGAATTAATTTATGAAACCATTAGACTAGAACCTTTTTCCTTAATTAAATTCTTCATGAGAGGCCCCAACGGGTGTTTTAGACATTTTATATTGTTTAGGGGAGGGTTTATGATCAGCCATTAGAGGAGGAGAGAAAGTGTCTCTCTTATTTCATTTTCTATTTGCAATAGATCTAGATTTTTCCCCTTTCCTAATTTCTTTATTCCCTCACCAAATCCCTACCAATTTCCACCTAAATTTAGTCCCTATTCTTCAATAGAGGCTACTACAATAAGGATCTACAAGAAGGAAGCAAAGATCAAGAAGGAGGAGGCCAAGAGCTACAAGGAGGAGCTACTTTCCAATTTTGGAGATTTTTCATTGGAAATCCATCTCTCAATAGGTACATTTCAGTTTCCTCCTTTTATTAGGTTATAAATCTGATATTTAACTATGAGAAATTAACCCACATGCATAGGCTACCCATAGAAATTAATTTTAGGTTCATAGGAGACCTATGGTGGAAGTTATATGCATTTTGGTGTCAATTTTGGAAAAATTCCGAGATTGGCACATGAGGTATTTGTTATATGGTCTAATAGATCAAACTGACATATGATTGCTTGTTTGTGACTAGTGTCGTATCCATAATTGGGTACGTGTAGGCCGTATCTCGTCAATTTGATAAAACAGGTTGATTTTGGGGGTTTTCCTCCGACACGACGAGTTTTGCACATCCATTCTTGACACGGACACGTAGTTAATCTAATTACTATACGTATTATTCATATTTAGTGTATTAAACTTGGTCGTGTCATTCGGGATACGTTTGGTTGTGTGGTGGAGCCGTATCGTAAGCGTATCATAGAGTTAGTGTGATACGGGTGCGATGCACTCCACGTGTTTGGTATTTTGCTATTAATTCTATTTGTGCATGTGGATTTATTTATCTATGTGATATTTATGTAATAAATATACATGTATATAATGGTATATATGATAGTGTATATGTGTGTGTCTATATGAGTATGTATTTATGTGAGTATAGATGTGTATATATATATATATATATATATATATATATATATATATATATATATATATATATATATATATATATATATATATATATATATATATATATATATATATATATATGAAGTGTTGTGTGCTATGTATGTCTATATCTAAGTTTAAGTGATTATGTTATACATATATATATGTATATATAGACTGAGATACATAGGAGTGCATATAGGTATATGTATGTATGTGTGTGTGTATTAGTGTTTACTTGTATATATGTATGTGTGTATGTGTTTGTATTTATGTATAATAGTGTATATATATATAATCATATGTATATATATATATATATATATATATATATATATATATATATATATATATATATAGAGAGAGAGAGAGAGAGAGAGAGAGAGAGAGTTGGTTATATATATACATGTATAGAGTGTTATTCATAGAGGGTTGTGTGCATTGTGTTTGTGTTTATTTGTGAGTGTATATATATAGTTAAATTCATAGAGGGATAGATGTATATGTGTGGATGTATATAGATATATATAGAGATTGTGATACCTAGAGGTATTTGAGTGTAGGTGTATTAAGTGTTTATATATATAAGGGGTTATATATATATATGTAGATGGATAAATAGATACGTGTATATATGTATATTGTGTGTGTATATTTGTGAGTGTGTCTGTGAGAGGGGCGAGCCGTGCGCAGCACAACACAGAGCGCTGCATTGAACGCAGCACTGCAGCGAGCGTGCGTCGCAGAGCATCAGCAACAGCGCAACGCATCAGCAACAGCAGTAGCGATCGCAGCAACAACGCAATGCATCAGCAACAACACAGCGCATCAGCAACAACAGCAATGATCGCAGCAATAGTGCAGCGCATCAACAACAGCAGCAACGATCGCAGCAACAGCGCAGGGCATCAGCAACAACAACAGCGATCGCAGCAACATCTCAATAGCAGCAGCACATTGTAGCAAGCGCACACAGGAGTTTGCAGGTCAGTTAGCTAATGGGTTCAGTGGTCCTTCAGTGAGGTTAGTTAGCTAGTATCTATAAATAGTTAGTAGTTGTTTACCTTTTTAAATAGTTATGTATATAGATACTTTGTTAGCTAATAGATAAGATACATATATACCTACTTGATTAGATTAGTGAGCTATATGTAAATTGTATATATGTATTGATATGCATTGTATGATAAGTAGTTAGTTATGGTTTACATATATGTGTTAGCTATTATATTGTTGATGGTTAGTAGTTTTGGCTAGTGTAATTGGTAGTTACCTAGATGGTTAGTTAAATGCCTTGTTAGTTGAATAGTTAGATCGATATAGCTTGATGGTGTAGTAGTTAATTGTTAAGTTAATAGTTAGATAGGTATGTGTATTTATTAGCTTAGTACTATATGTAACTATATATATATATATATATATATATATATATATATATATATATATATATATATATATATATATATATATATATATATATGGCTAGTTAATGGCTAGTAGGTATATATGTTATTAGTTAATTGTATTAACTATATGTTAGTATGTAGATATGTATGTATTGTATTATAGTTAGTATCTATTATTATATTAATATATATTATAGTAATTAGTATATATATTATTATATTGGTTGAGGGTTACATATGTAATAGCTATATTCATGAGGACTTGAATTACCTTGGGATACCAAGGTAATATCAAGGTATTGGGTCGATACCCAAGGTATTGAGTTTGGGTATCGAGATAGGTGTGATACGCATTGGTGCAAGGCTAAGGTATCCTATTTTATTTGTTTTGATATAGTATTATGATTATTGACTTGTATATATATCCAAATTACTATTTTCATATTTAAAACTTACGTATCTTAGGATACGACATTTTGTGTATCTTATAGTATCCTAGATTAGTTAGTATGTCTTAGTTTCATAGTGCATTGACTTAGTATCCTAGTGTTAGACTCTAGTAGCCTAGAAATGGTTGGTTTGACTTAGAAATAGCCTTATGACCTATATGTTGACTAGTTTAACTTAAATTCATTCCAACACCTTGTATTATTGTGATATTCCATATATAGGTTTGTGTGACACCAGTTGGGACATAGTTTGATATTTATTGCTTGGACGAAAGGCGAGTACATTCTTTGATAGTTTTTATTATTTGATAATTAGTATAATGCAAGTACCTAAAAATATTTTATATGACTCTTGACACATTGGTACACGGTCTAGTATACACATGGATCAGTCATGGGATGTTATATATATTATTCATTGTTTCTCGTGTTCTTACTTCTCAATGTTTAACTTAGACAATATTTCGTGTTCAATGTTTAACTTAGACAATGTTCAATGTTCAATATTCAATATTTCGTGTTCATGGTTTATTGTTTACATGGCCTTGAGTATCTTGTATCAGAACGTGTCATGGTTGGATCCATTGTACTAGTTGGGGGAAAGGGGAAGTGTTAGCTAGGTATATGATCAAATCCTAGACAATGTTCAATGTTTAACTTAGACAATATTTATCCAACGTTAAAGTAAACAAAGTTCACCCAAGTCGATCACATATCTATCTAATATTTGAATCACTTAGCATAGTTATATTTCTTCACCACATTCTAGTTCATTGTTTCATTCTATTGTCTTATTCTAGTTCATCGTGATCAATGTATATCATATTGTTCATTGTTTACCTATTTTTCTACCTTAGTTGATATTGTTTATTATTTCTCGTCTTATATTATATTTTTTATTTCTGTTTATAGTCATTATCAAGTAATTGGAACTGCTATTGGATTGTACTTTACTCCATTCCTGACTGGAAAATATTTTTCAGATGAATGGTTAGAAAGGATGTGTCCCACTCACTACGGACCGACAGATGGAGTGTCACCCAAGGATAGTACCAGAGATTGAGGCCTTTTAGATTTCCCTACCTTGTAGAAGTTATTTCTTTTTAGACATTGGTTTGTATTATTGTTTTGAGATCTGGAGTTGTGTTTAGTTTTGAGTTGGTCATGTGATGTATTGAGACTTGTATTTCTAATTTTTTCTATTCCATATCGTGCGTGCATCTTCCTTTAGTTTTATATGTGATTGAGTATAAATTAGAATTGAGATGGCATGACATTATTTTATATACATTGTGTGAGATATTAGATATTATAGTAGACCAAGACAGCATTTTACCATCGATTATGCGGCATATGCTGGATGTACCCACGTACTCGTGCCCCTATATCGGGTGCGGGTCGTGACATATTGCACGGCCAACGCCCTGTCGGTTGACTTTATCCCGGAGAGGAGCTACCTCGAAGGTACCATGCTGATGCCTCCGGAAGAAAAAGCATGCCGGACGCCCAAGAAAGGCAAGACTGTTGCCAGTCCTATGCTTGTGGAACTGGACCCTTCGACAAATGTGGCTACTTCTTCTTCTGATGACCCTCCTCCTGCTAAGCCTAAGGCAAAGGTCGAGACGCACCATGTCCTCTATTCCAAGAAGGCAAAGGCTGAGGTGGCCTCTAAGATGGGACCTGTGGCGAGGTCGAAGCTCATTGTGAAGGGGATCAGGAGCGAGGCGGTAGGGCCCTTTGCATCGGGGGTCTCTGAAGCAGATCCCTCTTTAGATGCTATAACAGTACCCGTAGAACCCCTTAGTTTGATTCTTCCTGATTCTCTCGATAAATATCTTTTCTCTAGTTTGTTTGATCATTTGCAGATGCAACGGAGAAAGGACCGTCCTTAGTGGGCGGCTACTTCGACAATTTCTTACGTTGAACCAGAAGAGGAGACCACTCTGGAGTCTGACGTGGGCATCTCGGAATATGTACCTGAGACTTTGGGAGCCCAGGGGCTAGAGGCTGCTTTGGGGGAGCCTTACACCCCTCTGGAGAATATTTTTGTGGATGATCTAGATGCCGTGGAGAAGGCTATGACGACGCTGGGCGAGCCACAACCTGTGTCGCCTGCCTCTGGTATGTTATTTTGCCACTTCACGGGAGATCAAATTCTTTGGCTTTAACTCTCCATTTTGAGGGTGAAACTAATCACCTGTTGTTCTGGATCTACAGGTGCTACCTCTCCCTTGTAGATAATGGACGTGGCCTCTAAGGAAGGCGTATAAGAGGAAGGGGGTAGCAAGCTTTTTAGGAAAATATACGAACCTCTCCATCGCTCTTCTGGAGGCGAGGAACATCCTGCCATGTCCCCTGCTGAGCTTTTGGTGGAGGAGGTTCCTGTTGTTACAGGTCCTTCTGGTGTGGCGGCTGATCCTCCAACCATCGCCGCTGGGGGTTCTGCAGCTGAAGCCTCTTCGGACACTGGGGTCGTAAGCAGTCGTGATAAGGTCATTCCTATTATTGAGGTCACTGGGTCACCTCCTGAAGCCACGACAACACGGTCTAGGGATGGCATATTGGTGGGAGCCGATACGGCGAGGCACCCCTTTACTTCTGTTCCCAGTCTCGGTACTACTCTTGCATCCGCGGCTCAGCTACCGGGTATCCAGGCCCTTCGTGAGTCCATAAAAGATTGGCTCGCAGACTGGACCGCTGGTTGCTCCTCTACTGCTGTTTTGCTTTCGAGGTTTTTGAACATTGTTGTGCCACCTGCTGCACCTGCGGTCTCTTCTTCAATCCCGCCGCCTTTGACTCCGGCTACATTGGAAGAGATTGATGAGACAGTCAGGCTTTTCATCCGGAGCTTTCATATGTTCTTAAAGCAGGGGATCGAGGGCGTATTATAGCATAACAAATCTTTAACCTGGGCAAGGCACTTTGCTGCGGGCCAGGTCCACTCTCTGAGGGGTATCCCTGGTTTTGAGCAGATGGCCAACTTTTTGGGCCATAAATTGAGGGAGGTGGAGAAATGCCTAACGGAGCTGCGGTAGTATCAACAGGTGGATATGGGAATGCTGATCTCCCATGAATATAATGAGTTCTCAAAGAAGGTGGAGACGGAGAAGGCATTCTTTGCTTCATCTATAGAGTGCTTGCTGTATGATCTCCGAATCTTGCAGGAGAGGCATGACCTACTGGGCGATCTCAGAGAAGAGTGGCTCTCCCAGCAAAAGGGCCTGACTGAGAAAATTAGATGGCGCCAGGTTGAGCTTGATGTGATGGAAAATAGGCTGCGGGAGGCCCAGAAGGAAGAGGAGGCTATCCAAACTGAGGTGAGCCAAGTAGCGCAGAATACGCCTGGCATTGAGGTTCTGGTGCAACAGCTATAGGACGTACATGAGTCCTACACTTGCTACAAGGATCGTGAGGTTATGTCCCAAGAAGTTGAGCGTCGGGCGAGGTGCCTAGATGGCCATATTGCTCGTCTCCATGAGCGGATAATAGAGTTATGCTCCGACTCATAGCACCAGTAGTTCTTATTTTGCCTTTTTTTTGGTGTCCCCATTATGCCTTCGAGTTTTGGGATCTTGACAATCCCTCGAATGTAGTTTTGCTTTCAATCTTTCTTTGCGGAGAAAAATAAAAGTTATCCTATTTGTTTTGCAATTCATTTGTGTTAGCTTTGGGTATCGTACTAGAGGTAATATGAACGTAATATAATGCCTTAGCCTTTTAAGGATATCCTGCTGGAGGATCTTTGGTGGACCTATTACTTATTGCTCATGAGAGTGCAAGTAATAAGTTCGAAATAGGCCATGTCAGAGGTGATATGGATGTAGCAAGTTTGGTGGATTTATCACCATTGGCGTGCTTAAATTTAAGTAGAAGTGATAAGTTTAGACAACGATCGATATCAGAGGTACTGTGGACGTGATGATCGATAGCCAAACCTAGAAGGTTTGGTCAGAGGTACGAAGGATATGACAAACCCTATTGGGGATGAGGTGAGAATGATAGCTCAGAGGTGACATAGACGTGAGTTGATCGATAGTCGTACTGGGAGGTTAGGCATGATCCTGGTATTTTTGGTGAAAGAAAAAATGAAACGAGCTAGAGGTATTATTGACTTGGCTATTTTCTTTGGATGAAGAACAGGGACAACTCATAATTCAGAGGTGATATGGACGTGAACTGTTTGCTTCCATTGAGGACATCTCACTAGGGGATCTTTGGTAGACTTATTACTTTTTACGCATTAGGGTGCAAGTAATAAGTTCGAAAACAATCCCTATCAAAGGTAATGTGGACATGATAGGTTTTGTGGACCCATTGCTTTTTGTACATGTTAGTGCAAGTAATATGTTTGAGACAAACTCTGCCTCAGGTGATATGGACATGACAGTTTTTGTAGACTTAATACTGCTATCGTACTTTGGTAGGTACGGATGATAAGTGGAGATGACAACCGATATCAGAGGTAATATAGATATGGTAAACTCAGCAGGGGAGAAATGTTAAGATAGCAGTTCAGAGGTAATATGGACGTGAACCAATATCCGAAAAACTCACTGAGAAGTAATTTGTTGGGTGTGGTCTATCCGAAAATGATGGAAGACCTGAGGATTGCTCCGTTGGGAAGATCATTAGGATGATAGCTCAGAGTTAAATGTGAACATGACTAGCATCTAACCGGATTGGTTTGAGTGGTCACTACGGAAGTGCGCAAGTGGACCTGAGGACTGCTCTGCTGGGGAGATTTTGGTAGGTCTATTACTTCTTGCTCACTTGGATGCAAGTAATAGATTCGAAATAAACCCTATTAGAGGTGATATGGACTTGATAGATTTTGTGGACTTAACACCGCTGGCGTACTTAGAGTTAAGTATGGGTGGCAAGTTTATATGAAGACCGATATCAGAGGTAATATGGACATAATTATCGATAGTCAAATATGAAAGTTTGCTCAGAGGTAAGATGGACATGGCAAACTCTACTAGGGAGGATATGAGATTGGTAGTTCAGAGCTAATGTGGACGTAAACTAATGTAGTGCCCCGTTCTACGTAGGTACTATGTACAAGTGATATCGCTTTGCTTGCTTGAGCGGAAGTCTTCTCAGAGAGTTCTCGTTCGAACCCAAGACGATTGATCTAGGTGAGTGGGCAGAACTGCATTCTCTGATTCTTGCATGCCTTAATAATGAATAATGAATCTGAGTTTTTGAATGTTTATTCTAAGAAGATGGTTTCATAAGAAGAATGATAGAACCTACCTCTGCATGCTTAATAAGTGAACTCGTATAGCTTATCATTGAAATGAACCTACTTGCTTAACTAAGAGAACTTGTATGCTTGTCTAAAGAGTTAGAACCATTGCCATGCTAGTTAAAGATAGAAATATTACATGCTTAGTTACACGGACACCGCTATCGAATGAACCGTTGCCATGCTAATAAGAAAGAGTAAAATATTGCTTGCACTTATCTTGGTATCGTATGCTAAACTAGAATACTTGAATGCTTTTTAAGAAATAGATAGATATTGCATGCTAGTTGCTAAGAAATCGATATCGTGCTTGCCTGTTTTGCTATCGAACTGCTATAAGTCTTTGATTCGTATAAGAAGAGACTAATAGTGTGCCCTGATGTTCCGGTCCTACGGGATCTAGGGGGGTGTGCTATTAGATATATAAAAATATGTATTTTGGCTTGAAAGAATAAAAGAGAAGAGTCTAGTAGTCCGCCCTGATGTTTCGGTCCTACGGGATCTAGGGGGTATGGATATTAGATTGTAAATATGCTTGTTCATGTTTGGTGCATTCCAATAGTTTTTATTTGATAGAATGTTATTTGTCATGCATTGGTCTCGGACAACTTGTGCACAAGGTAATAGTCTTTCAAACGATTTCTGGGGTACTAGAAATCGGTCGGTCCGGAAGGGATTGTTAGAGCACCCTGATATTCCGGTCCTACGGGATCTAGGGGGTATTATTTGTCCATCAGTGGGGTAACTCATGGGCCATCATATAGTTAGGGCGCATGCTAGGCTAGCCTTCTTGCATACCTAACCGTTTGATGCAGAGACGGACATGAAAATAGAGAACCTTATACATATATGTGTTTATGCTAATTGTTGCTAACTTGTATGTCTGCTGGAGGGGTAACCGTTTGGTAAGGGGTAAGAATTACAAAGAGTATATATATAGCTTGCTTGTTTATTTCGTTTGCATCGTAGAGTTTATTTGATAGTGCTTTATGCATTCACATCGGTTGGACAATGGCTATTAGTGAAGAGCTGAACCTTGGTCATGGCTGCTATTATGATAGGAAAGAGCAACCATGAGTCACAGCTACTAATAACATCAGATAAAGAGTCATTAGTTAGCTGGATTACAGCTACTGGTCCTAAGTTTCTTGGGGAACGAAATCATATAACTAGTTCTTCTTGTGTGCTTGAAGGTATGATAGTCCACTTAATGCACTTGTTTTGATATGAGATGAGAGTCCACTAGAGATAACTTTTGTTTCTAAGAGTTGGAATATGGTGCACAATATATACTGCGCACTGCATGATAGAACACTGTCTCTATAGCTTGCTAGTATGTATTTAAATGCAAACTGGTTTCAAAGCTATGTTTTTGAAAATATGTAAACTGACTATACTCCTGACTTGCATGAAATGAACATAGGTAAAAGTAGCAAGATCACTAGTAATGTAATATTTTGCTACATGCTTACTTAGTGTGGGTTTCAGGGGGTGTTGCTTATGTTCGTTGATTTTATACTCACTAGTACTTTCTCCAAAGTACTGACCTACTAACAATTTGCTTGTTCTCAGGTGCTGGATCGTCCGAGGAAGCGATAGCCATGCCTTATCCCAAGGAACCAAAAATTTGGAGTCGATGCCTTGAGCCGTATCGAGATTGCTTTGAGCTATTTTTGTATAGAGGGACATAATGTATGGAACGGTGTCATTATAATCGAGAGAAAGAGTGCTTGAGCGATTTGTAACCTCGGCTAAGCGTTGCTTGTAACACTTTTGAATATCAATAGAGCTTGTTTTCATATGCCATTATGTTCTTTATTTTTCTGCAATATATGTGTCGTTGCTCCTGTCTTGAATAGCTTACTTGCCCTTGTTCAAAGCTTTGGCCTTGTGCAAGCGCATTTTAAGCTTGCACGACATCACGTCCATGCGAGAACGATCGGTTCCGTAGGGACCAAGTGAGGATGATAGCCCCCCTACGGGACCGGGGCGTGACAACTAATGCCTAAGAGAACTCGTGTTACTGAGGGTGGTCTACCTAGGAGTGTATATAGACCTGAGAGTTGCTCTGCTGAGGATATCATTAGGATGATAGCTCAGAGGTAAATGTGAACATAGCTAGCATCTAATATGATTGGTTTGAGTGGTCACTGCGGGAGTGTGCAAGTGGACTGGAGGACTGCTCCACTGGGAAGACTTTGAGGATCCATCATCAGTTGCGTATCCAGAACTCCTAAATACAGATAATGGCTTTTACGGTGATTCGTGTAGGAGAAGTGAATGCTGTGCTTATACCCTTGTTGGGGCTAAAAAAATATAGGCACTGTATATTCTGTATTTGCTGGAGAATTTTGCCCCTGATTAGCAAATCTTCGTTAGGCTTTGCGAGACTGTATGCATTGTTGAATCGAGGAAACACTGTCCTTGATGTCTTTGATAGAAGGTTGGATTGAGAAAACATTGTCCTCGATGTCCGTCTTATCAACAATGGTTGGAATTTTATAATTTTGGAATTTTATCCCTACATGTTATCATTTTGTTGGAGTGATGACGCGTACTAGCATCTTTATATCCTAACCCTCTGCGATTGCTGTTGTAATAACTGTCGGATTGTAAAGGAATACGCCATCCTTTACCTAAGTTCAAACCTTGAGCTTTTTGGAGGTCATTTCCCATCTTCTATATGAGACAGAGTGATTGTTGGATGTAATAATGGAAACTGTGGCAGCTCATTATTTGTTGCATTGAATATTGTTGATGACTTAGCTTGTGCAGAATAAGAAGCTCTGTGCACAAGAACACTGCCACATAGACATAAGAAAGTTGGCTGAGTTGTGCGCGTAGGATTACTGTCGTATGCACACGATTGTCTACCACGTCGAGGACCACCACTTGTCGCATATTTTGTATATCGCGCAGGGGAACACTACCTGTTATCTAAAAGGATTTGTTACACAGAGAAGTACTATCGTGTGCGCATGAAGTATGATACATCCTTGCATAGAAGACTTGTTCAGATGCGTATAATAGAACGCTGCCTATCTTGGGCCATTGCCGATAAGTCATACGAGACATGGCTTTTGTGCACAAGGAGACTTGTTGAGCTGCGCTGAGTATCCGAAGTCTAAAATTTGTGTTTTCTGAGGAAAGGATCATGCGGCCCGGCCATTGCTTTTCCTTTGACCTGGTCGTTGAAGGTGCTACTTGCGGTACCAGTTTTTGAGCAATAATCTCACCTCTTGGTATTGTGAGTGATACCAAGTTTGCTACTTGGTTGCGAGCCAGTGGGAGGTTAATGATCTCCCTGGTTGCTTGGGCTTCCGTCACTGGAAAGTCACTGAATTGGAGGGACTCTATGTTCGCAATGACCGTCTTATCCTTGAAGTCGAGGGTGAGATAATTGGCATCGATCAGTTGCTGGATACATATCTTCAACACAGAGTAGTCTCTAGTTGGATGGTGGATGTACCGATAAAAGAGGCAATATTTTGGGTCATCGATCTTGTCAGCCTCTTCATGGCATCTGATGATGGGTAGCCGTAATTTGTTTTTGCTCATCAGTATGTTAAAGATTTTAATGATGTCTTCATCATCAAAAGAGAAAGTCCCCTTTGGCTCTGGGGCTTTCGATTTTTTAGTCGCACGGTCCTCAGGGAAGACCGTTGATTTTTTATCGTCTTCGGACTCGGAGGGAATGCTACCCCAGCTTTGGATGCTGCTCTGACTTATCGAGGGAGACTACCCCCAGACGTTTCATTGTCTGGTTCTTGGGAATCACTATCCTCACGGCATGACAATTTGGTGTGGATCACCGAAAGATTGCTACTCCCGGCTTGCGGAGTTACTGCGGGCCCTGAGGGTGGCAGGACACTGTTCGCCTTAATCTCCAGTATTGCCTGGGCCAAAGTCTTCATTATGGCACTCATGGTGTGCATCATTTACTCAAGAGCATCGAGACGTTGGTGATCGCTGAGTCCTTCCGCCTTCGGTTCCTGAGTCGCACTGTCCTCAGGGAAGACAAACATAGTTGTATCATCTTTAGATTCAAAGGAGATGTTACTTCCAGCTTCAAATGATGCTCTAACTATTAGAAGGTGACTTCCCTCAATCAAGTTATTGTCAGTTCCTTGGGAGTTACAGTCTTCAGGGGAGGTAGGCATCATCGCACCATCTTCTGATTCATGAGGGTTCCTACCCCTAGTCCTAGATGCTGTATTAGCCCTAGGCACGTTGCAGTCAGCTTCCTCAGAATTGCTGTCCTCGGGGAAAGCCAAAAGAACTACATCTTCTTCAGAAGCAGAGGGAATGCTACACCTAGCTTTGGAAGCTACGTCTTCTTGATGAGGGTGATTATCCCTAGAGAACTCGGCATCTATTCCTTCAGATTCACTGTCTTTACGGAATACTGGGTTATTGCATAGGTCGGGGGGATTACTACCCCTAGCTTGTGTAACCCCCAGGGGTTCTGAGAAAGAACTACCCCCAGCGGCCGATAGATTCTTCTTCGAGCGGGTACCTTAGAAAATACCTGCCGCAGGTCCCGCTGCTGTTCCTACTGGTAGTCACCTTCTCAATGCGCCGGTTGAGAGTGACGGTTTGGAGGTGCTAGAATTCTTTCCTCCTGTGGTAGAAGGGACCTTCCGAACTGAGTAACATGAGGCAAAGAACAGCTCCTATTCCTCTGGCATTTGCACCTGATCTCCAGGTTGTTGCCGGATAGGTGCCATCGGGTATAGCCGTTGGAATATCGACTGCTTGCTTGTGGGTACTGCCACTTTATTGCAGGCATTAGTTGATGATAATTTTGGCGCAGTGATGTCCTAGGGAGGATACTTCATAGGCCATAGATACTTCTCTCTCAATGCGCTTGTGATTGATCATATTGCGAAATCCAGGCAAGGGCTGACTCACCTTTGCAACCTTTTCGTGAGCATGGGTAGATCGAGCGCTTGGGTGCGAGGGTGTTATTTTTGCTCCCAGGTCTAGGGTTCGTACAAGAACTTTTTCCAGATCGTCAGTGGAAGACTTTTGAGATGGACCCTGTCCATTTGCCACTGAGGGCTGGACGCACGGGTCGGTCTTATATAGCTTTCTATCAGGGGCCCGCATAAAAGTTAACGATGCCCTCCGACAGTCAGCCGAATAGACAGTTGCTTGAGCAAGACAAGCTCGCACTGCCCTAGACTTCTTTGACTTGGCACCCATAGGTGCATAGTACGAAGAGTCCAAGTTTGGATTGTCACCATTCTCAACATGGCGCATAGGGTCAACGCAGCATGAGATTCGGTCAAAAAATAGAGGTTTGACTGCTTTCAGAGTTGCATGCGGCCATCTGCCTGCGGCCGTCAACCGATATCACATAGTGAGTCTTATGTGACCTCGTGATCAGGGTTCCCACATCTCAAGCATAATCTGTTATTTGCTCGACAAATATCCCGACAATAACTTCCTTTGCCACAGTAGGTACAACCTGTCGGCGCTCCCTGTTGTTGTTGTTGCTGTTGCTGTTGCTGTCTTAGTTGCTGTCTCGGCTGCTGTTGTCGAGTTGGTGCCATCACTGTCGAGGTCACTAGCCTCCTCTGTGTCACATCATAGATGCGAATGATAGGGGATGGTACTGACGTTCGTGGTACTGGTCCTCCCTCATTGTTCTGTCCATGAGGCCTCATCCGATCTACTCTTCTGGATGCCATCCTCTGGAAAGTAAGCTTAACCCTCTTGGCTGCTATCAATACCACCTTGAAGGTTTGGTAGTCGTGTACCTCTACTATATGTAAGATCTCTAAATAAAGTACCTGCTAGAACCTCATTGCTCTCTCCAACTCTGTTGCCACCATAGTTGGAGCAAATATGCTTAGTCGGCAAAACTCTGCTGCATAGCCGTCTACTGTCCTTCCTGCTTGCTTGAGATTAATGAACCTTTATTTTAACTCACACTGAGCTACAATCCCAAAGTATGTCGCCCTAAACCAGGTCCTAAAATCCTTCCTTGAAATAGGATGCCTCAATCTTACTTCCATCGTAGCCCACCAATCCCTTGCCAGATCTTGGAGTTGTAGGCGAACCATGTCAACCTGTTCTTCAACCGAAACTTTAGCTGCTGTCAGAATGATCTTAATATCCTGGAGCCAATCGTCTGCCGTGATTGCGTCCTCCATGCCATCAAAATATTTGGGGTTTAGTCTACAAAATCTAACAGATGCCCCAGAATCTGTTCTCCCGTCTCGCTCTAGGGCCATTTGTAACCCTTGGTTCAACATGACATTCTGTTCTTGCTATTGGAGCTGTTGTTGCTGATGTTATTGTTGTTGTTGTTTTTGCACCACCATCTGGTTTTATGGGCAGCCCATAATCCACGAATAATTTCTAGCAAGGCCGGGTATCTAGTGTTGCAGGCACTATGGGAGGTACGGGAACACCTGGAGCCTGCTGCTCTGTCCCATTCATCGTGGGCTTAACTCAGATCCTTAGCTGGGGTTCCACATGATCTCGTTCTACTGGCAACTCCACCTCTCTTATTGCTGCAGCATCGGGGGAAGGAGTAGCCCTAAAGAAGAGTACAAGAAATATCAAGTACAGGACGAGAAGGAACAATGAAGCAACAAATCTGGAAAATTTTATGTTAAGTATCGAAGAGGACGAATTTAGAATTTCAAGAAGGATCATGTTGTTTTGAGACTCCTATGACCATGAAACCCCACAAGTCTGAAGAGCAGACCTGCATGGGCCACCACTAAAACTTTGTCACGCTCCAGTACCGGAATACGGAGACGAACATGGCCAACTATCCCGTACAAGGTGCTATACGTCGTACAACGATCACGACTGTATAAGACAAAGGGGTGCATGCTACAATCAATTATCCTATGGTCAAGAACTTCTATGTCTCAATCATTCAAAGAAGAAACAGTAAGCATAGAGCATATATGATAAAGCAATAAGGCTTCCCAAACACTTTTTTAAAATATTCTGGAGACCAGCTATACAAAATAAGAAGCTGGAAGAGTAACAAAAGTACATGACAGAGATCAGTTGCAGTCTGATTTAATACATTCATATAAGGAACTAATATCCAGACGAGTCGGCTAACAGGTGCTGGTGGCTAAACGCTAAAAGAAGTAAATGTTCATTGATGAGCATGGGGGAAGAAAACCCACTCACTATCCCCTGCGACCATGTCCCTGGTACGCGCCATGAGTAGGAGGAAGGTACGTTGGATCCTCGGGTGCTGTCTCAAAACCTGGCCATGCTAAACCAGTAGGGTTAGACCTCAAATAGCAAGTACCATAAAGGAAGCATGAAATGGAGAAACAAAACCCAAGGAAAAAATGTATAATAATACATAGGTTTAGAGTCATAACTTAGGTCTATGGCATATCCTAGCGCAAAGGCCTAACCCTACAACCAAACAAGGATAATGGTTGAACCATCACACTATGATAGTCCATTTCCCTAGGCTATTAACCGAATAATACAATCACAACCAAGTCCATTTTCTCTATATTGACCAATCATTTGTACGACTTGCTATTTTGTGGAGTCTGAGATTATCTCAGAAATAATGCATAATAGGTATCCTCAGATCATGCCAGTGTCGAACATGAGCTTATCGAACCAATAGATAAATAAAATAGGCACTTATAGGATACACCAGTCCCCCATGGGGCCATTACGCTAAAAATAAGGTATTAGTGGTTCCAGTGTTCCTATAGTGAAACAGTGGCTCGGCATAATAATAGGTCAGATACTACACTCCACTAAGGCAGATGATATACAATATTTGTAGTAGCCAGCCCACAACTCACTTAGAATGAATCTCTGTGGAAAGTTTTATTGGCATGATCTCGGGATACCATTCTCTCCAATGTTACTACCACTTTTAGTTACCTAATTAGCCCTAAGTTGTGTTTAAATCTCAAGGCGTGGTCACATAAGAATTTTTCTTAAGATGTCGTACAAAGTACGGGCACGCTAGATACGAATTAATGGAAGTCAAATCTGGATTCACCCGAGCGTGTATGCAATATTCAGTCAATCAATATCCTAGCCATGCTTTGGTAGTTGACTCGCTTATTATGCCCGTGCTGGAGAAATAATATATATTTATAATATCATGCGTTCAGAAATTTGGAGGCTTTCTCAATGCACAACCTAAATATAATCACTTGACACGTGACACAATGTGTCATACTTTGACGCTCATTAAATTATGGACAATAATCATGTAGTAATGGTATCAGTACGGATACAATATTCGAGTCTAATTACCAATTATATATTAGGTCACGAAAGAACAAGAAACATTCAATCAAAACAAGCAAGGCCGCATGGGTTTCTAGGCCGCATGGGAAGTCCATGCCGTATATGAAGTCAGGCCGCATGATAAATCCTGGTCGCATATGAAGTCAGGGCCGCATTCTCAGGGTTAAAGTCTACTCCTTGGGACAAGTGTTGAACTAACGGGCAATGAATAAAGTGTCAGTAATATGACATAAAGTGATTGATATGACAAGCCATAAAGTGTGTCAGGAAGAAAAGACAAAAATCAAATAAATATGTGCCACGGTTTCAGAGTCATGCGTCCAAGGAAATGGTGGGCGCATATTCTCCAATGTCGTATAAGTGTCGGTATCGCATATGGAGTCAATGCCGCATGGAGTCGATGCCGCATAGAGGTCTTTTCGACTTAGCGAATTTCTCATTCGTTCAGCGATGAAAACACAAGATATTCAAGAAAACTTGCGTAAATAAGCAATCATGTGTCCAACAAGATGGACACATGTTGTCAGTATGCGATAAGAGTTCAGGCCGCATAACCCTCTCGTGCCACACAGCACTCTCAGCCGCATAACTCGCTGGCCGCATGAAGACTCCGTCTTCTCTAAACAGCAAGTTTGGCCATGGAGAAAGTTCCAAAAACTGAAACCAAAAGCCAAAATATTCTAAATTGAAAGCTCTATAATGTAGGAACAACTAATTTTCTAAAATACATGTTTAATAGATCAAAACTAAGAAAAACTCATAAAATCCATAAAACCCTAAATTAGAAATGTAGTTCTACTTAAAACTGCCTATCAAAATAGAAAAATTCAAGAACTAAAAGTGCTTAGAAACACATAAGAAACATAATAGAACAATAATATGGATGGTTTCTTCATTTCTCATGCAATGTGTACTTACCTATGGAAAGGGGATAGAAATCACAAGAGAGAGAAAGAAATGAAGTAATGAAGAGAGAGAAGAA
The DNA here is from genome assembly GCA_036927795.1 of Iris macrosiphon. Classification (NCBI taxonomy): domain Eukaryota; kingdom Viridiplantae; phylum Streptophyta; class Magnoliopsida; order Asparagales; family Iridaceae; genus Iris; species Iris macrosiphon. Next base: position 30,979,399 of record JAYESA010000017.1, on the reverse strand, counting down.
AAATGTTGGGTTATATATGGTAGGGATGAGGGTTGAACCAAGGGTCCTCATGACTTGAACCAACCCATAAAATAAACCATGGTCAAGGTTAAACCAAAGAATGGGTCTAGTCTCCATGCACATGCAACCATGCTAAAATAAAAATACGTTCCAAATATGTATATCGGGAACATAGAGTGACATCTCTATCCACCTTAGAAAAATTTCGTCCTCAGAATTCAAATCCAAGCAATAGCTAGAGAAGTCAGGACAAGCACGATACAAATCTACTAGCAACTATACTTGCAAGCAATATCATCACAACATACGGGTGATCACCTGATCACAAAATTTGAGATATAAAGGCATAAGAAAGAATATACCTTCTGAATCGAATAGGTGCGGGTACCAGGATCGAATATCGTCCTCGTGCTCCCACATTGATTCCCCTAGAGAGTGATGTCCCCAAGCAACCCAGACAAGAAAAATAGTCTGGTTCTTGAGCACCTTCTCCCTTCAGTCCAATATGGATACGAGTTGCTCCTCGTAAGATAAGTCGGTACCAACGACTAATTCAGAGTGATCGAGGATATGACTCGGGTCCGGAACATACCTACGCAACTGAGACACATAAAATATATCGTGTACCTCACGCAGCGAAGGCGGAAGGGCAAGACGATAAGCAACATCGCCTACCCGCTCGAGAATATCGAACAGACCTACGTATCGCGGACTAAGCTTTTTGCGAACCACGAATCTAATGACTCCACGGGTAGGCAAAATCCGCAAGAATATGTGGTTGCCGATACAAAACTCTAAAGGTCTATGATGCTGATCTTTACAGTGACAATATTTATCTTGTGTAACCCGCAGTCGCTCTCTAATATGCTTGGCAACCTCTATTGTTTGCATGATTATTTCTGGGTCTAACATCTTTCGCTCACCAATTTCATCCCAAGCCAACGGTGTCATACTTCCTGCCGTACAGTGCTTCAAAATATGCCATCTGAATACTTGCCTGATAATTATTATTATACATGAATTCCACCAAGTGAAGGTGATTCTACCAAGATCCACCAAGATCTAAGGTACATGATCATAGCATATCCTTTAAGGTCTGGATGGTTCTCTTTGATTGTCCGTCATTCTGGGGGTGGTAAGCTGTGCTGAATCTTAACTTGGTCCCAAACTCTGATACAAACTTTTCCAAAAATGTGAAGTGAACCGAGTGTTTTGATCTGACATGATACTTACTGGGATACCGTATTATTTCACTATCTGTTGCGTATACATCTCAGCCATTTGTTCTGTAGACTGTCCTAATCGAAAAGGAAGAAAGTGAGCTACTTTTGTGTGATGATCCACTATCACCCAAACTTTATCTCGACCAGTCGATAATTTAGGTAAACCAGTCACTAAGTCCATCGTGATGTGTTCCCACTTCCACTCTGGAATAGGAAGCAACTGCAATAATCTTGACGGTCTCTGTTGTTTTGCCTTCACTTGCTGACATATAAGATATCGCGATACGAAGCGTGCTATTTTCTTCTTCATTTTGTTCCACCTAAAGTGTTGCTTGATATCTTGGTATATCTTTATGCCTCCCGAATGAATGGAATACTGGAAACTGTGTGCTTCAGTCACAACCTCTTACAAAATATTCTTGCTTGGTATGCATAGACGATTCCCAAACCTAAGTGTTCCATCTGCATGTATTGTCAACTCCTTCCGTAGGCCTGACTCACATTCTTCTCATAGCTTTTGAATCTTCGGGTCCTCTGCCTGAGATAGTTTGATTCTATCTACCAAAGTTGATAGAATCTGTAGACTAGCTTGATCTCCTGTACTCCGTGGAAGTACTATCTCGATACCCATCTCTCGTAAGTCTTCTAGAATGTGCTTCTGAGTTGTCAACATAAATTTGCCACCTCTTCTGCTAAGTGCTTCAGCTACTACATTAGCCTTGCATGGATGGTACTGAAGTTCCACGTTGTAATCTTTCAACAACTCTGGCTACCTTCTCTTCCTTATATTCAAGTCCTTTTGCGTGAATACATACTTCAAACTCTTAAGATCTGTGAATATTTCTACTAAATTGCCAAATAAGTAGTGTCTCCATAGCTTAAGTGCAAACACTACTATTGTTAGCTCTAAATCGTGAGTTGGATAGTTCTTCTCGTGATCCCTGAGCTGTCGAGAAGCATACACTATCACTCTCCCTTGCTGCATTAAAACACATCCAAGTTCTTTGCCAGATGCATCACAATACACTGTGAATCCTTTGGATCCTGCTGGAAGAGTAAGGATTGGTGCAGAGATTAACTTCTTTTTTAACTCTTCAAATGCTGTCTGACATTTTGCTGACCATATAAACTTAACTTTCTTGCACGTCAACCGAGTCAATGGTGCCAAGATTTTACCAAAGTCTGACAAAAATATTCTGTAGTATCCTGCCAAGTCCAGAAAACTACGCACTTCTGCTACTGTCTTCGGAATTGGCCAGTTCTCTACTGCATCTACCTTCTTGGGATCAACTGACACTCCTGCTCCAGAAATAATGTGCCCAAGAAAGGATATGCGATCCAGCCAAAACTTATACTTACTAAGCTTTGCATATAACTGGTGTTCCCTCAAAGTTTGCAGAACTATCCTGAGATATTCTCCATGCTCCTCCTTATTACAAGAATACACCAAGATGTCATCGATGAATACTACAACAAATTAGTCTAATTAAGGCATGAAAATACGGTTCATCAAGTCCATGAATACCGCTGGAGCATTAGTCAGTCCGAGTGACATAACTAAGAATTCATAATGCCCATATCGTGACCTAAATGCTGTCTTTGGTATATCTTGCTCCCGGACTCGCACATGATGATATCTTAATCGTAAATCTATCTTAGAGAAGACTCTTGATCCACTTAATTGGTCAAACAAATCATCAATCTTTGGTAATGGGTACTTGTTCTTCACTGTCATTGCATTCAACCGTTTGCAATCCAAACCCAACCGCGTTGATCCATCCTTCTTCTTCACCAATATCGCTGGTGCTACCCATAGAGATCCACTGGTCCGAATAAACTTCTTTGCCTTTAGTTCTTCCACGTGTCGATATAACTGATTAAATTCTGATGGTGACATTAGGTATACCTTCTAGGATACTAGTTCTTCTCCTGGCATCAACTCTATACAGAACTCTACTTCTCTGACTGGGGATAATCCCGGAAGATCGTTGGGAAAGATGGCTATAAACTCTTCAACTATCTTTGGCAACGAGTCTTCTTCCCTTGCTACTGTTGTGACTTCTCATTTATGCTGGTCGCTTGTTATTCTGCTAAGGACAAACTCTTCTATACCAGGAATTCTAAATAACACTCTATCCTCACGGCAGTCTATCATTGCATGACTGTCTCTCAACCAGTCCATGCCTAAGATAACGTCAAAGTTACCTATAGGATTTATTTCTCACTCAAATAAACCATACTCTAATTTATTTCATTATTATTTATATAAATCCTTAAGATGACACGATTCATTTCTCAGTATTCTCGTCTTATAAAATCATAACGACATCTTGAGCAGATTCGACCAAAAGCAAAGTTATTTCTAATCCCACTCAAAACCAAACGTTGCACCAATTCCTATCTGAATCATTCCAAGTTCTAACTCTAAGTCTTGCTACCCAGTTCTATCATCCACTCAAGCGATACTCTAAAGTCGATTATACCAGTTCTTTTACTCGACATAGGGTCATCTGCCTAACTGCTAGGTCGGCTCACAAGATCATAAGTATAGTTCATGTTCACAATTTATATCGTGCAATCTGTTGCACAATACTCGTCCCAATTCCTAAGTTTAAACCATTGTTCATTCGTACATGGTACTCTACCAAAGCTCGGTTCACTCAAATTTCTAAATATCAAACACAGATTATTCTACTTATATTATAATATTCGTTGCACAGGGTCCGAGTCCGTTCAGCAATGCCATTCCTAAGGTAAGTCTGTTCTGCCAAATCCTTAATATATATCAATATCATATGTCAAACCTAGCGATTCACATAGTCTATCCCCTCAAATATGTTTGATAGAATCAACTTTTCTATTATTTTCTAAGTCTAGACCACCAATTCATGATTCAATTTCTAAATCTTTGATCTCAATCATAAACTCTAAGTGGCCTAACATAATTCATGTATCCGTTCACAAATTCACCGAGCATAACCCTTGCTTCAATTTTAAACTAACTCATCCTCGATACACTTGCATCCTCGACTCACTTTCACATCAAACCATAAGTCAAAATAATCCTCCAATTATCACGTCACAATCTTTCGCAAGTTCGATCATTCCCGCTAGACGTGATATCACCACGCCAACATTCCCGCGGGATAATCGCACTCATCCGGGCGTGACGCATGTAAACCTGGTGTTATGCTCGCATAAGACAATAACGTCAAACGTTACGGTTATCATCGAAGTAACCAAGACACTTTTTGTTACACTTTGTTTCATCCAAGTTATATATTAATCCATCAAGGCGTGTTCATCTAATAACCGTTCATGCCGTGAACATAATTCGCCTAACCAACTCGTCCAAACTTTAATATTATTGTTCGATTAATCCATAGTCCAACATCCAGTATTCCTCAAACAAATAAGTTCAAATCCTCTAAACAAAGTCTATTCACCTTTGTTATGTTCTATTTTATCTAGTTCGTCTGCATAATCATCGAACATGTTAGGCCTTGATCTCCCGCGAGTTCGATGATCCCTACTGGATGTGAAATCACCACACCAATGCTCCCATAGGATAATTGTTCTCATTTGGGCATGATCTTGAGTGCTATCTTTCGAACTAGATTCAAGATCGTTTATCCAAACTCAAGATTAAATCCGTTATCGCCTATCTCAAGTCATCGAACTGCATAATTTCTTAAATTTTATCAATCCTTGCTATCTTCTACTATTGATTATCGTATAAAGTCTTCCAAATTCAAAATCACAACATCCATACTCAGGCTAAATTCTATCGAGCAACATCCTACTCAATCCAAATTTTCCATGCACGCTATCTCCCATCGTGCTAACTTCGACCGCATCCTAGATTATTCTATCTCAAACTCAAGTTTTAATTCGTTTAATTCAATTCGAAATCATTCGTATGATCCACTAAGTTTCCTCGACTGAGATATTAATTTCAATACTCTGAATCCTCATTTGATATAAGCCTTATAACTTGTTTAACACATTCTCAATCGTTTGAACCGAATCGCGCACGAGACATTTGAATTCACTAATAGCTAGGCATTACTTATTACTAAGGCTTTGCACAAACACATCGGTTGGTGACAGACATATTGCTACCCCAAAATTCTCGATTCCCTTGAACATTTATATTACGATCCATGCATCACTCAGGGTTCGAGCTATACTCTACAAATCTTTAAAACTCACTCTATCCTCAAATTACTTATTTGTTGCTGAGCTATCGCATACACCACTCAGGAATCAAGTCATCCAAATAAGTCCTCAATCGTGTTCGCATTGCTCACTCGTATATTCACCAATTTATTCCTTAGAACTCCTGAGCGATCCTTTTGAGTCTCCTCGAAAACCTTAGTCTCGTATTAACTCTATCGATAGTCATCCATACAAACTATATTTTGATTCATAACTTATCGACATGAATTACTGTTTGAACTATTTCTCAAAATCCAAGCACGATCCTCTATATTCTCCTTAGCGGCTAATCTGATAACGTCTCTATTGATTTCCATTCTAACTCTGACTTACCCTTATGCGAACGATATCCCAATCTCACTCGCAAACTCGCTCACACCAAAGGGTCTAGGTGCACGATACAAAATACGACTTAGCCAAAAAGGCTGTGTGCATAGTTATCCCGTCCGAACGATATTCTAGTCTCGTACACTAACCCACTTAGTATTAGCATAGGGCTATCTGGTTTGCACATAACTTGTTGAATCTAGCACGATTCTATTCCCAATAAGTTCGACACAGTATGACACAAAGGCCTTCGCATAAATATCTCGTCCAACCAATCATTCACATGCACTTTCAAAAATATTTAGACTTATTGTATCGAACATTCCAACAGAACAACGAAAGAGAGTGTATATACATAACCTACGAACGAGCTTTCAAAACAGAGAGAATCGATACGAAGTCCAAGAATGTAAAGTCGAGAACTGATACCATTGTGTCACGCCCCCGGCCCGGCAGGGTCAGAACGTCCTCGCTTTGGCGTAATACCATGCGAGCCTGAGTTGCGCCCGTGCAAGGCTAGGTCTGAATAGACGTTTGATAACTAGTTCACAGAGTCGTCATAAAGAAAAGATTAAATAACGCAAGTATGAAATCAAATCAAACTCTTTATTGATATAGAATAATGTTACAAGCGGCACTAGGCCGAGATTACAAGCCCCTTAAGCTCTCTGAAAATAATAAAATATGCCAAGCGACTTACAACTTTGGGGATGATACATTGGTGATATTCTAATACATTACGTCATGTATATGGTGCTTCAGCTCCTGCTGCAATTCTCGAAGGCTCCAGAGTTAGCTCCGGAGGCTTCTCGCCATCTCAACAAATCCAAACACGTTATATAAGTTCTGTGCACCATCTATTAAGTTGTCTTTCTAGTCTTGCCTTAGGATCAGTTTCATATCATATGATATAAGCCTAACTCGTATTGTAGTGCGCCGTGCGATATAAGAGTAACACGGTGAGACTTACCAACTTGCCATTCGTCCTTCCTTGTCCAAAGCTAAAACCAAGTTGACCAGCATGAATATATATATATATATATATATATATATATATATATAAAATCCCACAATCGCTTGCATAAGCAAACACAAGTATTACGAGTTTGTTTATGACTTAAGTGAACGATATACTCAGGTTACCCAGATGTCTTATACTCAGATTGTTCAGGCATGTTATACTTGTTCAGTCATGTTATACTCATATTATTCAGGTGTGTTCAGATATGTTACTCAGATTATTCAGATATTCAGGTTACTTGTTTTAATGCAATGACTCGCATGCGGATTGCCACAACTGGGCCTGACTTAGTCTATATGAGCGAGTCATTGGCCTACATGCCATTATGGACATAGTCGCAATAAGACGATAGCCTCGGTGCCCCAGCGATAGACCAAACTTATCTGTGCAAGCTACAACTAGCGCGACTACCGGATTCCCCCTAGGTCGGACGGTCCCGGTGCCCCAGTGCCCTGTCAGTAGGATTCTAGCTTGTGCACAAGCGTCCGCAACCATGCGAGTCTTTTTTATTTGTTCTTTCATTTTACTTATCTTTTCTCATTCTTTATTTCGGGCTCCCCGAGCGATTCTTTTAGTGACATTCCTTAGTACAATTCATTGGTGCCATTCCTTAGTACCATTCATTAACGGGATCCCCGAGCCATTCTTTACTTATATCTTATTTTTATGTTTTCTTTTTTGCAGCTCCCGGTACGAAAATTGCCTTGGCGACCCAATAATCCTAAAGTCGTTCCATGTTTTTTATTACTTGGCTCGGAACGACTATTTTGATAGTCTTCCTGTCTTAACCGAGTAAATCATTTTAAGTGAAGTTCATCGCAATAGTGCCCAAGATAGTACTACTGAGGCATACAGAATGATCTCTACGTTAACGGTGAAACACATAAGAAATACTCTATTGAGGCATACAAGTACTTCTATCTCTAGCAGCTGGTTTATCTTCCATGTTCTGTACAAGTAATACAAGATTGGATTATTCCCTTAGCTAGGTGCGTTGAACTCTTTTATTAGCATGCAATGTGATTCGATGAGCGACTAGCATGTATTGTCCGTATTTTAAATGTGCAGGCTAAGCAAAGACAGGTTCATCGTAGCCACCTACCTTAGCGATAATTCGCATCGGCCGAACGAGACTTCGAGCGCGCCTTTGAAAGTCTAAGTCTGAACTCCAGAAGGGCAAAGTCTGAATTTCTTTACGTCAAGCGAGTCATCTCACTGAGCAAGGCGAGACAGGTCGTCACACTTGTGTCGTTTGAATTGGCTCTTCACATTGACGTGGAGCGGGTCGTTACATGATCGGCCCCGGTATCCCGACGACCGTCTGTAGGAACCCAAAAATCCTTGTGCACAAGTTGTCCGTGACCACACGTATCTTCAATTCTTCCAAATCAAAAATCATAAACTTGCTCAAATCTTATCCATGGTCACAAACGAGTTGGCTCCCAGAGCCGTATAATCTTGTCCTGGACAAATTTTGCTCCCCGAGATATCAGATCATAACTCATACTTAACTTATCATGTTGTTTTCCCCTATTTTGGGAACTGACTTGGCGACCTAACGGTCCCGAATACTTCCTTGTTCAAACTTGCCCGAAACAACTATTTGATAGTCTATCGGCCAAACTAGATAAATTAAGACAGGTATCGTGTTATCAGATCGTGGCAAAAAACTATGTGACAAGCATTACAAACACAAAGGCAATGTACTATACTAGATCATGCAACCAGACTATTGCAAACATAAAAAATTCTAACTTGCATAAAACTAAAGTGGCAGTGCGAGGGTCGAACGATAATATCAAGTTTTATTTCCATGATATATGCCAAGTAACATAAGATAAAATTATTCCTTTATCTAGGTGCATTGATTTCTTTTATTAGCATGCAACAAGGTGATTTCGCCTAGCAACTAGCATGTATCATTCAATAGTTAAGTGTGAAGGTCAAGCAAAGACAGGTTCAACGGAGCCACCCACCTTAGCGATGAATTGCATCGGCCGAGCGAGACTCCGAGCACGCTTTTGGAAGTCTAAGTCTAAACTTCTGAAGGGCCAAGTCCAAATGTCTTTACATTAAATGAGTCATCTTGTCGGGCAAAGCGGGTCGGTCATCACACTAGTGTCGTTTGAATCGACTTTTCGTGTTAAGCGGAGCGGGTTGCTACAATCAAAAGCACGTTAGTGATCATCTTCCATTCTGAAGCGATCACGCAATAGAACTAGAATAGACTCTAAGGTTGCAGGTGGTTAAGTGGCAGATGGAAGTGAATGATCAGTTTGTGTGTTTGAGTTGGAGGAAGAGTTATCAGGTCGAAGAAATTAAGGCTCAATTCTTTAAAATCAATTAAGACAAAGTGGCTCATCAAGATATTGACATGTGTCAAGAGAAATGTCAAAGTATGTAAAAATAATGGGCAAGTACATTGCGTAAAGTAATGGATTCCCTTTCTTGCGATATTGAATCATCTGAGATATGCTAGTCTGTGGAAGATTAAACAAAATAGAGAAATATAGATGATATATGACAGATATTTCTAAATAAGAAACTTTATCAGTATAAGTTTTCTTAGGAAGAAATGTTGAAAATATAATGCGTTGCATTTTAAAGAAATAGTTGTTCAAATATCTAGCATAGAATCTTCCAGGTGGACAAATATGTGGGGTACAAAGTAAGTTTTTAAAAGTTTTCAGAGTTACGTCATTTTCAAATTGAACTTGAGTTATATTGACTAGGGGTCCACCTTCAGCAGGTATGTGTAGGATTTTACCCAAGTCATTTGCATCAATTTCAATATTAATATCGCGTACTCTTGAAAAATGATGTTGTTGCCATATGTTAAATACAATAAAACATGCGGACAATATTCAGATAAATACGATAATGCATAGCAATAAGTTCTTCAAATTGAAACTTTTGAAAGACAGAAAGATAGTCATTATAATGATGAAAGTCAATAGGATTACCAGAACAGATATTATGTTTAGAAAAATTATTAAACCCTGAATTTGGAGTTTTCTAGGTTTCTAAAGAGAAAACTATCAAATTCTCCAATATTTGGCATAATGGGATAAAATAAAGGATCATGGGAAAGATGTTTCCCCTAAAATTTTTCCATAGATTTATGAGACATGGAAGAGATTATACCTTACAAAAAAAATTTTGAAGAGGTGTAGGATCCTTGAGAGAAGAGAGGAAATTAGGGTTCTAACGATGAGAAGGTAGTTTTTTGTAAGACTGTAAGAGAATCACGAAAGAGAGGAATAAATAGCAGCCAAAAACCCTAAAAATTAAAGTACGACCAACTAGATCTTAGTATTCTGTAAAATAGCGGACCGAGTTTGGTCTAAGTTTGGTCATATACCGAGTTCGGTCCAAATTCGGTTCCTATTTGAACCAAAATTTTCAGTATCAACTTTAATCAATGATTGTGATTTCTTGACTTGATATCATATATGAAAGATAAATGCTAAATGAGCTTTATCAGATCATAAATTCTCGTAAAGTCTGTATTATCTCGGAGTAACTGTAGGAGCCAGATCCCAGCTAACGGTAGTCCGAAGACACTTAAGTACCGTGTTGCTTAAGGTTATTTACATCTTGTTGACAGAAGGGCCCTTTCGGCTTGTATCAAAAATTATCAAAACTTTAAAAAAATTAGATTGATTAAGAATTTAAAGTAACTTATATTCTTATATGTTATCAGAATATAGAAGTCTTAATTCTCGACGGATAAAGTTGAAGCGATCTTCAGCTAAAGGTTTTATAAAGATGTCTAATAACAGATGTTCTGTGTCAACAAACTCTAAACATATATCTCTGTATTATTGATGATCCCTTAGCAAATAATATCTGATCTCTTTGTGTTTAGTTCGTGAATGGCATATTGGAGTTTTAGTGAGATTAATAATGCTAGTATTATCACAGTAAATAGGAATTTTTTTATACTGTATACAAAGTCTTCTAGGGTTTGCTTCATCCACAAAATTTATACACAACAACGTCCTGCAGTGATATACTCAGTCTTAGTTGTTGATAATGCGACAAAATTTTGCTTCTTGCTAAACCAAGAGACTAGAGACTTTTCTAGGAAATGACAAGTACCGCTGGTACTTTTTTGATCGACTTTACATCCAGCAAAATCAGCATCTGAATAACCAAGAAGGTCAAATGACGTACTTTTGGGATACTATAAGCCTGCCATTAAAGTTTCTTTAAGGTATCAAAATATACGCTTAACTACGCACAGATGTGATTCCTTAGGGTTAGCCTAATATCTAGCACAATGGTATACAAAAAAATATAATATCTGGGGGCTAGCAGTTAGATATAACAAACTACCAATCATACCTCGATACTTACGTACATATGTAGGTTTACCACTTTCATCAAGGTCAAGCTTTGTTGATGTTGCCATTAGAGTTCCGATAGGTTTTGCATTATCTATGTCGAACTTCTTGAGCAAATTCTTAGTGTACTTAGCTTGATTAATCAACGTTCCTTGTGAATCTTTCTTAATTTTTAATCCTAGAAAGAATGTAGGTTGCCCCATCATGCTCATCTTAAATTCACTCTGCATATACTTAGCAAACTCGTTACATAACATCTCATTAGTAGATCCAAATATGATATCATCTACGTATATTTGCACTAACAACAGAGAATCATTATTAGATTTTATAAAAAGGCTTTTATCAACTTTTTCTTTTAAAAAATTATTTTTAAGTATAAAGGAGCTAAGGCGCTCATGCCAAGCTCGTATGACTTGTTTGAGTCCATATAGAGTCTTTCGTAACTTGAATACGTGGTCAGAATATTTAAAATCTTCAAAACCAGGGGGTTGCTTAACAAAAACTTCTTCTTTTATAAAACTATATAAGTAATCACTTTTGACATCCATTTGAAAAAGTTTGAAACTATGAACACTTGCAAAAGAATAAAGCATTCGAATAGATTCTAGTCTAGCAATTGGAGCATAAGTCTCATCGTAATTAATGCCTTCCTCTTGGTTGTAACCTTGAGCTACGAGACGTTCTTTGTTGGGTATGACTAAACCTTTCTTATTTAATTTATTTCAGAAAACCTATTTAGTACCAATGATAGGATAATCATTAGGTATGGGAACAAATTCCCAAACTTGATTACGTTCAAATTGGTTAAGTTCCTCTTGTATAGCTGAAATCCAAAATTCATTAGAAAAAGCTTCTCATACGTTCTTTGGTTCTATTTGAGAAATGAAAACAACATTTATAATGATATCTCTATTTGAAGAGCGTGTACTTTCACCTTTTGATACATCACCTATTACCAAGTTCTCTGGATAATCTGTAAAGAATCTTAATTTCTTGGGCAGACTTTCCAGATAGCTTATTCCGGTTGTATCTTCATGAGCCTTGATGGATATAGGTCTAATATCTTCGTCGTCACTGTCATTTGGGGCTTGATTGCTGAGTTCATCAAATCTGAGTTTGCTTGATTGTTGAGTTCTTCAACAGTCAGTGATTGCTTGTTAAATGCTCAATATTATTTGCTTTTGGTGGCATAACCTAGAAAAATACCTACATTGGCCTTGGATTCAAACTTTTCCATGTTATCTTTAGTATTAGGAATAAAATATTTGCAGCCAACAACTTTGAAATAACTAATAGTATAAATTCTATCAAACAAAAGTTTATAGGGAGTATTCTTTGATATAGGTTGAATAAGAACCTATTCAAGATATGACATAATGTATTTACAGCTTCAGCCCAAAAATATTTCGGAAGATTATACTGATTTAATATGACTCTAGCCATATCGCCAAGAGTTCTTTTCTTTTGCTCCACAACACCAACACCATTTTGTTGAGGAGTTCTAGGATAGAAAAATTCATGAGAAAAATCATTTGCATTACAAAAACTTTTTAAATCATATTTTTTGAATTCACCTCCATGATCACTTCGGATGCGAGTAATCATGAAACCATTTTTGTTTTGAACATTTTTTCAAAAAGTGACAAATTCAGAAAATATCTCATTTTTGTTTGAAAGAAAGTAAACCCATGTGTATCTAGAAAAAATTATCAACAATTACATATGCATAAAGCTTACCGCCAAGACTAATGACTCTACTAGGTCCAAATAAATCCATATACAATAGTTGTAGCGGTCTAAAGGTACTTATAGTGTTTATTGACTTAAAAAAAGATTTAGTAGCTTTATTCTTTTCATAGTCAGCACATGGCATATCATTCTTGAAAGTAAAGTAATCTCCGTTAAATCTCTTACCAAATTTTTTTGGATAGTCTTGTAATAATATCCATATTTGCATGTCCTAGATGCATATGCTATAGTCAGCTTTCATCTTTGTCGGCATGTAGACATCTGCCTACATTGTTAGTATGTTTTGAAAGATAGAATATATATATATATATATATATATATATATATATATATATATATATATATATATATATATATATATATATATATATATATATATAGTCTTTCCTAATACCTTCAAAAATGATATTAGCTGTAAATCTTTCATAAACAGAGCATTTGTCTTTCACAAAGTTAATACCATAACCATGGTCAGCTAGATGACTGATGCTGAGTAGGTTATGTTTTAATTCTGTTACTAGACAAACATCTTTAATAACATGATAGGGAGGAATACCTATATTACTATTATCAATGATATATCCTTTGAGGTTGTTACCGAAGGAGACGTATCATTCTTTCTTCATCGATAGCATTGGGAAAAGGTTAGTGTAGAAGTATAAAAAATCTCTACCATGTGCCAATAGTAATCAAGAGTCATGTGCAGCAGTGATCAAGAGTCATGCGCCATAGTGATCAAGAGTCATGCGCCAAACCGCTTCATGAGTAGTGTTCCCTATGCCAGCAGTGCCATGTGCCACTACTCCTCTAGTATTTTCATGCGCTAACAATGCCAAGTGCCACTACTATCCCTCAGTAATCTCCATGCGCCAAGTGTCAGTATTCCCAAGGTACAATCATAAAAATTAGGGCATGACACATGTCACGAGTATTATGGACATCGGCAACCCCAGATCTCGACTTTCCATGGGGCAGCCTTTAACACAGCATGCGCTTGCAGAAGAACATACGCCGACATGCAATTCGTACACGTATGTGCCTACATGAAGCCTTCTCAAGGATACAAATAGTAGGCATTTTCCACATGTAAGAGAGACTAGAATCAGGACTAGAAGACCACCGCCATACCAAAAAAAAAGAGGAGAAGAAGACAAGAGCGCCGCCTGAAGCCTCATCAACCTCCTTCGTCCTGGATCTGGATCGTCAATGGACTAAAGGAGCCGATGTAGTGCTCGCTCTCTACCGTCACACTTGCCCAAAATCTTATCTTTTTGTTGTACTTAGATTCTTTTGTATTAGGGATTCTTTTGTACTATTTGTCAATTTCCAATCAATAAAGAAGTTCATTCGGCTTCACCCCGAGCGTCTGATTTGGAGATATCGACAAAAATGGTGACTCTGTTGGGGAAAAGCTTCTCCTCCAATGAGAAGCTAGTAACGCAATCCGATGTGGCCAAGTTAGGTTCGAGTCAGAGGATATTGGTCATTTGCTTCAACCAAAAGCCATTCGAAGGCATGCTGGACAAGCCGAGTTCTCCAATGAGGCATGTATGACCTTGCAAGGCTCGTAAAAGTTGGGATGCCAAGGCCGCTACGACAAGCCCGAGGTCGGTATTTGATGTAGTACTAACCCCCATCGTAGGTGAACCTGAGGTTGACATACATCCCGCCGACAAATTGAGTTCTCCAATAAGGCTCGTACAACCTCTCAAGGCTCATAAGATTTGGGCCGTCAAGGCCGCTGCGTCGAGCCCCAAGTCTGTCCTAGAAGCATTGCCAACCGCCGTCGCAGGCGCACATAAGGTTGGCGGGCATTCTATCTCTATCTCCGAAGCCGCTCGAGAGGTGAACGGTGTTGAACCCCAAAGAACATGCCCGTAGCGTGACCCACGCAGAAGAAGATGCGCCATGCCAGAATATAGGCACATAAGGTCCTTTGCGCATGGAGCGGTCTCCAACACGGACTCCTATAGTCCTAACTTAGATTCCCTATACTATGTGCCTAAGCGTGCTGGTTCAGGGAAACCCAAACCAACTCGAACCATGTGTGCTCGAGGGGGTGCACAACCAGTCCTTCAAAAGCATACGTCGCTACGTTTCACGTGCGCTGCTGATAGGAGACTATGCTGGGTTGACCCAGGCGCTCATATGCCAGAAGTGGGTCGACCCTTAAAGCCTTCCCAAATCTGCTTGGATGTTTCAATTGAATTTGAACCAAGTAGGGGAATAAATACTGTGATGATAAATCCATATGCCCAGTTTGGCTGCATGCATGTAGTAGGTCCGTCTCACATCAAGTCTTCTACTAATGATCCAGTTGTAGTTTCTGCAGAAGAACCGGGTCAAGGAGCAAATATTCCACTTTTACCTCCATGCTCAAGGCTTGGCCGAGCACATGAGATGGGCGTGAAAGTGAAGCATCCACCCTCTGATTTATACAACGTGATTAATCACGAGCGTAATATGAGATAAGAAACCCTCGCATATGATGTGTCCCCTCGGAGACACACTTATGCCAACATCATCATCAACTGATGCTGTACTGAGGCATCAGTCTCTCTAACTAGATAGTAAGTGTTCCAGCGATTGCAAGCTGCGACACAGGCCAGAATATATCTCGGGAAACAACTGCACGAAGAGGAGGAATTTTCCGTCGCTTCATGTTGCTCAACATGGCAGTCTCCTCCTATGAAGAAAATCTCAAAGAAGAGCTTACCTAACCTAAAGGCGTCATCCAGCACACTGCAAAGCCGTCTGAGGGGCAACAAATAAGTACCTACCGTGGAGGTATTCTAAGGCACACGCTCGAGAACAAGGGCTGAGGTTAGCCATACCACCCTGAATAAAGTTGCAGCCAGAGCTGGGGGTAGCAGTCCCACGGTGTTCTACGATAATCTATCCTTCCAAGAGGACAGGGAATCTCTACGTACGGATGACAACTTAGCTGGGGGTAGTTATACCTTCCAAGATAAGCTCGCAACTGAGATTGGGGTAGCAATCCTTCTAACAGTGAAAGTAACACAATACTGCCCACTCTACCCGAGGACAACGAGACTCAGATATCTGAGGCAGAAAGCGAGCCGTCCACCCTCCCGTCCACCTCTTTCCATATAATACTAGTATATATGGCAGAAGATGAGCATGTGGCATGACCCAGTAACCAGCAACGCCTTGAAGCCCTTGAGGCCATAATGTAGATGTTGAGCACCTCAATGCAAATATTGACTCATATAGTGCTGGAACTCAGTGAAAACTTGGTCCCAACATAACCATAAGCCCTGGGACGAATAAACTCAGATCAAGGGACCAACGAGGAATCCAGAATGCCTCATTCGGCTTCTCATGTCACAAGCAGCCAGACCACACCTCGATCTTCTGTCGCACTTCTGCCAAATGATATCCAGGAGACTCTTAGGGACTTGCGTGCCCGTGTTTATGCTCGGGATAATCAAGACAGGCTCTATAAGCTTGGGATCCAGCAACCCTATCCTCCCGAGTGGGATAACATAGTATACCCTCCCAAGTATAAGCTACTATCTCTGACTATATTTGACAAAAATATGTTACCTCGTCAATACATAAGATATATTCAGTCCACAACAGGCCGCCTACCTCGGGATGATGCCTTACTCACCAACTTGTTAATTGAAGCACTATCCGGGGCCACGTTTGAGTGGTTCAATAGTCTCCCAAATAAATGTATCTCGTTCTTCGAGGATCTCTCGACTTTGGATCTTAGCACCTAAGAAGTTTGTCTGTACAAACGGTGATGGCCTATATTCAAAGTTTCCCTAGAGTTGGTAAAGCGAAATGGGGGCCACCCTAGCCCATTGAGTAAGTGTTGTTCTAAGTTTATAAGTTCGTCTATGTCAATTCATTTCCAGTTATTCGCCTTTCTTACGAGCCAGAAGTAGTAGTTGCTTCTCTATTTAAGCGAGTTGTTGGATTGCTTTTATAAGAAGCTCCTTCTATTGGCGTGCTATAAAATAGAATTTGAGTGATAGGCTAATGCTAAGTGTTCCATGTGGTTGGATAGTCGGTGAATAATCTAAGTGAGGCGACCGTTAGGGAGCTAATAGAAGGAAGGTAATCCATGCGCATTAGATCGTCCAATAGACATTAGATCCACTTCTTTTAATGTCAAAGGAGGCGTTACCGAGACTCTTGACTGATAGCATTGGTCTTAACAATGCCTACTAGCTAATCCATCTCAACTCAAAAGGAAGGGAATCTAGTTATCAACCGACAAAGGATGGCACCGGATTCTACTACATATTGTTGTGTTAAATGAGGATCTATAAATCACAATCTAACTTGATTTCGTTTATCTGTTTCATTATTACAACCTTCTTTCTTTATGTCAAAGACAAGAAGCTAAATGAAAATTCTCATTGGATCTCAGTTGTTCTTAACAGAGATGGCTATTCATTTTAGTGCACCATCCTTCTTTGTTTCTTTCTTAATGCAAATGAAAAGAGACGAAAAAGCAAGAAAAGTGGAATTTTGCTTGTGCAAAAGCGGTCAAAGAAGACCTTTCTAGTCTGTCACACCTTTCTTTTGTGGTGTGAAGTAACATCTGTCTTAGTTTTCTCGTCTAATGTAGGGTGTGATTGCATCTCTTTGCAAAAAGAAAGATTTCCAAGTTAGAACAAGTGGTACCCATAGGAGAAAGTAGAAGTACGCTATTTTCCCTTAGCACTCAAAGCCTATAAAGATAGAGAGGTATCTAGGTAAATTGGTTTAGGTACCCAGGCCTTTACATTCGTAAAAGTGGACCCCACACTTTGGACAAAAGCCATGACAGATCAAAAAAACACAGAACAAACCAAAAAGATTATTCTATCTATCAATATCCGCGTTGTTAAGCCCTAGAAGGACGCCCTCGCTCTATTGGCAAAATGCTTCAAAAGAAGAACGTATCGCCAAGACCCTGACAGGCCGGCCCAACCCCTTTCTTTGCCAGTCGGTCGCCTAGCTTATTATTCTTTTAGATCTGGATATAGTCTTGCCCCAGGGCAGGGGAAGCATGGATTCTTTTGATCGAAATAATCCATGCTGCAAGCATATGTTATTCCATAAAAGAAAGGTGCTTGCCCGGCTTCAATTCAAGGTTTATCCTTTGTCCTTCCTCCCGCTCTGGTTAGCACGATAAAGCTAGTTTAAGTCTTTTCGATCTCTTCCCTTACATGTCCTTTCGGTCTCTTTTCTTCTTTCCGTTCGGTTCGATAAAGCATGGGTGGAAGCAATCGATATAGTGCCCCGCTCCTAGCGGTGCACTATATAAGGCTTGTGGCTCGATTGACTCAGTCGAAATTTAGTATGGTGAAACTTTACGGGGGAATCGATCACGGATAATGCAATAAATGTTTCCAATTGATGGATTGACTTTTGTTGGAATGAGTCCAATAGTTTTCATTGGATTTTTGGTTTGGCTCTCTTGGATTTTCGCTGCTTGGTTTTAATGAATGCATTTTCGTGATTGGTTTTCAATAATTGATTTTTTAGTCCATTTTTATCGATTGCATGCATTCATTCTAGAGAACTCTGGGAGAAATGAAGATGGTAGTCTAACCAAATATTGGTGCCAATTCAGATAGACACATGACCGAAGCCTGAGTGAGCAAGCATCATTTTCTTTCGGCATTCTCTATTTGGTGAGTGGTTATGTCCCTTCTTCTCTACTCCTTCATACCAATAAGCAATAATGCTCTCTTGTAACCTTGCTAAGTTTAATGATAGATAAAGCCACTAATGCCACAAGTTTCATACCACTATTATAAATCAATGGAATTACATTGATAAGAGAAAAGTTTAATTATGTAACACAGGGAAGGATATAATCATTGTGTCATGGTTTGGTGCCATGACTTAGCGGTAAATTAGAGTCTACGGACTACTAATCGAATTAAATGAATAAGTATGCTGAAATGAGAATGGAGAAATGTACAGTGTTGATCTAAATATTTTAATATCTTACACTGTTATTTATGCTTATCATATAGTCGTAGATGCATTGTATGGTCATGGACAACTTGTGCACAAGGTAGTAAATTTTCTCAAATGGAACCTGGGGCACTGGAGACCGTTTAGCCCGGGGGAAATAGTAGCACTTTGGTAGCATCGGGTATAAGCGAGACATTCATTGAGACTTGCTACCTGCTTTGAATGGCGCATCGCACTCCCATCGAAGTCCTATACCGCATGTACATTGTGGTGCTACACCACAAATGACCCAGTGGAAATGAGTTGTATACTAATGATGTCTTATGCAGAGGCGGTAAGAACAATCCTGCAAATTATACGGGAACTGCCATTGGCCGGGGTAAGGGTTCCATATGTGCAAAGCTTATATATATTATACTGCATGAACTGTTGCTTATAAACTGTTGCCTATTAAAATGTTACATTTATAATGTTGCCTATTAAACTGCTGCCTTAACTAAGAAGTGTTGGTTTAGGTGAGTGGGCCAGTTTTTCTCACCAGTACAAGTTAAGTACTGACCCACGTCTCCGTGGGCAAACCAGGTGACCGAGATACCGGGGGCGCTCAAGGGAATTAAAGCTTTCGTTGCAGTCTTTTCAAGCTTCTTCCTATTTTAAAGTATTTCAAAGATTTCTAATAGTTTCTTTCAAGTTTCCAAGAAGTAATAAAGGGGCATAATGTATAGGATAAGAATATTATTTTAGGTCAGCCTATCAGTCTTTCTTTTATGCAAAGCTATGTAAGCCGTTCAAGCATTTATATTTCGGTGCTGAAAAAATTATACTTCGTTATAATGAATCAATAAAAGAATTATTTTCTTCCTATACAAATGTGTGCTTTATAATCTGCTGTTGTGTTATGGAACTATTGATAAAAGATATTTGACACAATGTACAAGTTTTTGCCTTGTACAAGTGCAACTCCAGACTTGTATGACATCACGTCCAGCGAGGATGATTGGTTCTGTGAAACCGAATGCGATCGATTATGTGGAATCAGGGTATGACAATCGACACTCTCCTTTGCAGGTCGTATAACTCTTGTTAGGCCAGTTCTTCAACCTTGGCGGCCTCTTCTTTTGATCCATCTCTCCTTTTGAAAATGATGGGGATCACGATGTATTATTTGAGGACCAGGTGAAATCTCCCTCCCAAGAGAAAGTGGCATTATTTACCCAAGAAGCTCGGGAATAGAGGACATTGAGAAAAAGAATACTCTGGCTAACATGTATCAGGGATGGGAGACTTTATACCATTCAATGAGCTGGATCTGGATGGGAGCATGTAAGAGCTGTCAGACAACCGATGTTTTCTAGCCTGGTTCTATAAATGAGGGATGGATATGACTATGTCCTCTCCTATGGACATCACCCAAGGGGACAGGAAACTTGTACAAAACTACATCGAACATTTTTGACATACGACACTGAAATTGCCTCATGGCATCCCCGAATCTTCATTGATGGACACGTGCTGAAAGAACCTCCTACTAGCAGTAAGACAATAGACGACATCTGGCCCATTCAGTGATTGGACGACATTTATTATAAGTGCCTCTGCTGCGAAAAAGTGCGTAAAAGATGCCTGCTTATTGGGATTTCAAGATCCCAGCATCGAAGAAAGGGGAAAGCATCCTCTCACCGCTAACAACAATCATGACAGTAAAAGGAAGCAATCCCTGACGGTTAACTTGTCCAAAAGTTGGATCACACCCGTTATCAAGCCAACAGAGCCGCCAAGAGTACATGAGACTTATTAATTTGATGACGATGATGTCATGGAACTCTTTGAAGTATTGATGAAGGGTAATAAAATCAAGCTACCTGACATCAAACGTCCCGATGAAGCAGACAAGGTTGACAACACTAAGTATTGCCACTTCCATCGATATGTCCATCGCGCCATGTAACGACCTATTCCACTTATCCGGAGAGCCGATTCAAACGGCGTAAGTGTGATGAACCTTCCCACCTAGCTCGGCGAGAAGACTCGCTTGAGGCAAAGGAATTCAGACTTGGACCTTCAGGAGTTCAAACATAGACTAATAAAGGCTCGCTCGGAGTATCGCTCGACCGAGGTGAATCATCTCTAAGGTGGGTGGCTACGATGAACCTGTCTTTGCTTAGCCTGTACACATAAAACATGGACGATACGTGCTAAGTCGCTAGAAAAATTACCTCTTGCACGCTAATAAAGAATATAATGCACCTAGCTAAGGGAATAATTCCATCTTGTATTGCTCGTCTAGAACATGGAAAAGAAGTATCTTGATAGATTTCCTTATGCGTCGCTCTATATGCCTCTGCATGGTTTTAATACACGCACTATCTTTATAGATTTGATCAAGTAAGATGCACTTATATTTCAAGTAAACTATTTGTATGTTCCTTGTACTGTACTTCCTTATATATTTGAAATGCTCGTCACCAAGATAATGCTATGATCTGGATGCACAATACGAAACATGGTTCATTCACCTGAGGCAAGAAGACTATCAAAATAGTTGTTCTGAGTCAAGTACTAAAAATATGGAAAGACTTCAGGACCTTTGGGTCGCTAAGGCAACTCTCGAACCGAGAGCTGCATAATGATAAAAGATAAGAAAATATATTTGCTCGTGGAGCCATAGTAAGACATCAGCTCATGGAGCCCATGGTTTAAAAATAAAAGATATCAGCTCGTGGAGCCATGGTAAGACATGGACGTAAAGAAGAGACTTGCATCATCGCGGACAACTTGTGCACACGGTTTTTATGGTTCTTGCGAACGGCCGCCGTGGCACACCGGGCCCGATTCGACCTAGGCGAAACCCTAATAGCAATGGGTGATTCAGAAACTTGCAGCAGGGCTCGTTACCCATGCTGTAAGGTGTCACAACCCGCACCCGGTGTCGGGACACGAGTACGTAAATGACGCCTATCCTACGTCGCAGCATCGGTGGTAGAACGTTGTTTGGGTAAACTATACTATCTAACAATAATGATCATCAAGTTATATAACACCACCAATGAAATACAAATACTCAATCATAGAACTATAAGGTGGAACAATGCACGAATATAATATAAAGAACTGAAGAGTCAAGATACAACTCACAAGACAGAAATAATATCCAATGAGTCACCAAATATAATATAAGACTAACTGCCAAAAGCTGGAGACAAATCTAGTACAATATAAGCCTATCTACTAAGTTACTGGTAAAGTATCGTTTGTCTCAACCGAGATAAGTCCCTCCTGATCCACAGTCTCTATCTCTAAGCCAACTACGTCCCGAGGCCCGTAGTGAGTGGGATACCACTCCTCAATGTCATCTGGAAAAAAAAATCCAATCAGGATTGGAGCAAAGTACATCTCTAATATCCGTTCCAATAAATGATAAAGACTATGTAACAGTAAATAGAGAGCATATATAAGATGAATAGAGCATGGTATAAATATACAAGAATAAGAAAATAAGGGAAATACATACAAGAGGTACGAACATCATATATGGAAATAAAGAGATACAACTATCTAAGTGAATGAGTACTAGTGACAACATGTGATCGGCTTGGGTACTGCTCAAGAACCATGGGCCTGGTTAATCATACATGCGGTATATGAGTAACAATATACAAGAAAAATAAGAACTACGGGGTATGATCAAATATCTAAACTACATACCCTCAGCCCCCGACTGGAATAATGGATCCAATCATAATATGTTATGACACAGGATTCCAGGAGAAGGGAGCTAATATTCTTATGAATCAGTGTCCATACATGTACAAGAATAATGGCTCGCATAAGAAATATGCCAGAAACTACCAGAAATAATATCTCATGATGAGATCCAGGAATACCAATCCGTGTAATCAAGTGTCAGAAAATCAAGGATATATACACTAAATACAAGAAACATAGAGGATGTCATAAACGGGAAACTGACAGAGAATGTACTCACCTAAAATCTGGTAAACAATATCAAAGATGTCCTGAACGGTCCCCCGGAGACCTAAATATGGAATATTATATCAATACAAGATTTTGGAATGAATACAAGTTAAACTAGTTAAAATCTAGATCATTAGGCCAAGTCTAAGTCAAAACAGTCAACTAGGTCAACTCTAGGTCAAACTAGTCAAACTAACTATTTCTAGGTTGTATGAGTCCATCTTTAGGTTATTGAGTCCATACGCTATGTATCTAGCTATACTAGTAATATTAGGATACTAGAGTATCAACACTATATAGTATCACAAGATACATAATATACCGAATATATTATATTATATATATATAAATTATCTTATAGTTAATGCTAACACTATATGGATACCTTGGCTTTAAGCTATCTAGGTATCCTTTACCTAGCTACTCTCTTGGTAATCAATATCAATACCCCATGATACCTCAACTCTCATTACCTTGGTATAACTCAAGGTAATCTTAGAACTCATGCTAAACTATACTAACTAATATATATATATATATATATATATATATATATATATATATATATATATATACACACACACACACACACACACTCACTAACTTCTAACTTACTAACATGAGTATTTAACAGTTAACATCTAGAGCTAACAACATCTAATACAACCTAATGCTAACATCTATGTAATTCTAACTTATAACACACACAACCTCACAAATCACTCCAACTGAACTCAAGGATACACCTCCTATATACACTAACCCAAGCTCTAAACCCCACCCCTTGGTGTCTTGATATAGTATACAACTGATACTCTAAGTATCAATCATCATATTCCACCTTATAAGTGCTGCTCCTGCAGATTAACACTCACTGATGCTACTGCTCCTTTTGGCCTTATCAAGGGCATCACTTAAAAACCCTACTAAAATTCCTCTAAGTAAATACACTGATACTTGGCTTGATGTTCAAACTGAACACTAGCCTGGCTAAGGTTCTGCAGTGTACCTGTACACTAAAAAGTGCCTTCACTTCTCACAAATTCTCAAGTATGAACCCAATTCTCCATTATCCTTAACTCCTCTAATTCCTACACCATAATATCCTTATCAACTGAGCAATATCACCAATTCAATAGACCCGTGCCTCCCCTTCACTTCATATCTGTACCCCCATCTCGATACTCAGTTTCAGTGTCAACTGATATTACTATAACTTAATGAACACAACTGAACTTAGCACATCAGATAGCCACTGCTATGAGACATTTCCCCCTTTACTCAAATGCACCTAGTTGTTCCTTGAGGACTGATATACATCAAGTATTACACATTCCTCCATAGCTTGATATGTCCACAGCTACTCCTCAACCAAAACTCCCTTCCCTCTACATCTCTAACACATCTCCAATAACTCACACACACAAACCCTTACCTGACTTACCATGGCCTGTGCTCGAGCTCCTCAACCTGGTACAGTCACACATGGTAACCATAATTATGCTATGTCACAGCAGCTGCTCCCAAACCTCATCTAATGACTGAAACTATACGATACTAACACATATATATGTTAACACTAATATATCTATCACAATATACACATACAATTCCATTCTTAAATATATATATATGAAGACAAATTTATATCTATCCCTATATATATACAATGCATTATCTAGTATCATATGAATCTAATACACATCCAAAGACAATACAACAAACACAAGGAGTGCATCACACCCGCATCACACTAAATCTATGATATTCTTGCGATACGCCCTTGATACATAATCCAAATCTCACCCAACTCACCATAAATGAGGTAGACAAGTTTAAAATCAAAATTAGAAGCGATATAAGGTGCTAGCTACTCAAATATGTGCCCATGTCACAATATGACATGTGCAACCTTCCGTATTAAAGAAAAACCCCCAAACCATCCCGTCTCACTAAATTGCCATAATACGGCCTACTCGTACCTAATTGTGGACACGATACTAGTCTCACACAACCAAACATATGGCAATTTGGTCTAATTGACCTATTGACAAACAAATGGTGCACCAATCTCGGATTTCCTCCAAATTGGACACAAAACACACCATAACATTCACAATAGGGGTCCTTAGAGGTCAATTCTTCTTTCTATAGGTAGACCTAGTCCATAAGTGGGTTCCTAATGATTAAACTATAGGTTTAGATCTAATTAAGGAGAGAAATCTGAATTGTTCCTTTTGGGAGATAGATTCTCAATACAAGTCTCCAATTGAATACAAAGAGCCCTCAACTTATGCAATCTCATTCTCCTTCTAGATCCTTGACTCCTCCTTCCCTCTAGAGCTTCTAATAGTGAAATAGGGAAGTAATTGGAAGTGACTTGGTAGAGGGATGAAGGAAATTTGGGGATGAACAAATATAGATCTAAATGGAATAAAATGAGAAGGGGGAGAGAGAATCCTCCTCTCTAAAAGTGGTCGGCCCCTTGCTTGGGGTCCAAGCAAGTGTCAAATATCCAAAAAGTCCCTATGGACTTGTCATGAAGAAAAGGATTAAGGAAGGAATGTTCTATTCCTAATGGTTTAACTGATTAAATTATTAACTTAATGAATTGGACTAGTTGTTGGGCTCAAGTCTAACTAAAATAAATGTTGGTCCAAGAGTCAATTCTAAACTAGTTAGGTCCACTAACACAAGTCTAAATTATAATGCAACATCTAACAATAAATAAATAATACTATAAATAAATATAAAAATACACAATAATTAGTTAAATATAAA
Organism: Iris macrosiphon; assembly: GCA_036927795.1. Taxonomy (NCBI): domain Eukaryota; kingdom Viridiplantae; phylum Streptophyta; class Magnoliopsida; order Asparagales; family Iridaceae; genus Iris; species Iris macrosiphon. Next base: position 30,953,813 of record JAYESA010000017.1, on the reverse strand, counting down.
ATGACCAAAATACTCTTTCCTAGAAAATATGGTAGTAACAAGTCTACTCTCCTTAAAATAATTTCGTCCTCAAAATTCAAAGACTAACTACCCCAAGAAAAGAAAAATAGAACAAGAAGGAACATACCTCAAGGCACAAACAGATATGGGTACCGCTCTCACATTTCATCCTCCCAGGTAGACTCACCCGGAGAGTGATGCCTCCATGCGACGTGTACTAAGGGAATGGTCTGGTTCCTCAGTACCTTCTATCTCCGATCTAGAATCTCAACTGGCTGCTGGATATCTGAGAGTAGGGCCCAAATCCATCTCCGAGTGATCCAATACGTGACTAGGATCCGCCACGTACCATCTTAACTGTGACACGTAAAACACGTTGTGAACTCCCTCCAATGCAGGTGGCAAGTCTAGTCTGTAGGCAACTGCACCGACCCTCGCAAGAATACTAAAGGGTCCGATGAATCGTGGACTAAGCTTCCCTCCTCCACCGAAGCGAATCTTGCTTCATGTCAGAGAAATCCTCAAAAATACCAGACCTCCAACCTAGAATAAAATACAAACTTAAGAACTCAATCTATAATAAACAACCAATATCAACATAAGACAAAAAAATAAAACTATACCTCAAACTCCAAGAGTCTCTGGTGGCTATTGACCCAATGTCGCTGCTTGTCATGTGCCACCCGAAGTCTATCTCTAATCATCTTGACCTTCTCCGCTGCATCCACCACCATCTCTGGCCCTAGCAAAACTCTCTCTCCAATATCATCCCAAGATAAGGGAGTGCGACATCTCCGACCGTACAGAGCCTCAAATGGTGACATATCTATAATGGTCTAGTTGTTGTTATTATAAAAAAACTCTACCAAATGGAGATGGTTCTCCCAAGATCCCCACTTGATGGCCTAGAGGGGAAGGTTCCCCCTAGGACCCCCCTGGCCCAAAGGTGCCTATGATTAGGCCGGTCACCGAGGTTGAAGAAACATCCTACTTCAAAATCTAGTACACAGGTGCGCAGCATATCCTCGATAGTTTGAATGGTCCTCTCTGACTGCGTTCATATGGGATTGATATGCAGTACTGAACTTGAGCTGGGTGCCCAAGCTCGCCTGCAAACTCCTCCAGAAATGAGAAGTGAAACGACTATCCTGACCCGAGACTATGCTGACGGGAACCCCATGTATCCTGACAATTTGCCTCACATATATCTCTGCCAGCTTCTCCGTAAACAAGCCTACCTTAAAAGGAAAAAAAAATGGACCGACTTGGTCAACCTATCAACGATGACCCAAATCGCGTCTTTCCCTCCTGGAGATCGTGGAAGTCCGGACACAAAATTCATAGTAATATGCTTCCACTTCCACTCTGAAATGGGTAATGGCTGTAGTAAACTGTCTGGCCTCTGCCTCTCGGCTTTCACCTGCTGGCAAACTAATCATCTGGATACAAACGGTGCCACTTCCCGCTTTATGCCATACCACCACAAACTCTTTTTTATATCTTGATATATCTTATTGGAACCTGGATGCATGGAATACTGAGAGCGATACACTTTCTGTAATACCTCCTTATGTAGCTCCCCACTAGGCACACACAATCTAGTACCGTGCCGCAAAGAACCATCCTCGACAATGGTAAAATTATCCTCCAATCCTGCTCTCACCTGAGCTCTGATGCTCCTCAGAGACATATCCTCATACTGGGATACCTTGATCATGTCCATCAACTCTGAGTGTATCTGCAAACCCCACATCTGTATTATAATCCCAGGAACTATCACCTCAATGCCCAAGTTCTCCAGATCCTCCAACAAATACCTGTCCAGCATCAAGAACATAGCTACCAGATACCTGCTCAAAGCATCGACAACTATATTAGCCTTCCTTGGATGATACTGTAAGGATATATCAAAATCCTTCATCAGTTTCAGCTACCGATGCTACCTCATGTTCAACTCCTTCTGAGTGAAAACGTACTTCAAGCTCTTATGGTCTGTGAAGATCACTAAATGCTCTATATACAGATAGTATTTCCATAACTTGAAGGCAAAGATGACTGCTGCCAACTCCAAATCGTGGGTAGGATAGTTCTTCTCATGAGGACGCAATTACCTGGATGCATAGGCAATCACCTTCCTATTATGCTGAAGAACACAACCCAGTCATTTTCCTGATGCATCACTATAGATAGTGAATCCTCCAAACCCTGATGGCAACGTCAAAATAGGAGCAGACGTCAACCTTGTCTTCAATTCCTCAAAAGCAGCCTGACACTCCTTTGTCCAAACAAACTATGTGTCTTTCCTGGTGAGTCTGGTCATCGGCTCTGCAATCCACGAAATTTTTTGCACAAACTTTTTGTAGTTACTTGCCAGACCCAAGAAACTCCTGATCTCTGCCACTGAACTCGGGGTCTTCCAAGACTCCACTGTTATGATCTTCTTCGGGTCTACTAAAATTCCATCAACAATCACAACATGTCCCAAGAACTCTATCTTGTCCAGGAAGAACTCACACTTGGACAACTTTTCATACAGCTTCTCCTTTCTCAGCATATCTAACACAATCCGCAGATGCTCCTCTTGCTTCTTTGGCTTCTTCAAGTATATGATAATGCCATCGATGAACACCACCACGAACTTGTCAAGGTACTGGTGGAACACCTTGTTCATCAAATTCATAAACACCGTCGGGGCATTAGTCAACCGAAACAGCATCACCATGAACTCATACTGGCCATACCGAGTCCTAAAAGCAGTCTTCGAAAATCCTCCGGCTTCACTTTCAACTGGTGGTAGACTGATCTCAAGTCTATCTTGGAAAATACCTTGGCACCACTCAACTGATTGAATAGATCATCAATCCTTGGCAACGAATATTTATTCTTGATAGTGAGATTATTCAATACCCTATAATCGATACACATGCGCACCGATCCATCCTTCTTCGGTACAAACAATATTGGGGTTCCCCATGGTAAAAAACTGGATCTGATAAACCCCTTATACTGCAGTTCATCCACTTGCTTCTTCAGTTCGACCAGTTAGCTATTGTTCATTCTATAGACATGTTATAAAATTTGCTCTGCACCTGGCACCAAGTCTATAGAGAACTTAATATCTCGATCTGGAGGCAATCCGGACAATTTCTCAGGAAACACATCCAAGAACTTTGTTATCAAGGAATGCGACAACTCCTTGTCTTCCACCATAGTTCCACAGATAATGCCTTCTCCCTGCTTCGAAGCTCCTCTAGCAAACTCAAACTCTGGCTCTCCTGGCGGGCTAAACAAAACTCTACCTCCTCTGCAATCTATACTAGCATGGTGCCTACTCAACCAATCCATCCCGAGTACAATATCGTAGCTCAAAAGTGGCATTACAAGTAGATACACACTCAACTCTTGGCCTCCCAGAGTAACTCTCTGATCCTTGAAAATATTACTAACAAGGATAGTACCTCCCCTGGTCATGATCTTGCAAGTCCTATGCAAAGACTCAGCTAACAAATAATGCTTCAGAGGAAAAGAAACATATACAAAACTATGGGAAGAACCTGAATCAAACAATGCTAAAGCTGGAATAGAATTAAGAAGAACAGAACCTGCGATGATATCTCCGGTGGGCTCGGCCTCCTCGACCGTCATAGAAAACGCTCGTCCCTGAGGTGCACCTCCTTGATGCTGGTACTGGGCGTAACGCTGCTGCTGGGTTAGAAGCGACGGTCCCCTCGACTATACTGTGGGTGGCCTCGCCTGTGCTCTCTGAGCTCTGAGCTGGAGTTTCTTCCTGAGCTGCGCGATGAGGGTTGGAAGGACAATCTCGCATCTGATGCCCCTCTATGCCACAATACAGACAAACTCCCAACCTCCTACTGTAAACTTTCTAGAAATGGACGGACTTCTAGCAGTAGTGGCAGGAAGCGTGCTATGAGTGTCTTTGCTGCTACTGTGGTGCCTAGTGAACCAATACCTTAACTAGAGTCTGGTACTACTGTGGATGCTGAAAAGGCCTAGACTGGAGATAAAGAAGCTTAGCAGGCAATGTGCTGCTACTAGCCCCCATAAATGAATCGTGGTCTCTTATGGGCTTCAAGATTAACTCTCGCTCAACCTTGCGTGCCGCCGCAAGTATCTCAGAATACCTCTCATAAAAAGACGGAATGAGGATCTTCACTTCCCAGTTCTGACCCTCGCAAAAGCTGATAGCCCAAACCTCTGGCTCCCTCACCAAGTACTTCGCAAATCTGCTCAATCTCCCAAACTTTATGGCGTACTCCTCCACGGACATGCTCCCCTGAGTAAGGCTCTCAAGCTGCCTCCCCAAGTCCAGTATGTCCGTCCGAGCAAAGAACTTCTTCTTGAAGAGGTTCTTAAACACCTCTCAAGATTGTCCCGCGTTAGTAAGAAGTAGCTCATTCCTGAACCAAGTATGGGCGATGTCGAACAGCTGAAGTCCTACTGACTCAACCTTCAGAACCTCAGCAAGACGGGACACCCTCATGAGATGCTCGATAACCTCGAGCCAATCATCAGCGTAGACGATGCCTCGATCCCTTTGAAGACCAGGGGTTCCAGCTTCTTGAAGTCCTTGATATTACCCGGCCGAAGCTGGGCAACCTACGAAATAAGCTGTTGCTGGACTGGAGCACCTCTCTCTACTACAGCAAGGGCAAGCTGATGAGCACTCTCTACCATGCCACAATATATCGATCTGCCTCTGGTGAGCCTCTAACTGGGCCCTCTGAGCCTCCATCATCTCGTAAAATAATGCAAACACCCGAGTCGCATCTGTCAGCAAGGGAGGTAGAGGTGGAAGTCCCTCAGACACAGCTGGGACAATCCTCTATACTGGAGGTAGAACCCCGAACACAACTGATACGCCAATCACCGGAGAAGTGACTGGTGCAGACCCTCGGGAAGTCGCATATCTCAGAAGCTGCTCCTCTCTGCTGTGATTGAGTCTTGGTCGGCATCCTGAGGCAAAGTGAAAGAAAAGAATCAATATCGTACAAAATAGAATGTATTGAAAGAAGGACAATTAAAGCTCAATTATCAAATATCAAGAAAGAATAGTTAAAATGAACAATAGAGTTTTTCCTAGTTGTGATTGAGTATTCTCAGCCTATAGCCTATATCTTATATCCTAAAATAGGCTCATAAAATCACTCAAATCAGAGCACCTATCATGCCCTAATCCTAAAATATGTAGGACCAGAAATACGCAATATGCCAGCTACGCATTCGACCAGACTCTGGTCCGGCTCGAATACGTATAAGCTGTATAAAAATGGTCAATATCTAGTAATCTAGTTAATATAAACATCTATGTCTCAATCCACAATGAACAAAAATACACAAGAATAAGCTACATGTGCTATAGTCGGCCACCCAATAACACACAAACTCGAATAGACTCAAGAAGAAATATGAGTCTATAAAAACTAGGCAACAGCAGCAGATGAATAAACAATATGAATAAAATAACCATAACGCCGACAGAAATGATATAAGTACCTGGTACCAATGCTTGCAAGACAAGCAACTCCATCAGCAACTCCAAAGGCTCCGTAATCGTCTATGCTGTAAAACTGGCAGGGGACCAGGTCCTCAGAGGGACGTAACAAGGTACAAAAATATTATGCCATAGTATAACAGAAATAAACAAGTGCAATGCCGGTATAATCTAACATAACCACCTAAGTGAGACACAGTTTAAAGATAATGTTCGATGTGTGGGCTGTCCAAAAGAAAATCGTAGCTCCGAACACAGAGACACACAGGACGTACCGTAGCTCTGAGCACAGAGTCACACGGGTGATACTACTACTCCGAATACAGGAACACTACATCAATAGGACATATACGTATATAAAGCACGTGCAGATGAGCTCAAACGTTTAGTAACTGTCTTCTCCTTTCCAAGCGGTCAACGAGTGTTTGCTGAACCTGAACCTCTATCTAACAGTCTCGTCATACTGGAGTAACTATCAATGATCATGACCCTAAAATTGTCCCAGTTTTCGGTCACGCTGACAGTATCAGATACAGGAAATCTGGCATGGTGACAGTATCTGGATGTGTCCTAGGGTTATGATATAACCAAGTATGTACATCAAGGTGTTGCGAACATCTATCAATCGTTACCAGACGTTACCGATGAACATCTGCACCCGGTTATGACCCGGACGTGGAGTAACGGTTCTAATCCAAAATGCGCATAATACATATAATAAATAAATAAATATCTGGTAACTGAAATACAAGGTGGTAAAGTACACTTGTCTGGATCTGGATGCTGAAGATGGGGCTCCGGTACAACGTCCAAGTCCGCGGGTCCCGCAGTACATAGAGACGAGATACAAGCTCCATCAATAAACTATCACGAGGCTAAAATAAGAGGTGACACACGTTTAGCATATGTTTCAATCTTAGTTACAAGTCACATAGACACTAAGCTAGAGGGTTGACCAAGGTTGACTAAAGGTACGTTACATCTAATATGATTAATCACCTGTATAATATCATCAGACAAATCCTCAATTCCCTATATTTTATAGTGTTTCCAGTAGTTCAAGTATGTTCATCCCTCAGATTTTACCCTAGTCTTCACAGACGTTATCATGCATATTTAAATATCATCCTCGAATAAATTATTAATTATTTATTAAATCCTCAAATATATACAATCATTACCATTTCACAATAAAATTTCTCCTCAATTAAATTTATTATTATTTCTCATCTCTTAATAAATGACCAATATTTAGGTATCACAACTTATTCTTAATCAACCTATCAATAGTGCATATATGTATAAAACTCTAAAATCCCACATCTAGCATATATAAACCCTAACTCATTATAACATACTTAAACCCTAAACTCATGCATAAACATAACCCTAACTAAGTTATGTAAACCCTAAACAAAAATACAAAACTACACAACGGGAGGGGTGAGAGTTCACCTTGGCGGCACGGCACGGCAGTATGGCGGCACACCGGGGTGGTTGCTGGCCGGAGGGGTTGGTGCTGGTGACAGTGGCTGAGGGGGGGGGGGGGGGGACAACAGCAGCTCACCGGAGTTAAGAGCTGCGGTGGTGGCTCGGCGGAAGGTTGGTCGGAGTGAAGGTGGTCGTGGTGGTTGTACTGCTCGGCCGGAGTGAGCAGTCGGAGAAGGAGAAGACTCGGTGGTGGATGGCCGAGGTAATGTCGAGATGGAGAAGGTAGTGATGATGGGAAGTAACAGTGGTGGTAGAGGCCGGTCGGTTTGTACAGTCGTGTGGTGGTGCTGGAGATGCGGGTGGAGCAGCTCGGGAAGATGACGGGATGGAGGAGGCTTGGTGGAGTTGTCCGGGGGCGGCGGTCGATTTACGCCGGAGAAGAAGGTGGCAGCAGTGGTGTCAAGGTGGAGGAGGTTGCTGGCGGCACTGCGAGTGGAGGTTGGAGAGGGAGTGGCCGCGGGATGAAGTCAGGGTGGCCGGTCGGGTGGTTCAGTTTGGAGTAGTAGAGGAGGAGGAAGAAGAACAAGAAGAAAAATGGAGGAAAAGGATTCGGCTGGAACTAGGAAGAGGGAGGAGAGAGAGAGTGGGGGGTTTCCAATATTTTTGGGATTAGGGCCGACCTTGGGAAATGGGAGTGAAGGAATGATTTTATAGGAGGGTATGTGAGGAATGTGTGGTGAGGATGAGGGCTTATTTTGAATGGAGGGCTTAGATTCCATATGAAGAAAATATTCACACAAAGGAGGGAAAGGGGTGTGATATGATCGATCAATGGTTGAGGGAGAGGGTTTCTTCATTGGCTTAGACCAATGAGGTGATGACACCTATCACCACTTTTGCAAATAAGCCCCTTAACTTTTGGGTATTGGCGCAAACATGTAAAATGATGGAAAAATGGTATGGAAAGTGGTGTTTGGTATTTTGTAGGGTGAGAGGGTGTTGTGTGTTTTGCATGGGCTTAATGAATGAGATATTGAATTAAATTGGGGTTAAGTTGAGATTAGTCAAAGTTGGTATCCCCAATTTAATTAAAATAAAAAGTTATGTGCTCCTAAATTAAATGGGGGCACATGGGGTCTCAATTTGGAGTGACACAAAGGTCATGAAAGGTGTAGGCTTGGTGTCAGTCTTGGACCCTTTAATTGGTCCGGCTAAATGGGTTGAGTTTGTGTCTCAAAATTGATGACAATGACAAAGGTACACGACACAGGATTAAAGAACGGGTTTCGGATACGGGAAGTCGTACAATTAAATTAGAGCACAAGGGATTGTGATTGTGAGTGACAGAAAAGTCCAGCACCTAGGTTGGCTTGTCAAGTCAAGGGTGCAACAATAAGTTAGAAATTATGCGCTAATGTTGAGCTCCGAATATTGCAACAACTGTAGGGTGAACCAAGGGTTTAAATACAGAACCAAACAACTGCAACTAATTCTAAACCTCAAACACCATATGGTAAACTAAAATTTCTAACCCAAAACCAGTCTATCTATAAAAATAAATGAGGGGGTTTACATCCTTCCCAACTTAGAAAAATTTTGTCCCCGAAATTAAAAGTAAAGTACGACTAATAGCTACGAGAATTTAAAAGTAAACTGGTAATCGAATGCAGTACATAAATTCGTACATTGGTCCTCAATTAGATATGCAAAATGCTTCCGAATGGAATCCTCACACTCCCAGGTAGACTTGCCTAGCGAATGATGCTTCCATGCAACCCTGACCAGTCGAATAGTTTGACCCCTCAAAGTCTTCTCACTGCGATCGAGTATCCCCACAGGCTGCTCTGCATAAGATAAATAGGGCCCGACTGTAATCTCAGAATGATCAAGCACGTGGCTAGGGTCTGCCACGTATCTCCTCAACTACGATACATAAAATACGTCATGCACTCCTTCTAATGATAGAGGCAATGCAAGATGATAAGCCACTTTGCCAACTCGTTCCAAGATGTCAAAAAGTCCGATGTACCTCGGACTCAGCTTGCCTCTGCCTCCGAATCTGATGGCTCCACGAGTAGACGATATCTTCAAAAATATATGGTCATACTTCTTGAATTCCAAAGGTCTGCGGTGTGCATCTGCCTAATGCTTCTGTCTGTCCTGTACTGCACGCAGGTGGCTCTGAATCTTCTTTACTTTCTCTACTGTCTGTGTCACCAAATTTGGACCAAGTATCTGACGCTCTTCCACGTCACTCTAACATACTGGTGATCTACACTTTCTGCCGTACAGTGCCTCATAAGGTGCCATCTGTATGCTGGCCTGGTAGCTGTTATTGTAGGAGAATTCCACCAAGTGTAGATGTTCCTCCCAAGATCTACCAAGGTCGATCATACACGCTCTCAGCATATCCTCTAGTATCTGAATCGTGCACTCTGACTGACCATCAGTCTATAGTTGATATGCAGTGCTGAACTTGAGACGAGTTTCTAGACTCTCCTGTATACTCTGCCAAAAATATGACGTGAATCTGGAATCACGATCCGATACAATGCTGACAGGCACTCCACGTAGTCATACTATCTGCCTCATATACATGTCAGCTAATATCTCTGTGGACTGCCCAAATCTGAAGGGCAAGAAATATGCCGACTTGGTGAATCGGTCTACGACAACCCAGACTGCATCCTTCTCACTAGGGCTCCTCGGGAATCCTGTGACGAAGTCCATGGTAATGTGTTCCCACTTCCACTTGGGAATGGGAAGTGGCTGCAATAGTCCTGCAGTCCTCTGATGTTCAGACTTAACTTGTTGATAGACCAAACATCTCGCCACGAATCTTGCAATCTCCCTCTTCATCCTATGCCACCAGTAGTATTGTCTCAAATCTCGGTACATCTTCGTACCTCCGGGATGAATAGAATAAATTAAACTATGAGCTTCGATCATCAACTCCTGGCATATCTCGCCACTCGGAACGTATAGGCGATCTCCATACCTCAATATTCCATCTTCATGAATCCTGAGTCCCGTCTACATGTCGGCCTCTGTCCTCTCTCGCAGTCGTCGAAATATCATATCTGTAGGTAGGACTGCCTTGATCCTCTCAACCAATGTAGACTGAACCTCGAGACTAGACATCTGTCCATCCATGCCTGGCAATACAACCTCAATCATGAGCTTCTGAAGATCCTCTAACAATTGCTGCTGAGTTATCAAAAAGTATACCATAAGCTACCTGCTTGAGGCATCTGCTACTATATTCGCCTTGCCAGGGTGGTACTGTAACTCTATATCATAGTCTGTCATCAACTCTAGCCATCGCCTCTGTCTCATGTTGAGCTCCTTCTGAGTGTAGACATACTTCAAACTTTTGTGATCTGTGTAAATCTCAATATGCTTCCCATAAAGGTAGTGCCGCTATAGCTTTAGTGCAAATATCACTACAGCTAGCTCTAGATCGTGCGTCGAATAGTTCTTCTCATGAACTCTCAGCTGTCTCGATGCGTAGGCTATCACCTTGCCATGTTGCATCAGTACACATCCTAATCCGCTCCCAGACGCATCACTGTACACTACAAATCCTTCCGATCCTGCATGAAGTATCAAAATCGGTGCTAATGTTAGACGCTTCTTCAGCTCATCGAAAGCCGTCTGACACTCCTCAGTCCAGATAAACTTCTCGCCTTTATGCGTCAGTCGCGTCATAGGTGCAGCGATCCTCGAGAAGTTTTTCATGAACCTCCGATAATATCCGGCAAGTCCGTGAACGACATCCAACCTATGCCGCAGCATCGGCGGTAGAACGTTGTTTGGGTAAACTATACTATCTAACAATAATAATCATCAAGATATATAACATCACCAATAAAATACGAATACTCAATCACAGAATTATAAGGTGGAACATTGCATGAATATAATATAAAGAACTGAAGAGTCAAGATACAACTCATAAGACATAAATAATATCTAATGAGTCACCAAATATAATATAAGACTAACTGCTAAAAGTTGAAGACAAATTCAGTACAATATAAGCCTATCTACTAAACTACTGGTAAAGTATCATCTGTCTCAACCGAGATGAGTCACTCCTTAGCCACAGTCTCTAACTCTAAGCCAACTACGTCCTGAGACCCGTAGTGAATGGGATACCACTCCTCGATGTCATCTGAGAAAAATATATCCAGTCAGAATTGGAGCAAAGTATACCTCTAGTAGTTATTCCAATAAATGATAAAGACTATGTAACAGTAAATAGAGAGCATATACAAGATGAATAGAGCATGGTAGAGATATACAGGAATAAAGAAATACGGTAAATACATATAAGAGGTACGAATATCATATATGGAAATTAAGAGATACAACTATCTAAGTGAGTGAGTACTAGTGACAACATGTGATCGACTTGGGTACTGCTCAAGAATCACGGGCCTAGTTAATCATACGTGTGGTGTAAGAGTAATACTATACAAGGAAAATAAGAACTGTGGGGTATGATCACATATCTACACTACATACTCTCCGCCCCCGACTGATATAATGGATCCAACCATGACACGCTATGGCATAGGATTCCATGAGAAGGGAGCTAATTATCTCATGAATTAGTGTCCATATATGTACAAGAACAATGGCTCACACAAAAAATACGCCAGGAACTACCAGGAATAACATCTCATGACGGGATCCAGGAATACCAATCCGTGTAACCAAGTGTCAGGAAATCAAGGATATCTATACTAAATACAAGAAACATAGAGGATATCATAAATAAAAAACTGTCAAAGAATGTACTCGCCTGAAATCAGATGAACAATATCAAAGATGTCCAAAATGGTGCCTCGGAGACCTAAATATGGAATATTATATCAATACAAGGTTTTTGAATGGATACAAGTTAAACTAGTTCAAATATAGGTCATTAGGCCAAGTCTAATTCAAAATAGTCAACTAGGTTAACTCTAGGTCAAACTAGTCAAACTAACTATTTCTAGGTTGTATGAGTCAATCTCTAGGTTATTAGGTCCATACGCTATGTCTCTAGTCTATACTAGTAATATTAGGATACTAGAGTATCAACACTATATAGTATCATAAGATACACAATACTTTATATATATATATATATATATATATATATATATATATATATATATATATATATATATTATCTTATAATTAATATTAACACTGTATGGATACCTTGGCTTTAAGCTATTAAGGTATCCTTACCTAGCTACCCTCTTGGTATTCAATACCAATACCCCATGATACCTCAACTCTCATTCCTTGGTATAACTCAAGGTAATCATAGAACTCATGCTAAACTATACTAACTAATATATATATATATATATATATTCACTAATATTTTAACTTACGAACATGATTATTTAACAGTTAACATCTAGAGCTAACAACATCTAATACAACCTAATGCTAACATCTATCTAATTCTAACTTATAACACACACAACCTCACAAATCACTCCAACTGAACTCAAGGATACACCTCCTATATACACTAACCCAAGCTCTGAACCCTACCCCTTGGTGTCTTGATATAGTATACAACTGCAACTCTAAGTATCAGTCATTGCATTCCCCCTTACAAGTGCTGCTCCTACAGATTAATACTCACTGATGCTACTGTTCCTTTTGGCCTGATCAAGGGCATCCGTTAAACCCTACTGAAATTCCTCTAGGTAAATACAATGATACTTGGCTTGATGTTCAAACTGAATACTAGCCTGGCTAAGGTTCTGCAGTGTAGCAGTATACTAGAAAGTGCCTTCACTTCTCACAAATTCTCAAGTATGAACCCAATTCTCCATTATCCTCAACTCGTCTAATTCCTGCACCATAATATCCTTATCAACTGAGCAATATCACCACTGTAATTGGCCCGTGCCTCCCCTTCACTTCATATCTGTACCCCCATCTTGATACTCAGTGTCAGTGTCAACTGATATTACTACAGCTTAATGAACTTAGCACACCAGATAGCTACTGTTATGATACATTTCCCCCTTTACTCAAATGCACTCAGTTGTTCCTTGAGGAATGATACACATCAGGTATCACATAGACCTCCATAGCTTGATATGGCCACAGCTACTTCTCAACCCAATTTCCCTTCCCTCTACATCTCTAACACATCCCCAACAACTCACACACACAAACCCTTACCTGACTGCCCATGGCCTGTGTTCGAGCTCCCCAACCTGGTACAATCATACATGGCAACCACAGCTGTGCTATGTCACAGTAGCTGCTCCCCAACCTCATCTAATGACTGAAACTATATGATACTAACACATATATATGTAAATACTAATATATCTTCCATTCTTATATATATATATATATATATATATATATATATATATATATATATATATATATATATATATACTAGTATATATGCACGTGCTTTGCACGTATATTGGAGTGAATGATGTTGATGAGTTAGTTTATTTCTATTGCTTTTAATTATATAGGTTAATGGTTCAACCCTTCGAATTCTTTGGTAACAATTTAAAAGACTTAGCAAGTAGCATGAACCCTTTGATTTCCGTAAATGGTTGTCATTATTGCATCTCTTAAATGGTTGTCAGTGGAATTTATTGTAGGTATTCTTTTTAATTACTAAATATGTTGAAGGGTATTTTTGGAACGAAAATTTTTCACGGTGAAGCCTAGTTTTGGCATTATATAGTAGAATATATATATATATATATATATATATATATATATATATATATGAAGATGAATTTATATATATCCCTATATATATATACAATGAATTATCTAGTATCATATGAATCTAATACACATCCAAAGATAATACAACAAACACAAGGAATGCATCACACCTGTATCACACTAGATCTATGATACGCTTGCGATACGTCATTGAACACAATCCAAATCTCACCCAACTCTCCACAAATGAGGTGGACAAGTCCAAAATCATAATTAGAAGCGATATAAGGTGCTAGCTACTCAACTACTTGCCCGTGTCATAATATGACATGTGCAACCTTCTGTGCCAAAGAAACTTTTTCCAAATCATCCCGTATCACTAAATTGCCATGATACGACCTATTCGTAACCAATTGTTGATACGACAATAGTCTCACACAACCAAACACATGTCAATTTAGTCCAATTTACCTATTGGCAAACACATGGTGCACCAACCTCGGATTTTCCCTAAATTGGACACAAAATACACCATAACATTCATAATTGGGGTCCTCGATGTCAATTCTTCTTCCTATAGGTAGCCCTAGTCCATAGGTGGGTTCTTAATGATTAAACTACAGGTTTATAGTCTAATTAAAGAGAAAAATCTGAATTCTACCTATTGGGAGATGGATTCCAAATGCAAGTCTATAATTGAATGCAAAAATCCCTCAACTTGTGCAATCTTCTTCTCCTTCTAGATCCTTGACTCCTCCTTCCTTCTAGAGCTTCTAATAGTGAAATAGGGAAGTAATTAGAAGTGATTTGCTAAGGATTTGGTGAAGGAATAAAGGAAATTTGGGGATGAACAAATGTAGATCTAAATGAAATAAAATAAGAAGGGAGGAGAGAGAATCCTTCTCTCTAAAAGTTGCCGACCCCCTTGCTTGGGGTCCAAGCAAGTGTCAAATATCTAAAAAGTCCCTATGGGCTTGTCATGAAGAAAAGTATTAAGGAAGGAAGATTCTATTCCTAATGGTTTAACTAATTAAATTATTAACTTAATGAATTGGGCTAGTTGTTGGGCTCAAGTCTAACTAAAATGAATGTTGGTCCAAGAGTCAATTCTAAACTAGTTAGGTCCACTAACAAAAGTCCAAATTATAATGCAACATCTAACAATAAATAAATAATACTATAAATAAGTATACAACATGCATAATAATTAGTTAATTATGAAATGACCAAAATATTATTTCCTAGAAAATATGGCAGTGACACAAGGATCGTCGTCTAACCCGCTACTCATAATGGCTTGTGGTGCCAACGATATTTATATAGATTAAGTAAAGCTCGATTGCGGCAATCCGCATGCTAGTCATTACATTAAAATAAGTAATTTGATTATAACACACGCGTACAGACCGAGAATAATGTGCTTGAACAATCTGAGTAATATAGTAATATAATATCACAAATCCGTGTATATCGTGCACCCGAGTTATAAAACACGCCCATGGTTTTTGTGTTTTTCTTATGCAAGTCTTTGAGCCATTACATATATTATATGCTTGGTCAACTTTATTTTATCTTTGGACAGGGAAGGATGAATGGTAAGTTGGTAAGTCTCGCTGTGTTACTCTTATATTACACGGTATACCGCCAAATGAGTTAGGCTTATATCTTATGCCATAAAACTGATCCTAAGCCAAGACTAGAAAGATAACTTAATAGATGGTGCACAGAACTAACATAATGTGTTTGGATTGGTTGAGCGGGCGAGAAGCCTCCCCACCAGTGCATTCAATGTACTGATAACCCACCAGATTGCTTGCAGGGAACGGGAGAACCTCATTCATTGTGGAGTATCCCCTCGTGCGCACTAAGGTGTGAAATTCGCTCTGGAGCCTTAGAGGGTTGCGTTTGGAGCTAAAGCACATATACATGACATAATGTTGGAACATCTCTTATGTATTATTACATGTTGTAAGCCACTTGGCACGTTTTTAATATTTCAAAAGAGAGAGCTTGAGCAACTTGTAATATCGGCCTAGCGCCGCTTGTAACCTTATTTCATCTCAATAGTGAGCTTTTTTTGTTTTATACTTGAGTTATTCAATGCTTCTGCTATATCGACTTTGCGACCTAGTTATTGAACGGTCGTTTACTCGTGTCGTTCAAATATTTGTTGCATTAGAGACTATTTATGTAATTATGTGGCTTAGTCATTCACCGCCTGTTCGTACCTTGGCCTTGCGCGAGCGCAACTTGTGCTCGTGCGGCATCGCATCCTGATGGAAATAATCGTCCTGAGAGAGTGTTGGTGTGGTGATTCGCATTCAGCGTGGACGACCGATCCTACAGAAGATCGGGTCGTGACATATTGGTATCAGAGCACGGTTTTACGACCTTGGACTTCGTATCGATTCTCTCAGTTTTGAAAGCTCATTCGTGGGTTATGTTATATACGCTCTCTCTCTCTCATTATCCTATTGGTATATTCCATACAATGAGTCTAAATATTTTTGAAGGTGCATGTGACTGATATGATTGCTTGAATAGAATAGTAATGTGAAGGCCTTTACGTTGAATTACGTCAAAACTTAATTGAGTAAACTCATGCTAGAATTGGCAAGTTATGTGCGAACTAGAATGACCTTACCCTAATGCTAGAGGGTTTGTATACGCGACTAAGATATCATTCAGATGTGATAGCTATGCACACAGTATTTCTGCTAAGTTGTGTTGAGTATAGCGTATCAAGACCCTTCGGTGCGAGCAAGATTGGATATCGTTTGGATAAGGGTAAGTCAGACTTAGAATGGCTATCATAAGAGACATTATCAGACTATCGCAATGGTGAATCTAGGGAATCGTGCTTGGATCTTGAGCAATGGTTCAAACAGAAATTCATGTCGATAAGTTATGAACCAAAATAGAGTTTGCGTAAGATAACTATCGATATTGGATATATGAGTCTAAGATTACTGAGGCTACAATAGGGGATTGTATATGAGTTTAAGGAACAAACTAGATGGATATGCGAGCGATGCGAATGCGATTGAGGATTTATTTGGATGACTCGATTCCTGAGTGGTGTATGCGATAGCTCAGGAACGAATAAGCGATTTAAAGATTTTTAGAGTATAGCTTGAACTCTGAGTGGTGTATGGATCACCTTAGAAATATTCGAGCGAATCAAGGATTTTGGGGGTAACAAACGAGTCTAGTAACAAACAATGTAATTGTGCAAAGCCTTAGTATAAATAATGTCTAGCAAGTAAGTGAATTCGAAGGAATCGTGCGAGATTTAATTCGAACGAGTTAGAATACGTTGAACAAGTGATAAGGCTTATATCAGATAGGAATTTAGAGTGTTGGAATTAATATCTAGGTCGAGAAAACTTAGTAGATCATACGAGTTATTTCAAATTTAAGCAAACAAATTAAAACTTGAGTTGAGATAGAATAATCGAGGATGCGATCGAAGTTAGCACGATTAGAACGATAATGCGAACGAAAGATATCGCGCATGGAAAATCAAGATCGAGTAGGATATCACTCGATAGAATTTAGCTTGAGTACAGATGTTATGATTTCAAATTTAAAAGACTTGATATGATATTGATAGTTAGAAGATAGCACGAATTAATACAAGTTAGAGAATTTTGTGGTTTAATAATTGAGGTAAGCAATAACGGATTTAACCTTGGATGTGAACGAACAATCTTGAATCTAGTTCAAAAAATAACACTTGACATCAGGCACATATGAGAACAATTATTCTGTAGGAGCGCTGGAGTGGTGATTTCATGTCCAGCGGAGATGATCGAACTCGCGGAAGATCAAGGTCTAACATGTTCGATGATTATGCAGACGAACTCGATAAAATAGAATATGACGAAGGTGAATAGACTTTGGCTAAAGGATTTGAACTTGATGATTTTGAGGAATGCTAGAGGTAGACTACAGATTATTCGAACGATAACATTAAAGTTGGATAATTTGGGTAGGCGAATTATGATCACAAGCATGAACGGTTATTAGATGAGCATGACTTGATGGATTAATATATATAACTTGGATAAAATAAAGTATAACGATAAGGAGTCTTAGTCATTTCGATGATAACCATAACGTTTAACATTTTTGTCTTGTGCGAGCTCAACTCTATGCTCACACATGTATCACATCCGGATGGGGACGATTATTCTACGGGAGCATTTGTGTGGTGATATCACGTCCAGCAGGGGTGATCAAACTTGCGGGAGACCAGAGCGTGACAATTGAAGGATCATTTTGACTTTTGGTTTGACAAGATATGACGAGTACAAGTGAATCAAAAATATTTCAAGGATGAGTTAGTCTTGAACGTGAAGTAAAAACACGCTTGATAATTTTATGAACGGATACATGAATAGTGACAGACGACTTTGAATTTATGATTGAGATCGAAGAGTTAGAAATTGAATCGTAACTTGGTAGTCTAGACTAAGGAAAGAATTGATAGGTGGATTCTATCATGTGTTTGAGGAGATAGACTATGTGAATCGCTAGGTTTGACGTGCGATGTGATATATTAATGATTGGGCTGAACGAACGTGTCTTAGGAACGGCTTCGCTGAATATACTTGAACCTATGCGAAGAACGTGTGTATCTGAATAGGATGATCACTGCTTGATGTTTACAAATCTGAGTGAAACAAGCTTGGGTAGAGTCACGCCCCGGACCCGCCCGGGCCGCCGTTCCGCCCTGCCCCGCCCCGTGTAGCCGAAATTATCGAACCGGGCACGAATCACCATGCCTCGGCGCGCCAAACGCGAATCACCGCGCCCGTCCCGCGGGTGTGAGGAAGGGGAAGGGAGTTAATGGAATGGCCCATTCGAGCTTTCGAGGGACGTGATGCCGCACGGGCCTGGGGTTGCGCCCGTGCAAGGCCAATCGTTTAAGTTGATAGTTGGCTATCATCCCATCAATCGAGTAAGCAGCGAAAAGGGACTTATTGCAATGCAATACATTTAGCCAACTGAGTATTTGGGACAATCGAGGCAACTTGGGTTTCCTTTAGCAAAGGCACACGTTCGTTCCATACATTATGTCCCTTATACGATAGCATTCTCGGGGCAACAATCGAAACCAGGATTTCGGGTCTTAGGGACTGTGGCATGCCTATCGCTCTCTCGGACGATCCAGTACCTATAAGCAAGTAAACTGTTGGTGGGTCAGCACTTTATACAAGTACTGGTGAGATAAATCAACTGAACAGAAATATGCATTCACTCAAACCAACACTAAGTAATCATGTTATAAAATATTATATTACTAGTGATCTTTCTAGTTTTACCTAGGTTCATTTCATGCAGTTGTCTAGCAGAGTCATATTACATTATTTGGAAATATGTTTGGAAACAGAGTTTCATATGCAATAAGCAAGCAAGCAATCGTTCATGTTCCAGGGTGTGCGCAGCGTGTCTCGTGCGACTCCAGGGTCAGATACAAAGCTAGACACACAATGCACAATCTTAGGGGCAGTCATCTATCCAAGCCAACACAATGACTTAGCTATATGCAGGGCGGTCCCCGAGTATCTCAGGATCGGCAGCTGGTTGTACAGCATACCAATGACTCTTTATCTGATGCTAGAGGCAGTTGTGACTCATGGTTGCTTTCCACTATCTCTATAGCAGCCGTGACACATGCAGTTCAGCTTTCCACCAATAGCCATTGTCCGACCGCATGCGAATGCATGGAACACTATCAAATAAACTCTAGTATGCAGACGAGATGAACCATCAGAATATAATCGTTGTTGCGGGGCAATCTGACTTATCACTTGAACACGTTCAGGCACAGTATGGTTCTCTCGAAGCATAGACGATAGTGAACATGTTCATGCATTTTAAGCAAGCGTTTCAGGATTTTCGTTAAGCAGACATTGTTTTAAAGACAAGCTAGGTGAGTTCGTTCATTAACATGCAAGGCAGGTTCTATCATTCTCTTATGAAAATATTGTAAGCAAAAACTCAGGTTATTATTAAGGCGTGCAAGAATCAGAGAACGAAGTTCTGCCCACTCACCTGATACATAACGCCGATGCGGAGCGGGGCGTTACATACTTACCAACCAACAAAAAGTTTCGTCCTCGAAACTTCAAGGATAAACTTCTCAATATTCCGAGCAGCGATAGTGCCATCCCTCGCCGTACTTAATCGAAATAATCAAGCAATTCAAGTTCAGAAAACATTTGCACTTTGATAATATCTATGGACTTATTGTATGGAATGCTCTATTGTAATACAATATTGATAATATCTCAGAGTCATAGCAACAGTTTTGGGCCAGAAGATCAATTCTGCTCTGATACCATTCGGTCACGCCCCGGACCCATCCTGGGCCGCCGCTCCGCCCTACCCCGCCCCGTGTGGCCGGAATTATCGAACCGGGCACGAATCACCATGCCTCGGTGCGCCGGACGCGAATTACCACGCCCGTCCCGTGGGTGCGAGGAAAGGAAAGGGAGTTAATGGAATGGCCCGTTCGAGCTTTCGGGGGACGTGATGTCGCACGGGCCTGGGGTTGCACCCGTGCAAGGCCAATCGTTTAAGTTGATAGTTGGCTATCATCGCATCAATCGAGTAAGCAGCAAAAAGGGACTTGTTGTAATGCAATGCATTTAGCCAACTGAGTATTCGGGACAATTGAGGCAATTTGGGTTTCCTTTAGCAAAGGCACACGTTTGTTCCATACATTATGTCCCCTTATACGATAGCATTCTCGGGGCAACAATTGAAACCAGAATTTTGGGTCTTAGGGACTGTGGCACGCCTATCGCTCCCTCGGACGATCCAGTACCTACAAGCAAGTAAACTGTTGGTGGGTTAGCACTTTATACAAGTACTGGTGAGATAAATCAACTGAACAGAAACATGCATTCACTCAAACCAATACTAAGTAATCATGTTATAAAATATTACATTACTAGTGATCTTTCTAGTTTTACCTAGGTTCGTTTCATGCAGTTGTCTAGCAGAGTCATATTACATTATTTGGAAACATGTTTGGAAACAGAGTTTCATATACAATAAGCAAGCAAGCAATCGTTCATGTTCCAGGGTATGCGCAGCGTGCCTCGTGTGACTCCAGGGTCAGATGCAAAGCTAGACACACAATGCACAATCTTAGGGGCAGTCATCTATCCAAGCCAACATAATGACTTAGCTATATGCAGGGCGGTCCCCGAGTATCTCAAGATCGGCAGCTAGTTGTACAGCATACCAATGACTCTTTATCTGATGCTAGAGGCAGCTGTGACTCATGGTTGCTTTCTACTATTTCTGTAGCAGCCGTGATATATGCAGTTCGGCTTTCCACCAATAGCCATTGTCCGACCGCATGCGAATGCATAAAACACTATCAAATAAACTCTAGTATGCAGACGAGACAAACCATTAGAATACAATTATTGTTGTGGGGCAATCCGACTTATCACTTGAACACGTTCAGGCACAGTACGGTTCTCTCGAAGCATAGACGATAGTGAACATGTTCATACATTCTAAGCAAGCATTTCAGGATTTTTGTTAAGCATACATTGTTTCAAAGACAAGCTAGGTGAGTTCGTTCATTAACACGCAAGGCATGTTCTATCATTCTCTTATGAAAATATTACAAGCAAAAAATCAGGTTATTATTAAGGCGTGCAAGAATCAGAGAACGAAGTTCTGCCCACTTACCTGATACATAACGTCGATACGGAGCGGGGCGTTACAGGTAGAATACCCTGTACGAACGAATAATGGTTTGACCTTAGAAATTGGGTCTAGCATCGTGTAATAAATTTTTATGATATGAATCATGAACGTGAACTATATCTATAACTTTGTGAGCTGACCTAGCGGTTAGGCAAATGGCCCTATGCCGAGTGAAAGAACTTGTGTGACTGACTTTAGAGCATTGCTTGGGCAAGCCATAGAACTGGGGCAACAACTTAGACTTAGGCTTGAAACGACAAGTGTGTGCTAGAAATTGATGTTTAACACGAACGGATTAGACGCTAGGTCTTGGACGCTAGTCGGTTGATCGGATAGATCGTGTTTAATGGTAGTGGAATGCCTGGTTTGATTGGGATTGGTAATAACTTGGATTTTGATTGACTCCGCTCGAGGTATCATTATGATTCGTAAAACCCGAACACTTGAGATTTCTACGAGTAGCTTGTTCGACTTCGCTATCGCTACGTTTGGTTGAAATGCATATGTTTGGGGGACGCCTTGAATGTGTGCACGATCCAGACTCAGTAATAATCTAAACTCGAATGCAAAGACTTTGATATCGCTAAGTTGGTTAAAATACATATATTTGGGGACGCCTTGAATATGTGCACGATCTAGACTCAGTGATGTGCTGAACTCGAATGCAGTTGCAAGTGAATATGTTAGAATCGCGTGGGCAAGTATAACGATTTGGTTGTTTGCCTCAGCCTAAGATCTTCGTACACAGTAGACCATGTCCCACGTTAAGCGATATAAGTTTAGCGCTATGACGCACTAAAGACTGAGTCATAGAACACGACGATCAAATAAATATAGCCAGCTTGGATTGAGTGATAGAGTCATTCAACGAAACAGACCCAACACGTATGCGACATGAAAAAAAAGAAAAAAAGTAGGAAGTTGCGTTTAAATGAGTCTAAGGATATAGAGTAATACACTTGAGTTAGATTTGATAGTGTGCGATAGAAAGGTTTGCGCTCAGGGAGTCTCGAGGACAAGACTTATTCTAAGTGGTGTATAACGTAACGACCCATTCTGCTTATGTGGAGAGTCAATTCAAACGGCGTAAGTACGATGAACCTTCCCACCTAGCTTGGCAAGAAGACTCGCTTGAGGCAAAGAATTCAGACTTGGCCCTTCAGGAGTTCAGATTTAGTCTTACAAAGGCACGCTCGAAATATTGCTCGACCGAGGCGAATCATCGCTAAGGTGGGTGGCTACGATGAACATGTCTTTGCTTAGCCTGTACACACAAAATATTGATGATACGTGCTAAGTCGCTAGAAAAATTACCTTTTGTACGCTAATAAAGAATACAACACACTTAGCTAAGAGAATAATTCCATCTTGTATTGCTCGTCTAGAACATAGAAAAGAAGTATCTTGATAAATTTTCTTATGCGACGCTCTATATGCCTCTGCACGATTTCAATCCTTGTACTATCTTTATAGATTTGATCAAGTAAATGCACTTATGTTTCAAGTAGACAATTTGTATGTTCCTTGTATTGTACTGCCTCATATATTTGAAATACTCGTCACCAAGATAATGCCACGATCTGGATGCACAATACGAAACATGGTTAATTTATCTGAGGCAGGAAGACTATCAAAATAGTCATTCAGAGCCAAGTACTGGAAAACATGGAAAGCCTTTTGGACCTTTGAGTCGCCAAGGCAACTCTCGAATCGAGAGTTGCATATTGATAAAAGATAAGAAAATGCATCAGCTCGTGTATCCAGAGTAAGACCTCAGCTCGTGTAATCCGTTGTTTGGAAATGAAATATATCAGCTCGTGGAGATATGGTAAGACATGGAAGTAAAGAAGAGACTTGCATCGTCGCGGACAACTTGTGCACAAGGTTTTTATGGATCCAGCAAACGGCCGTCGGGGTGCACCGAACTGATTCAACCTAGGTGGAAGCCTGATAGCAATGGGTGATTCGGGAACTTGCAGCGGGCTCGCTACCCACATTGCAAGGATTACCGTCTAACCTACTACGATCCATAATGGCTTGTGGTGCCAGCAATATTCATATAGATTAAGTAAAGTTGGATTGCGATAATCCAGCTTTACGTCATTGCATTGAAATAAGAAATTTGATTACAACACATATGTACAGACCGAGAATAATATGCTTGAACAATTTAAGTAACATAGTAATCTAGTACCACAAATCTATGTATATCGTGCACTTGAGTTACAAAAGACGCTCGTGGTACTTATGTTTTTCTTATACAAGTCTTTGAATCATTACATATATTATATGCTTGTTTAACTTGGTTTTATCTTTGGACAGGGAAGGATGAATGGTAAGTTGGTAAATTTTGTCGTATTACTCTTATATCGTACGGCGCACCGCTACACGAGTTAGGCTTATATCTTATGCCATAAAACTGATCCTAAGGCAAGACTAGAAAGACAACTTAATAGATGGTATATAGAACTAACATAGCGTATTTGGATTCGTTGAGCGGGCGAGAAGCATCCCCACTAGTGCATTTAATGTACTGATAACCCACCAGATTACTTGTAGGGAGCGAGAGAACCTTATTGGGTGCGGAGTATCCCCTCGTACGCCCTAAGGCATAGAGTTCGCTCTGGAGCCTTGGAGTGTTATGTCTGGAGCTAAAGCACATATATAGGACATAATATTGGAACATCGCCTATGTATCATTACATATTGTAAGCCACTTGGCATGCTTTTAATATTTTGAGAGAGAGAGAGAGAGTTATCAATAGAGAGCTTAATTTTGTATCATACTTGTGTTATTCAATGATTATGCTATATCGACTTTGCGAACTAGTTATCAAATGGTCGTTTACTCATGTCGTTCAAATATTTGCTGCGTTGGTGACTATCTATGCGAATATGTGGCTTAGTCATTTATCGTCTGTTCGGACCTTGGCCTTGCGAGAGTGCAGCTTGTGCTCGTACGATATCACGTCCTGACGGAAATGATCATCCTGCGGGAGCGCTGGCACGGTGATTCACATTCAGCGGGGATGGTCGATCCTGCGGGAGATCGGGGCATGACACTCCATGCGTGACTGTGACATATTAAAAAGGCAAAAACAAATGGTTAATCGACTCCAAAGCCTTTACTTTGGACTGTGAGGACAAGACAGTCACTGCTGTCAAGACCCGCACCCGGTATAGGGGCACGAGAGCGTGGGTACGTCCAGCCTACGCCGCAGCATCGGCGGTAGAACGCTGTCTATGTCATGTAACTATCTAATCAATCTAACATGAATATCCAACTCCATAAGGAGACACAGATATCATAATATAATACAGAATATACTCAATCACATAAGCTAAGGCACGATGAGATATCAAAGCAAACAATGAAATATAAGATAAGTCTAAACAACAATAAATAATCTAACCTGCAATCAATAACATCCAAGTCTCCAAGTATGCTGGAACAAGTCCTCTATGTCACAGTCTGAAAAAAATATCCAGTCAGGATTGGAACAAAATACACCTCTAACAGCAGTTCCACATATATTGACAAAAATTATAACACAGTGTAAAGAAATACAAGACTGATATGAATACTGGCAATAAGAAATACTGGAATAATGAGATACTGGAATAAAGAAATACTGGAGCATGTCATCATCAATGTACATCTAGCAGTGAAATAGAAATACAAGTACATGCAAGAACAATGAACTAGTATGTAAGTGTATACAAGAACAATAACTCGAACATATGGAGATGCTAGATAAATATACTAGAGATACATGTCAAGAATCATCTAACTAAGTGTGTGAATGATGATGATGGTCGGTGCAGCATTCTGGTGGAGATGGCTGGTTTCTAGCGGGCTTGGGGGGCTCGGGCTGCTCGGTGCAATTGGGTCGACGAGGAGGAGGCTTCAGGCGATGGCGGGGTCGGAAACTGCTTGTCAATGGGGTTCGACGTGGAGACGAGGATGGCAGCAGGGGACGTCGACGGCTCGGCGAGGACGAATGGCTAGGCGAAGGAGAGGGAGATGGCCGGTCAACGAGGTATCTCCGGTGAGAGGTTCGTCGAGGAGAAGGATTTGGGTTGAGCGTTCAGGTGAGGGATGGAGGTCAGGGTCAAGGAAAAGCGGCTGCACTGCTCGCCGGGGTGGCTTTTGGGTAGTCAGTCTCCGGCGGGAATGGTGGCGGCTAGTCGGTTCATCATGGAGAAGGCTAAAGATCCGGTGGAGGAGGTCGTACGGTCGGGGGAAAGGTGACCGGAGGGCTCTGGTCTGGCGGCTCGTCTGAACTCCGGCGAGGCTGAAGAGAGCGCAGGGGAAGACGGCCGGGCTCCAGTGATCGAACGGGGAACATGGATGAAGGGGGATGTCGGCTGGAACTTAGGTGTTTAGGGTTGGAATAGAAATAAAGAAAAAGTAAAAAGTAAAATAAGAGGATATTTAGATGTGTAGGTCTTGGTTTGACCTAAAAATTGTTGACTTGGTCAAAGCCCTCTTGGGATTGGGCCTTCTCATGTAGGATTTCAATGGGCCAGGATTTGAATGGGTTCAAAAGAATGGCTCGGATTACATCGGTTCAAGGTTTGGAGGGCCAGGGTCTTAAGGAGTTTGGTGTTGAATTACACACTCCTAAAAATTATGGAAAAATACCCATAAAGGAGAATTGGGTTTATTCACGTATTGTGCCCAATGGGGTAGACATCTTAATGCACTTTTGCACAAAAGTGCCCAACAATTAGAAAATTGCACAAAGTTGAATTTACGGTTCAATCAAATTAAAATAAATACAATTGGTGTTCTAAAATAAATTAGAAGTACAAGGGGCTGAATTTAAGTGGGACACAAGTGTCATAAATGAAGTAGACTCAGAATAGAATATTATCCTAATTTGGGTTGCACGAAATGGGTCAAGATTGAGTCTCCAATTTTGATTGAAACGCACAAGGATACAAAATTAGATTTATTAAGAATTAATTAAAGACGTCTGCGACGAATATTGTGCGACTAAAATGAAGCACAAGAGATCATAATTATAAGTTACACAAAGGTCAGAAAAGAAGGCAGGCATGTCTAGGACAAAGATGTGAAATTTGTCGGAAGGCAAAGGCTAGGGTAGCGCTCCAAATATCGAAGCAACGGTAACGCGCAACAATTAAATAAAAATCACGATAATTAAATATAATTAAATATTATACAATCATTTATACATTAATTTATGAAAAGACGAAAATACACCTAATCTGAAATGAGGGGGTGACAACTGCAAATATGGTATCCCTCTAGTTTGGCACCTTCCCGACAACAGCGGCCCAAGAAGGTATCATCCCCATACCTAGGATAACCATGAAGGTCGTCAACCTCCCTTCATCCCGAGAAGACAGGTTGGTTCCTCTCACTAATCCAAGAGGTGAAGTCATGTAGGTTTATCCAGACCTTGTCCCAGATATGACACAGCCAACAACACCTCCAGCTTCCAAGTCCAACGGAAAGAAGACCAAGTCCTATCACGCGGTCTCCCCATCAGCAGGCGAAGCTCTCATTGGCGTAACCAGATCGGGTCTAGCTTATCAACGTCTACAATGCTCCCGATGATGTTCCACCTCTAGTTGCCACACCCGTGGCACCCAATATATCTGATATGTGTCATTCCCAGCCTCCCGCAGCGGACAAGCAAAAGCAGAAAGAGACTCGTTACGATAAACCTTACGGAAAGACACAACGCAAGGACTAGATAAGCCTTACAACTTTGATATTTTTGTACAGCTGGCAAATACTCCCGCTAAGTTGTCACTCTTTGAGCTCATCCGTCTCTCCAAAAAGACTCGTGAGGCTATAATAAAAGCATGACAAAATGTTGACTCTTATCTGGCCCAAGTCAAGCCATCGACCGAGAATCTCACCGTATGTTCCCACTACAACAGTGTGATAGAGGCAATACCGAACATCATATTCTCTCAGCAGGATATGTTGTTAAAAAATAATAGGCACGATCGTCCCATGTATTATATAGGGTATATCGGAGCCATTAAGGTGGACCGAATATGTCACTACCATATTTTCTAGGAAAGGATATTTTAGTAATTTCATAATTAATTAAATATTGTGCATGTTAAATAATTATTTGTTATATTATTTAATTATTGTTTGAAGTTAGTTATTTATTTTGGACTTGTGTTAGTGGACCTAACTAGTTTAGTTTAGACTCATGGACCAACATGTATTAATTGTTAGAATTGAGCCCATTATAAAGTCCATTGATTAAGAGGTTATTAATTTAATTAAACCATTAGACTAGAAGCTTCCCTCCTTAATTATTTCTTCATGAGAGTCCCCAAGGGGTATAATAGACATTACATAGTAGCTTGAGGAAGGGGTAGAGGGGGCCGGCCTATATAAAACGAGGGGGAAAGTTTCTCTCTCCTTTTTTTATTTAAAAACTAGATCTAGAATTTTTTCTCAACCAAATTCCTTTATTCCACATCATTTTTCTACCAAAATTTACCCCAATTCCTTCCCAAATCACCATTGAAGACTAGTGGAGTAAGGATCTAGAAGGAGAAAGCAAGAATCTACAAAAAGGAGTAAGGATCTACAATTTGGAGGCCAATTTTATCACAATTGGAGGTTTCATTGGGAATCCATCTCCCAATAGGTTATAATTTAGTTTTTCTCCTTAATTTAGATTCTAAATCTGAGATTTAATCATGAGAAATCGACCCATATGCATAGGCTACCCATAGGATTTAGTTTTGTGTTCATAGGAGGCCTATTGAGAAAGTTATGGTACTTTTTGTGTCAATTTTGGAGAAATTTTGAGATTAACATTTGTTGTGTGTGTCAATTGGTCCTATGGATCAATTTGGCATGTGCTTGTGTGTTTGGGGCTAGTATCATATCCACAATTGGGTACATGTAGGTCGTATGCCAATAATTTGGTGATACGTGTTGATTTAGGAGTTTTTCCTCCGACACGGGACTTTGTGCATGTCACATTTTGACACGGACACGTAGATTTGTGTTTGACTCTTCGTATTATTCATAAATAATATATTAGACTTGCTCGTGTCCTTCGGGGTACGTTTGGATGTGTGATGGACTCGTGTCGCAAGCGTATCCTAGATCTAGTTGGATACGGGTGTGATACGCTCCATGTGTTTGTGCAATTTAATTTTAGATCTATTTCTAAATTGTTCTTAGTCTTGGTGATGTGTAATTATATATATGTGTATATATATATATTGTTGTGTATATATATTTATGTATTAGTGTGTCATGGATCTATATATATATGTGTTATATATTTATGTAGCTAGTTTCTACATATGTAAGAACTATTAATTATTGTAGTATATATATATAAATATTGTAGTGTGTATATATATATATATATATATATATATATATACGTGTACGTAAATGTTATAATATATATATATATATATATATATATATATATATATATATATATATATATATATATATATATATATATATATACATATATATATATATATATATATATATATATATATATATATATGTTACTATATGTGTATTAGTGAGGATACATATATATGTATGTAGAGGAGCTTGTATATATATATAAATATATGTAGCAAGTATATATATATTAGTAGTTATAGAATGTATATATAATTGTATAGTTGTATATATAATTGTATAGTTGTATATATATATATATATATATATATATATATATATATGTATATTGTGTATATATATTGTAAGAGAGGGAAGAACGAGGGTTTTTGTGACAAATTTAGTGACAGCAGCAGCTATAGCAACAACAACAACAATAATCAGCAACAGTAGCAACGTTTCAGCAACATCGGCAGCAGCAGCAATAGCGACAGTAGAAGAACCGTCGCAATAGCAGCAGTAACAACAGCGGTATCAACACCGTATCGATAGTTTCAGCGACGACAGCGGGGCCTTTTAGCGACAGTTCTGTGGTGTTATATATATTATGTATTTAATTATAATATATATATATATATATATATATATATATATATATATATATATATATATATATATATATATATGGTATTAGTATATATGTATATAGTTCCTAATTGTTATTATACATTAGTGTACTATGTTTATTAGTTGTTAGCATATAATTATTATGGGTAGTTAGTATATATATGTAGTTTGGCATTTACCTTGAGATTTTAAAGTAAGTACCAAGGTATTTGGGGGTACCCAAGGTATTGGATTTGGGGTATCAAGATTGAGGCTTAGTATTGCAATACCAAGTTGGTTCAAAACCAAGGTATCCATTTAGCATTTATAATTAGAATTTTATATATTTAATATTATTTGATATATGTATATGAGATGTTTTATCCTTTGGTTTACGTATCCTAGTATCCTAAGATATAGCTTGTATGACCTAGATTCATAGTGTTTGAACCCAATATCATTAAGATAGACTCATGCAACCTAGAAATAGGTAGTTTGACATAGTTAACCATAGTTTGACCATAGTTTGACCAATTTGACTTAGAGTTGACCTAGTTTGACTTTTTGACTTAGAATTGGCTTGTTGACCTAGAAGTTGACTAGTTAACTTATTTTCTTTCCGAAACCTTGTATTGAGTTATATTCCATATCTAGGTCTTCGAGGCACTGTATCAGACATCTGTGAGACTATTCTTGGACTTCAGGCAAGTACATTCTCTGATAGTTTCTCATTTATGATATCCTCTATGTTCATTATATTTAGTGTAGATATCCATGTCTTCTTGACACGATGGTTACACGAATTGGTATATCCGGATCTCGTTATGAGATGTTATTCCTTGGTATATGGTGTATCTTGTACAAGTATTATTTTATTGATTATCTTGTACATATACAGACACTGATTCTCGGGAAGACTAGCTATCTTTTTGGGGAATCTCGTGACATAGCGTACCATGGTTGGATCTACTATACCAGTCGGGGGTGAGGAGTATTAGTATAGATATGTGATCATACCTTCCTGTGCAAGTATTGTTTTCCTGCAAGTGTTGGTCATACACCGCACGTATGACTAACCAGGCCATTATTCCTGTACAAGTTCCCAAGCCGATCACATGTTAAAGCTAGTGCTCACTCACTTAGTCATTAGTATTCTTGTTCATTGACATATTGTTCATTATTGTATTTATTCTATTATTCCTTATTGTGTATCTCTTGTATCTATTGTACATATTGTATATTTACATCTATTTACTGTTATATAGTTTTTATCATTGATTAGAACTATTGTTAGAGATATACTCTGCTCCTTTCTTGAGTGGATATTTTTCCCCAGATGACACTGAGGAGTGGTACCCTACACATTATGGACCTTAGGATGTTGCGGGTTTAGAGTCAGAGACCCTGGCTCAGGAGGGACTTATTCCAACTGAGACAGATGACCAGGGATTAGTAGCTTCTTAGTATTCTTTTGTACTGGATTTGTCTCCAGCTTAATTGTTAGTATTCTTTCAGACTCATTGATGTTATTATTTTAGACTCATGAGTTGTATGTGACTATTCTATTCTTTATCATATTCGTGCTCGTTTCTATCTTAGATCTGTGATTGAGTATATTGATATTGTTGGTGGTTCATTATATTGCTAGATAGATTACCCAGACAATGTTCTACCGCCGATTCTGTGGCATAGGCTGGACGTTGTTCCCGACTTACATCCCTACATTGGGTGCGGGTCGTGACAGAATGCATATTGACCTCGGGTCATCTCTCAGTATTTTCCCACGAAGCCTGCTACAGACCTTGGGAATCCCGATGCAATGGCTAGCAGCCACCAATACCACAGCGGCTTCAACACCGGAAGAAGCTACCCGCTAGGTAAGATTCGTCTGAAGTGCCAAATCGGTGATCTCCGAACAGAAGTAACTTACTATGTCATCGACGTGGATATATCCTACAATATCCTGCTAGGACGTCCGTGGATACATGAGTATATGATTGTCCCATCAACTCTCCACCAGTGCTTAAAGTACGTCAGCGAAGACGACGTCATCAAGACAGAATTTGCCAACGTAGATCCTTTCAAAGGGGTTGAAGCATACTACTCCGAATCGATCTTATATAAGAAAATTTACCAAGACGAAGGATATAACGATGTCGATGATGAAGCTGATACTGTTACTGCTTCAGGTGATCCCCTAAGGGTCCGTGTCAGAGGACGACCAGCCCAAATAGCTACTTTCATCGTGGTCAAGCTTCGTAGAAAGGCATCTGAATCCCCGGCGGTTAGACCCCAGGGACAGAGATGCGTGTCAGACAAGGATGCCCTTGCTGTAAAAATCCCAGGGAAGCTGGTAGTCAAGCTCCGCAGGAAAATACCAGCACCATCAGTGTTACTAACAACCGCCGAAGAAGATGAGATAAAAGAGTACGTCGCGACATCTACCAACGTACCATCCTACGATGATGTAATCGCTTTAGAGAAGATACCGTATTTCCTCAATAAAGGCTTCTCATTGAGTTGCGTTGTTGTTGCACATTAGGGTGCCGTATATTCTTTGGAGTATGGTATAGGTTTACACCTGCATGCGCAAGTGGCCACAACCCAAACAGTAAATCGAATCCTCCTTAACCAAGACCCTTGTTTTGTTGTTCTAGTAAGGAAGAAAGGGGACATGCCCATCATTTTTACGAAAGTTGAAGGTCGCCGGGACTACGTCTCAGAAGAGCCAGAACCAAAAAGTGGTAGAATGCAACTTCACCGGTACAGCATACAGACTAAGCATATTCTCCAGAAGATGGGATACGATCTGAAGAGTGAGCAAGGCCTGAACTACGGCAAGAGACGACGCTTACCACTGTATTACTTTGCACCTAAGGACAAGCCTGAGACGTATTACCAGCGGACCGATTAAGGTTTAGGATATGTCACACCTCCTACAACTCCCGAAGACTCAGGGGAAAAAATAAAACATAATCTCACTCTTCACAATCTTCCGCTTGGGACTCTAACACCAGCATTAGAGATGTACTGTCACGCCCCAGTCCCAAAATACGTAGGACTAGGACACGTAAGCATGCCAGCCGCATGTATATGGCAACTCCCATATATGGAAACCATAACACATGTGTACACTGTATTATGAACAATAATTCACAAGTGGTAAAACTATCACAAGTCACAGTGTATAATCTAATCTCATCCACAACAATCAATGAATAAATGAATAACCAATAACTATGTAACTAGATATCAATATAAAGTATCAAAGGATGACAGTCGAATGGAAACAAATCAACTACCGAACTCGAATACAAAAGCAACCACAATATAAGTACAAGAACTAACAATCACTGAGACTCAAAGAGAAGACCTCCTCGGAACATAAGTAACCAGTCCGGATCTACGCTCCTACGAATACTCATGAACATCTACACCTGGAAAGGGACCAGGTGTCACGACCCGCACCCGGTTTAGGGCACGAGGGCGTGGGTACGTCCAGCCTACGCCGCAGCATCGGCGGTAGAACGTTGTCAAGGTCTTGACACTATCTAGCTAATGTCACTCAAGCATCCAATCTCCATAAGGAGGCACGGATGACACCAATAAAATGAATACATACTCAATCACAGGATTACAGCACGATAAGATTTCGAACAGAAATTAAATACAACACAAGTCACAAAGTAATATTCTAACTCAACAATATCCAAGTCTCATCAAAAGGCCGGAGACAAATCCGGTACCAAATAGTCTACTAAAAGAAATAAACAGAAAACTAATGATTCCGGCTAGATCTCTGGAATCACAACTAAACTACCAAATCTGCAGCTACTCACCATATGGTCCATAAAGTGTCGGACAGCGGTCCCCTAAGGCATAGTCTGGAAAAATGTTTCCAGTCAGGAAGGAGCAAAACACAATCTCAAATAACAGTTCCATTAATTGATAATGTCTATAATACAATAAAACATGTCATGCTAGCTACTGAGAAGACAGTAAAATAAATGCAATGGCAATTTAAGAGAGACAGGTAATATAAAGAGACAGGTAATAGGTAATATGATATAGTCAGTGCATGTATGAAAATGAAATGAACAAGGAGCAGTATCATATACGGGTGATGTAGTATATGATTTAAAATAGGGAACTGTAACTATTCTAAGTGTTTGAAATTGTAGTTTTGAAATGTGATCGGCTTGGGACTTGTACGATTGCTACAGTCTGGCTAATCATACATGGGGGTATGATTAGCACCAATAATATAAACTTGTACGATAGGTATTTGATCACATTTCTCACTAGCAATTTCCCCGCCCCCAACTAGTACTGTGGATCCAATCATGACACGTCACGATACACGAGCAAGTCAAGTCTATCATGTGCAATGTCTAATATCAATGTCTAATTATCAATGTCTAATATAAATGTCAATGTCGTGTATAATGTCAATACGATAATCAAGATAACATCTCATGACTGCAGATCCAAGCTATACTAGTCCGTGTAGCACAGTGTCAAAGATTCAGTTGTAACATTTTAAGATCATTGAACTTATAGCAATTATCAAGAATTGGAAATTATCAGAGAATGTACTTGCCTCGGGTCCTTAGCTGGTAATTATGGATGTCCTGTTCCAGAGTATCCCCTGGTAAACCAACAGTCCTATAAACACATCACAATATGATATTTGTATCAGAAGCTATCCTAACACACAATAGAAATACACTGGCCTTAGGGCTACGCTAGGTACGGTAGGGGTCATCTACTAGATAGGCCAACTATATCTTAATATCCCTTAATTACAATAATAGATATAAGTAAAATATATATACACTTTAAATAAAACTAATACCTGTATGCACATACAACATATCTCAAATTAAATACAACTACAAAATATACATGTATATATTATAAAAATGTACTAAGGGTTTATACAAAAATATACCTACACATATATATCTATGTCAATTGAACAATAAAGATATATATATATATACACACCAAAAATAGTACGTATACTATCATTTTTATATACTAAATTATACCAATTAAATTATACAATACTATATACAAATGAATATACCAATTAAATATATTTTGAAAATATGCTATGTATATATATATATTTAAAATACATATAGTAGCACACGTATTTATATATATCAATCATATATATATATATAAATATATTAAATGTATGTACAAAATATACATTTGAAATTATATCAAGTATATATATATATATACAATATATATATATATATATATATATACCAACTTAATTATAGAATTTATTTAAATATATACTATACTCATACAATTGATTTCTAATAATTAAATAATATACAATTTACATATTTATACATTTTTACCAAAAATAATACATATACCAAATACGTTGTATATACATTTGCCTTGATTAAATACATACTTAATTATATAATTTATTTAATTACCTACTATGCTCATATAATCAGATATTAATAAAGTAATAATATAATATGCTAATTACCACATTAATTTAGATATATAAACAAACATTTATATATATATATATATATTCATTAGATATATATATATATACATTAATCAATATATACACAAATACCTATACATAGTTATATATATACACTAATATATTTTACAAGTTATTTACATACAATTAATTAAAAATAATTCCTATACATATTTATTTTAAATACATACATTTACAAAATATACATTAATCATGTATTTCCATTTTACATTTAATTATATATATTAAGTATATAAGAATATACATTTATACGTATACCAATACTATTAAACAATTAATAAAAATAATACTATATACACATTAATATGCATATTAATTAGATATATACATACATGTATATTTATACACATTAAATATATATGTAAACATGTATATACATATGTATATATACATATATATATATATATATATATATATATATATATATATATATATATATATATATATATATATATATATAAAGAGAAAGAAGGGGAGAAGAAGAAGAGGGCTCACTGGGAAGGGATCGGCTGAACCGGTGCTGGCCGCCGGGGAGCAGTCGCAGCGAGGCGGGATGGGGAGGAGCAGCCGCAGCAGGGTGAACTGGCCGCCGGGTTGGCCGCCGGGTCGCCGGGTTTGGCGTCGGAGTTAATGGTTGATGGAGGGAGGAGCTTCGCCGGATCCGTCGGAGTTCAGGGCCGCCGGACGCCGAGGGGGAGGGCCGCCGGGTTGCTGCTAGGGTGCAGCGAGAGGAAGGAGGAGATGGGAGAGGTGCAGCGGCTGATGGGGAAGGTTGCTGGCGCCGGACTGCACGCCGGAGGGAGGTCGGGGAGAACGAGAGCAGAGGGAGGAGCCGGTCCGGAGTTAATGGTGGTGGAGGTGGTGGTGATGGTTGATGCTGGTGGAGGTGATGATGGGGGAGTCGAGGAGAGGCAGCAGCCGCCGGCCGGAGTGCAGCGGGCTGGGTGCAGCGGCCGCCGGAGCAGTCAGAGGAGTTGGCCGCCGGGAATGCACAGTAAGGGGGGAGATGGTGAACAGTACTCCCCCCCTTATTTATTTGAATTTGAATTTAAAAGCAAATAAAAGAAGAAGAAGAAACAAGAAAGGAAAGAGAAGAAGAAAAAGGAAGGAGAAGAGAAAAAATGAGAAGAGGAAGGAAGAAAGATGTGGTTCCTACGTATGAGAGAGGGGATTGTGGCTTGAGAGGAGGTGGAGTTTTCTAGGTTGCCTAGGGGTTAGGGTTTGAGGGTACAAGTCATTAAATAGGAAGAGAGAGGGAATGATGTAGGGTGATGATGGGCCAATTTCAAATGAATGGCTAGAATTGAACATGAGAAAATTATTCATGGGGGATGAGGGTTCTTAATTAAAATTAATAGGCTCCCTCATTGATTAAAAATAATTGGGTGAGGCCACAAAATGCCAAATTATAATTTGGCCCCCCTTAAATTTGGAAAATTGCACAAACACATGAAATGACGAAAATTGGGCGGACGATTCGGGGTCCGATGTTTTGTAGGGTCAGGGGGCACTGTAAGATGGTTATGGGCTGAATTTGCAGGACACTGGAATTAATTGGGGATTTTAGAATCAGATAAAATGGTATCCTCAATTTAAATAGAAATAAAATGCAAGTTGTGTTCAACAATTAATTAGGAGTACTTGGGGTCAAAATCAGATCAAGTCATCAATACCAATATTGAAGAAGACTCAGAACAGAATATTACCCTAATTTGGGTCGCACGAATAATAGGTCAAGATGGCCTCCAATTTTCGATTGGAACGCACAACGATACAAAATAGGAAATTAAAAATAACGTCCGCGACGATTTTTTGTGCGGCCAGAAACAATGCACAGGGAGCAAAATTATGAGTTGCAAAAATAGGAGAATTGAAGGCGGGCATGTCTAGGACAAGATTGTGAAATTTGTTGGAAGACAAAAGTCTGGATAGTGCTCCAATTATCGAAGCAAAGGCAAAGCGCAAAATATTAAATAAAATACAGTAATTAATTACAATCTCCAATAAATAAATTCTAAATAACTAATAAAATCCAGAATTCTATAATTCGGACAGAGGTTCGTCTACTGGCTTCTAGGTCTAGTCTGCTAGCTAAAATAAAATAATTAACACTGCATATAATTATATATTGGATTACACATCGCACAAAATTATTTAAATCAAATACACTATCATGCAATTAATTAATTGTAAATAACATAATATTAAATATTACAAAAAGTCAAAAATACCCCTGTTTTCAGAATGTGGTAGTGACAAGTCTACCCACCTTAAAAGAATTTCGTCCTCGAAATTTAAAATCCTCGAAGTAGCATTAAATCATACACACTTTTATTCCCTCAATTAAATTCATCAACCACGAATAATCCACAAGGTTTTTTCACAATTCAAAATTTTAAAATTATTGCATGACCTGAAAATCCTCGAAATAAAATCAAAGTCCATCTATCAAAAATTTCCTGAAATTTTTAGTTACTAATTCAATACTCGGAATCTAATATCCACTCCTCAATTACTCAACAATATGATATTTAAGGATTCTCCAAATGTGACATCCAAATATAAAGTTCTAAAATTCATAACTTGCAATTAAATAAATACATTGATAAATCTCCCAAAATTTCCAAATTTTAATAACCAATTTAAAAATGTCATAATCTTCCTGGAATTAATACATCATAAATTCCGTCATGTTAAATTATTGGCCCTTTATTTAAATAGATGTTTATCCTTAAATTTTTTTTTTAAATCCTCGATTGTTTTATTTATGTTTTTATTACCATCAAAATTAAATTCCTTAAATCATATAATCATGAACTACTCCATATTGTTATTTCACAATAAATTCTTTCCAAAAATTCTATAAATATCATATCCCTAAGAATCTTCAAAAATAAATCAAATCCCATTCTTATCACAATATCCTCCAAAATTTTAAGTTAATAACGAAATACAAGAATTTAATATTCAATCCTCCACTTGAAATCCAATCAGTGCATATTTCAAAAATTGAATCTCGTCCCAAATTTGAATTTAACACTAATCCATTTGTGTTCTTATCCCTCGATTTTTTTTTCCACATAATATGCAACGATGTAATACTTATGAAACCTCCAATACAATATTCAAGATATAAGTTCATAACTTGCAGTCCAATAAATATATCGATGGCCTTCTTAAATTCCTCAATTTCAACGATAAATTCAATCATTTCATAGTCTTCTTAAAATCAATGATTTAACAAAACTTCAATTACGCCATATTAAATTCCCAACTCTTTATTTAATTTAATATTTTTCCTCAAAATTTAAGGCACCTAGTCCCTCTTTGTCAAGTCATAACCTCTTCGTTAATCTTTACTACAGTTAAATCCTCAACAATCAAAGTCTAAGAGAATTCTACTTACAACCATACAACATGCAACCTAAGGGAAATATGTATGATCATGGTGTCTTTTGTCATGGTATTGCAGTCTCTGTATCAGGGGTACTACTAACTACATTATAATAAGAAATCATGCATACAAGCTACGGTACTAAGGTATCAATCAATCAGAAGACACAAAGGAACACGAGGAAAGAAAAGAAAGAACCTGCTAACATATTATCTGCAGTATCTTCTATCTCTAACATAATCATAGGTCAAATGATGCATGTAAAGTTTGATACCTCTATCTCTTTAGGTACCACACTCTACTACAAGCATACTCACTGCTAGCTTCCTTACCTACTGCAATAGTTGATACTAGTTATTCTTATCACTCAAGTGCATATCAATTGCAACACACTATACTAAGTACTGCTCTCTCTAATACAATCTTAAATAGATACCCAAGTTAGTTGGCAGTACAATCTCAATCATGCTCAAGCCAACATATCCTTACACATGCATCTTACCTACTTATATTATAATATATCTCTCTCACTATAAGATTTTATCCTCAAATAGAATTCCTTAAAAAATAACTCCTTGAATAAAATTTAAAGTAAATGCATACACTTTCCTCAAGGTCAATTATTTAAATACTGAATGAAACTTAATCACTAAAAGACCCTTACAGACTTGTCTATGTTCATCAAATTGAATCTGGATTCCTCAAAAATAAAATTTTAATAACCATATTTCAACTCCTCAATTTCAAAATTTTGCAATTTATTGAAATCTTCAAAATAAGATTTAATAACATAATATCTCAACCTCTCAAATTCTAAAATTTGAAATTTATTTTCAATCTTCAATTAAAAATTTTAAATCCACCTTCTGTAGTCCAATAGCTCTAATGTTTAATTATTTTCACTGTCCTCATTGACGGGCATCATCAAATAGTACCATAAATCAGTCTGCAATTTACCTTGATATGAAATCAACTCTATAATGAAACCAAAATCCTAATTTAATACCTAATCAATAACAACAAGCAAATTCAACATCAATAGGTGAGAATGGACGGAACAAAGGAATGATTTAAATTGGAAATTTTAACAAGGAATCCTTAGAGAATAGGAGCTCAAAAGAACTGGATTGAGGACGGAAGGTATCTTTAATGCTAGTAAAGAAAAGAAGCGATGGAACAAAGTCCTGGAATAACATAAATAGATAGGTCTTGAGATGATACTTTAAGAACCAATTTAAGATACAACCTGATAATCATACACGTCTCGTCAGAAATCATGACACTTAGAATCCTCGCCACGCCAGTAAGCATAGAGGCGATAAACGACAGGTTCCGTAACTAAGGTATGCAACTCTATAATCATGTCATCTAGAATCCTCGCCACGCCAACCGGTATGGCTGCGAGAAACTCTAAATCTCATAACTAAAGTGTGTACATCCAAGTCTGGTTCCTACGTTCTCGTCACGACAGCTAATATGGCTGCGATAAATTCTAGGTTCCATAATCAAAGTAGACGTTTTACCTTTCTCACTGTCCTCATCAATATACGTCATCAGATGATACCGTAAATTTTAGCCCGTAAAATTTACCTCGATATGAAATCAAAACTCCACAACGATATCAAGAATTAAAGTTAACAACCGGTCAACAAGAATTAAACTCAATATCAATAAGTGAGGACGGACGAAAACAAGGAGGAAGGATTTAAATTGGAATTTATAATGAGATTTTCAAGGGTCGTCCTAGGAATCTCTCAAATAATTTGTGATTGAGTATCCTCTCTTATCCTAGTATCCTAGGTCCTATGTCCTATAGCAGGCACGCAATAGTGTAACAAAGATGCCACACAACTACGACATCACTCTAAATGCGAAGTCTGACTTGCATGGGCCACCACTAAAATGTGTCACGACTCGCACCCGGTTTAGGGCACGAGGGCGTGGGTACGTCCAGCCTACGCCGCAGCATCGGCGGTAGAACGTTGTCAAGGTCTTGACACTATCTAGCTAATGTCACTCAAGCATCCAATCTCCATAAGGAGGCACGGATGACACCAATAAAATGAATACATACTCAATCACAGGATTACAGCACGATAAGATTTCGAACAGAAATTAAATACAACACAAGTCACAAAGTAATATTCTAACTCAACAATATCCAAGTCTCATCAAAAGGCCGGAGACAAATCCGGTACCAAATAGTCTACTAAAAGAAATAAACAGAAAACTAATGATTCCGGCTAGATCTCTGGAATCACAACTAAACTACCAAATCTGCAGCTACTCACCATATGGTCCATAAAGTGTCGGACAGCGGTCCCCTAAGGCATAGTCTGAAAAAATGTTTCCAGTCAGGAAGGAGCAAAGCACAATCTCAAATAACAGT
Organism: Iris macrosiphon; assembly: GCA_036927795.1. Classification (NCBI taxonomy): domain Eukaryota; kingdom Viridiplantae; phylum Streptophyta; class Magnoliopsida; order Asparagales; family Iridaceae; genus Iris; species Iris macrosiphon. Next base: position 30,913,116 of record JAYESA010000017.1, on the reverse strand, counting down.
TCCATTAATTGATAATGTCTATAATACAATAAAACATGTCATGCTAGCTACTGAGAAGACAGTGAAATAAATGCAATGGCAATTTAAGAGAGACAGGTAATATAAAGAGACAGGTAATAGGTAATATGATATAGTCAGTGCATGTATGAAAATGAAATGAACAAGGAGCAGTATCATATACGGGTGATGTAGTATATGATTTAAAATAGGGAACTGTAACTATTCTAAGTGTTTGAAATTGTAGTTTTGAAATGTGATCGGCTTGGGACTTGTACGATTGCTACAGTCTGGCTAATCATACATGGGGGTATGATTAGCACCAATAATATAAACTTGTACGATAGGTATTTGATCACATTTCTCACTAGCAATTTCCCCGTCCCCAACTAGTACTGTGGATCCAATCATGACACGTCACGATACACGAGCAAGTCAAGTCTATCATGTGCAATGTCTAATATCAATGTCTAATTATCAATGTCTAATATAAATATCAATGTCGTGTATAATGTCAATACGATAATCAAGGTAACATCTCATGACTGCAGATCCAAGCTATACTAGTCCGTGTAGCACAGTGTCAAAGATTCAGTTGTAACATTTCAAGATCATTGAACTTATAGCAATTATCAAGAATTGGAAATTATCAGAGAATGTACTTGCCTCGGGTCCTTAGCTGGTAATTATGGATGTCCTGTTCCAGAGTATCCCCTGGTAAACCAACAGTCCTATAAACACATCACAATATGACATTTGTATCAGAAGCTATCCTAACACACAATAGAAATACACTGGCCTTAGGGCTACGCTAGGTACGGTAGGGGTCATCTACTAGATAGGCCAACTATATCTTAATATCCCTTAATTACAATAATAGATATAAGTAAAATATATATACACTTTAAATAAAACTAATACCTGTATGCACATACAACATATCTCAAATTAAATACAACTACAAAATATACATGTATATATTATAAAAATGTACTAAGGGTTTATACAAAAATATACCTACACATATATATCTATGTCAATTGAACAATAAAGATATATATATATATACACACCAAAAATAGTGCGTATACTATCATTTTTATATACTAAATTATACCAATTAAATTATACAATACTATATACAGATGAATATACCAATTAAATATATTTTGAAAATATGCTATGTATATATATATATTTAAAATACATATAGTAGCACACGTATTTATATATATCAATCATATATATATATAAATATATTAAATGTATGTACAAAATATACATTTGAAATTATATCAAGTATATATATATATATACAATATATATATATATATATACCAACTTAATTATAGAATTTATTTAAATATATACTATACTCATACAATTGATTTCTAATAATTAAATAATATACAATTTACATATTTATACATTTTTACCAAAAATAATACATATACCAAATACGTTGTATATACATTTGCCTTGATTAAATACATACTTAATTATATAATTTATTTAATTACCTACTATGCTCATATAATCAGATATTAATAAAGTAATAATATAATATGCTAATTACCACATTAATTTAGATATATAAACAAACATTTATATATATATATTCATTAGATATATATATATATACATTAATCAATATATACACAAATACCTATACATAGTTATATATATACACTAATATATTTTACAAGTTATTTACATACAATTAATTAAAAATAATTCCTATACATATTTATTTTAAATACATACATTTACAAAATATACATTAATCATGTATTTCCATTTTACATTTAATTATATATATTAAGTATATAAGAATATACATTTATACGTATACCAATACTATTAAACAATTAATAAAAATAATACTATATACACATTAATATACATATTAATTAGATATATACATACATGTATATTTATACACATTAAATATATATGTAAACATGTATATACATATGTATATATACATATATATATATATATATATATATATATATATATATATATATATATATATATATATATAAAGAGAAAGAAGGGGAGAAGAAGAAGAGGGCTCACTGGGAAGGGATCGGCTGAACCGGTGCTGGCCGCCGGGGAGCAGTCGCAGCGAGGCGGGATGGGGAGGAGCAGCCGCAGCAGGGTGAACTGGCCGCCGGGTTGGCCGCCGGGTCGCCGGGTTTGGCGTCGGAGTTAATGGTTGATGGAGGGAGGAGCTTCGCCGGATCCGCCGGAGTTCAGGGCCGCCGGACGCCGAGGGGGAGGGCCGCCGGGTTGCTGCCAGGGTGCAGCGAGAGGAAGGAGGAGATGGGAGAGGTGCAGCGGCTGATGGGGAAGGTTGCTGGCGCCGGACTGCACGCCGGAGGGAGGTCGGGGAGAACGAGAGCAGAGGGAGGAGCCGGTCCGGAGTTAATGGTGGTGGAGGTGGTGGTGATGGTTGATGCTGGTGGAGGTGATGATGGGGGAGTCGAGGAGAGGCAGCAGCCGCCGGCCGGAGTGCAGCGGGCTGGGTGCAGCGGCCGCCGGAGCAGTCAGAGGAGTTGGCCGCCGGGAATGCACAGTAAGGGGGGAGATGGTGAACAGTACTCCCCCCCTTATTTATTTGAATTTGAATTTAAAAGCAAATAAAAGAAGAAGAAGAAACAAGAAAGGAAAGAGAAGAAGAAACAAGAAAGGAAAGAGAAGAAGAAAAAGGAAGGAGAAAAGAAGAAATGAGAAGAGGAAGGAAGAAAGATGTGGTTCCTACGTATGAGAGAGGGGATGGTGGCTTGAGAGGAGGTAGAGTTTTCTAGGTTGCCTAGGGGTTAGGGTTTGAGGGTACAAGTCATTAAATAGGAAGAGAGAGGGAATGATGTAGGGTGATGATGGGCCAATTTCAAATGAATGGCTAGAATTGAACATGAGAAAATTATTCATGGGGGATGAGGGTTCTTAATTAAAATTAATAGGCTCCCTCATTGATTAAAAATAATTGGGTGAGGCCACAAAATGCCAAATTACAATTTGGCCCCCCTTAAATTTGGAAAATTGCACAAACACATGAAATGACGAAAATTGGGCGGACGATTCGGGGTCCGATGTTTTGTAGGGTCAGGGGGCACTGTAAGATGGTTATGGGCTGAATTTGCAGGATACTGGAATTAATTAGGGATTTTAGAATCAGATAAAATGGTATCCTCAATTTAAATAGAAATAAAATACAAGTTGTGTTCAACAATTAATTAGGAGTACTTGGGGTCAAAATCAGATCAAGTCATCAATACCAATATTGAAGAAGACTCAGAACAGAATATTACCCTAATTTGGGTCGCACGAAAAATAGGTCAAAATGGCCTCCAATTTTCGATTGGAACGCACAACGATACAAAATAGGAAATTAAAAATAACGTCCGCGATGATTTTTTGTGCGGCCAGAAACAATGCACAGGGAGCAAAATTATGAGTTGCAAAAATAGGAGAATTGAAGGCGGGCATGTCTAGGACAAGATTGTGAAATTTGTTGGAAGACAAAAGTCTGGATAGTTCTCCAATTATCGAAGCAAAGGCAAAGCGCAAAATATTAAATAAAATACAGTAATTAATTACAATCTCCAATAAATAAATTCTAAATAACTAATAAAATCCAGAATTCTATAATTCGGACAGAGGTTCGTCTACTGGCTTCTAGGTCTAGTCTGCTAGCTAAAATAAAATAATTAACACTGCATATAATTATATATTGGATTACACATCGCACAAAATTATTTAAATCAAATACATTATCATGCAATTAATTAATTATAAATAACATAATATTAAATATTACAAAAAGTCGAAAATACCCCTGTTTTCAGAATGTGGTAGTGACACCAGGTCCTCAGAGGGACATAACAAGATATATAGAAGCATGCAATAAAGTAAATACTGAATAAATAAAGGGGAGTGTGCTAACCATCTAAGTAAATGCAATTTGAGGACAACTTTGTGCGTATGGAAAAGTGTAGGCTAGACATATGCTGACGTAATTCACCAATCGTGAATGATTGGCTAGTATATGCCACATATGCCCCCATATCAAGGGCACTCTGCAATATAATAACGTCCAGCTCCGATGAGCATGGTATCTGTATAACGTCCAACGTTCCATAGAGTGTGGTATCTGCAAAACCACAAGTAATGTCCAACACTCTAGATAACGTGGTATCTGTATAAATATATATGTCTGTATCGCTCCGAAGAACGCGATATATGTATGAAGGAGGTGGGTGCCCATACACCTACTAGTCGTCCTCCCCGCCCAATGATCTATGCATGTTGTATCCACAACATGCCTTAGCTACTATGCCGAGACGGAGAGCAAGTATCAGCGTCGTAACTCTAGCTCATAGTCTATCGTTAGAACAATAGCCCAACCTTACAACCAAACAAGGACAAGGATTAGACCACCGTACTACAATAGTCTATGCTCCGACTACTAATAACTGCTAAGTCTTCTAACATGCATCACTAATAGCAGTTATTCCCTATCCGTCGTACGACCTACATGTACAGGTGGCCAATCGCATACGCAAGTCCTAATGAGACTCACAACACGTGTAAGAAATATGTCAATGCCTGGGGAGTCATACCGATAACTCCACAACTTTAGGTGGTCCACTAGACACTAGGTCAGACATAAGTCCTAATGTCAACGCCTTCGTTGACTGCACCCGAGTCTCTCTCGGACGTGCACAGCTATATAATCTAAAATAATAATTATACAACTAAAATAATAACTGAATTTAAACAGTACAACAAGGCAAGGTATACTTGTCTAGCAAGAAGTTATGTAGTCCCAATATCCGGCTCCGGAAGTCGCGTAGAAAAATCCAATGTACTCGGGGTCAGCGTATACAAGCACGAAAATCGGGGGTGACTGCTGCGGGTTATCTTCGGCAAGGGTGACGGGTCCACAATGACGATGATGACAGTGATGACGAGGGTAATGATGGTTATTAGGGTGATGAGGATTATGATAACTAGGATGAGATGATGAGATGATTATGATGATTAGGGTAATCAAGGTGATGATTATTTTAATGGAGATGATGATGGCAATGAGGATGGAATTGATGATAGTGGTGATGATGTGGATGGTGACTGGGATGATGGTGATGATTAGGATGATGGTGATGACTAGGATGATGATATGGATGACTAGGATGATGATGTGGATGATGGTGATAAGGATAATGGTGTTAATGGTGATGATGTGATAATGAATGGTGATGATGTGGTGGCTGCTCCGGCTAGGGGAGGTCCGGCCAGGGAAGGTGGTCGAGTAGGAAGGAGGCTCGGGTTCAGGGAAGGGGGAGGTGGAGATGTTGGTGCTGCGTCGTGGTGGACAGGGAAGGGGAGGAGGAGATGGAGGCCAGGGTGGAGTTCAGATGGTGGCTTGCTGGTGGTGTGGTAGTGTTAATGGTGATGGTGGGAGTCGGAGAAGAGGTGGAGGTCGATCAGGCAAAGAGGTCGGGGAGGAGCTACTCGGCACTGCGGGGGAAGGAGGTGGAGGTGGTGCTGGTCGATGCAGGTGGTGCTGGTGGTGTTGGTGTAGAGTGGTGGTGTGGTCGTGGTGTCTCGGTTCAGGCGAAAGGGAACGGAGACGATGGTGGTGGTGGTTTGTGATGTCGACGAGGGGGAGGTCAGGCCGGAGAAGAGGAGAAGAGAGGGAGGAGGAGATGACTGTGGGGGTGAGGTGGAGACAGGTCGGGGATGAGGCCGGGGATGGGCTCGGTTCAGGCGGAGGGGAGTCATCTCCGGTCGTCAGGTTCAGCACTCTCAATAGGGGTGGCCAGACGGGTCAGGCGGGTCGCTGTTCAGGTCTGGGCCGAGGGGAGATCCGACCGAGGGGATGGCGAGGCGGTGATGGGTCTGCTCCGGCGGTCAGCGGCTCCGGCGAGGGTTTGGGCTCCAGTCGGGTCTGCGCAGGGAAGGGTGGTGAAGGAGGAGATGAATAGTAGGGATGGGTTTTTGGTCGGCTAGGAATAGGGTTGGGTCTACAAGGAAAATAAAGAAAAGGTTATCTATTTATACACATGTAAGGGGGGTTGGTTTGACCTAGAAACCTTGGGCTTGGTCAACACCTCCTTGGAGTGGGCCTTGGCTTGCCATGGGGATGTTCGGAGGGCTAAAAAATACATTATTTAAATAGAAGGATAGGTTTAAAATGAGGGGCGATGTTTGTGCGTTGCACATTCCAAAAATTTATGGAAAAATTTCTATGAAGGGAAAATAGGTTTCTGCAGGTATTGTGTCAACGGTGTGGACACCTTATTGCATTTTTGCATAAAAGCGCCCAATAATTGAAAAATTGCACAAAGATAAAAATTGAATTTAAATTAATTAAAATTTATGCGCAAGGTGCTCTTGAATTAATTAGAAGCACATGGGGATAAAATTAGGTAGAATCCAAGTGTCATGGACATAGAGGGCTCATAGTAGATTATTATCATAAATTAGGTTGCACGAAACGGGTCAAGATTGTGTCTCCAATTTCGATTGGAACGCACAAGGATACAAAGTTAGAATTATTTAGAATTAAATAATAACGTCCGCGATAATTATTGTGCGACTAAAAATGTAGCACAAGAGAGCATAATTATAAGTTATACAAAGGTCAGAATAGATGGCTGGTACGTCTAGGACAAGGATGTAAAATTTGTAGGAAGGCAATGGCTAGTGTAGTGATCCAATTATCGAAGCAGCGGTAAGGTACGCTAGGAGATATAAATATTATATAATTAATAAATTTTTGTGTTCTATTTCTAATTGAATTCTAGTTAGCCCTAATCTCTCTATCTAAGCCAAGTAGGCCTAATTTTGGGTGAGGGAGTTTACACGTACTTAAGCAGACGTCTATCAATATGGTATCAGCAGATCCAGAAGAGGATGACGAGTACCCTATAGAACTCTTTGAAGTAGAATCGTGGCTCAAAAATTAGAATCTCTATGGGAGCTATGGTTCGAGCAGCGGGAACCTCCTACTGAGGACAAAGTTGTACAAATTAATTTGGGTGACAACGTTGCTCCTAAACCCATCTTCATTAGCAAAAATCTCTCGATAGAAGAGCAGGAATCCCTTCTCCAGCTGGTAAGGAAATAAATCGACGTCTTTGCATGGAACTACGAAGATATGTTGGGTTTGGACCCCTAAATCGCGGTGCACAAACTCAATATCCTGCCAAACGTCAAGCCTGTAAAGCAGAGAAGCGACAATTCTGCCCAGACATCATGAAGGCCATCGAAGCATAGGTGAATAAGCTGATAGCAAGCGGATTTATCCACAAAGAACAGTATCCGAATTAGGTAACTAATATCGTCCACATCATAAAAAAGAACGATAAAATCTGATTCTGCATCGACTTTCATGATTTAAATGCAGCTTGCCTAAAGGATGGATTTCCTCTCCCGATCACAGACGTGATGGTTGACAATACTTGTGGCTTCGAATGTATATCCATCATGGACGGTGTCACGCCCCAGTCCCAAAAGTATACGGGACCAGGCCATGTGGCAATAGCCAGCTGTCACGTCTCCGAGGATATTCCAATTTAATGGATCCTAACGAAGAGTGTTACGCTATCCTAAAATACTAACAAGTCCTATATAAATCAACAACAGGTAAACTACTCTCATCCACAATATAAACAGCAAGAATATACTAATAATAAATGCTGGAAGATAAACGCCAGTCTCAAAATATCATAGTACAACCAAGAATGTCTAATGGAAACAAACCCACTACTATGACAAAATAAAAGTACTGAATGTCAGATAAAAAGAGTAATTACTAGGGCATCGACTGACTAGATAATGATGCTCCCAATCCTAGGCAGAAGGCCTACCAACTGATCACGGAAACTCTGACGGTAGCACCTCTAGCTCCTCAGCAGTAGCGTACCTAGTCTCCTATCCTGGGCCGTACACTGTGGGGTAATATGCCTCGTCCAAATCTGGAAAGGTACCAGGTCCTCAGAGGGACGTAACAAGATACATAGAAGCATGTCATATATAAATACTGAATAAAATAAATATAATAAAGGGTGTGCTAACCATCTAAGTGAATGCAATATGAGGACAATAATAGTACGTATGGGTAGGCATAGGCATATAACGTCCACACTCCAAAGAGAGTGGCATATGCATAATGTATCGTCCATATCGCTCCGAAGAACGTGGTATCTGAATAATATATCGTCCATATCGCTCCGAAGAATGTAGCATCTGAATAGTATATCGTCCATATCGCTCCGAAGAATGTGGCATCTGAATAATGGAAGTCATTGGATTTGTGGCTCCTCCGGATACTACGGATTCCAATGTGTGTATTCCATACGCCTACTAGTTGTCCTCCCCGCCCAATATAAATATACAAGTCGAATACTCGACGTGCATACCACGTATCTATATGCCAAGTCTCTATAAATAAAATAATCTTGAGTTACGTACTAACCGTGATGCATGTTACATACACAGATAGCTAGTCGAGTACGCAAACCCGCATCCCAATATAAATTTGTTATAGTGATACGTGTAAGAGTGTCAGGTCTCAAAAAGTACCAGAGTATCCTCCCAAGGGGTGAGTCTGCTAGCAACTAGGTCAAGTACACTACTCATCGACGCATCAATTGACTGCACCCGAGTCAATCTCGGATGCGCACAGTCATATGAAATAAAGCAACAAGATATCATACAGCACATGTATCATTTAATTTAAACAGTAAATATGGCAAGGTATCTTGCCTGGGTCCTCATGCTGTGAATGCCAAAAGCTTGTTCCTGTAGTGTCTCCTGGCTGGTCCAGTGACCCTAAATATACAATATAATATAACAATCTAGGATCAGACACTAAAGTAATACATACACAGACTACGACGTTGCTCTTAGGTATTGTCGCAAGATAACGGCCGATCGACTATAGTGGCACGTGTGCACGTAGCTAAGATGCATATGTGCCCTGTCCTCAGTCACCGTATATCTTACGATAATAAGTAACTAAGGTTGGGGGTTTACGAACTACTTACGTTTAGTACAATTATATGTCCTTCTACTTCATGTTACAGGGTACTGATCTTGGTTTTTAGATGAACACAAGTCCTTATAACAAGTTATATTATTAAGGTAATTACTAGTTATTAATTACTATTAAATATTGTTAACATACATACTTATATATATATAGTTTAACATTGGTTTGGTTTGTGTCCGAGTCTACGACACTTGATACGACGACACGACGACTATTCAATGATACAATGAAGAGGAAAGGAAAAATAAGGCGTTTACCTAGGCGTGGTAGAACGGGGGATCTGTGCTCGCTGACGGCTCTCCTCCGGCGTGGGGCGGAGCTCCGTTCGGCGTACAGCAACTAACGGCAGCAGCGGCAGTACTGCAGTAGGTGCAGCAGTGGCTGCAGCAGCCTGGCAACGGTGGTTTGGCGGGCTGGGACGCTGCTGGTCGGGGGAGAAGATGGTGCTGGTCAGGTTAGCAGTGGTGTGGCGGTTGTCAGGCGGGTGGTAGAGTTGACTGAGGGAAGTCGGGAAGGGGTCGTCGGTTTGATGGAGGTTTGGTTGATGGTGAAGAGGATGGTGACGAGGGTGGATGGAATTCGGTACAGGCGACCTGGGGGTAGTCCAGCGTCGAGGGGAAGTGCAGGTGGAAGAGGACTGGTGGTGGCGATTTGCGATGGTGGTGGTTCTGTCCGGTGGGAAGGGAGTAGGGTGCTCGGGCAAGGGGGAGTTCGGCTAGAGTTTAGGTTTTCGGGTTTCAATAGGGAAGATGATGTGTATTTATATAGGAGATAGAATTTATGGGTTAACCTCGAGGCTTGGGGCAGCCAGGTCTCATTGGGATGGGGCTGGTCCACATGTAAGGGTGCACGTGGGCTTGGTTAGGTCCTGTTTTGGGTGAAATTGGCCTCACATTTAATTAAATTAAAACAAATGCACTCGGCGTTTATTTGTCAATTGAGAACACATGGAGTTAAATTCGAGTGGAACACAAGAGTCATGAGCGTAGCAGGCTCAGAGTAGGCTAATACCCTAATTTGGGTTATAGGAAATTCGGTTATGGTTGTGCATCAAATTCAAATAGGAATGGTCACTTATGAGAAATTGGATTTATTAAAATTATTCGTGGACGTTTGTAACGAATATTGTGCAGCTAAAATGGAGCACAATATTGAGTATTTAAAAGTTACACAAGGGTCAGATGGGTAGTCTGGCATGTCTAGGAGATGTGTATGAACTTTGTTTAAAGGTAACTACTAATGTAGCGCTCCAGACATCAAAGCAATGGTAAGGTGTTTTAAGTCACGTAATTGTTGCACATTAATTCTAATTGTATCCAAATTAATCTTAGTTTCTCAAATTAAATTAAATAAATCCTAAATTGGTCGAGGGGGTTTACAATCTACCCTTCTTAGAGTATTTTGTTCTCGAAATTAAAACATACGTATGGTAAGAACTATTGACTGAAATAAAATGCTACTATATACCTAGTCCTTCGAAGAGATGGGGATAACGCTGTCGAATATCCTCCTCACGCTCCCAGGTCGACTCGCCTGGTGCATGATGCCTCCATGCGACACGGACTAGGGGGTAGTCTAACCTCGCAATACCTTCTCACTTCTGTCCAGAATCTCAACAGGCTCCTCTTGGTATGATAAGCTCGGGCCGACGGTGATTTCTGAATGATCAAGCACATGACTCGGATCTGGCATGTACCTCCTTAGCTGAGATACATGGAAGACGCCATACACTCCCTCCAAGGTCTGTGGCAAGGCTAATCTGTAAGCAACCTCTCTGATGTGTTCCAACACATCGAATGGTCCGATGTACCTTGGACTCAGCTTTCCTCTGCCTCCAAATCTGATAGTCCCTCGAGTAGGTGAGATCTTTAGAAATACATGATCTCCAACCTGGAACTCTAGGGGTCATCGATGTGCATTCGCCCAATGCTTCTGTCTGTCCTGTGCAGCTCGCAGGTGCCCTTGGATCTTCTTTACCTTCTCTACTGTACGAACAACCAACTCTGGCCCCAGAATCTGTCTCTCACCTATATCGCTCCAATATACTAGGGAACGATATTTCATTCCATATAACGTTTCATAGGGAGCCATCTGGATGCTCGCTTGATAGCTGTTGTTGTAGGAAAATTCCACCAAATGTAAATGGTCCTCCCATGATCCTCCGAAATCAAGCATGCACGCTCTTAACATGTCCTCCAACGTCTGAATGGTGCACTCGGACTGGCCATCTGTCTGTTGGTGATACGATGTGCTAAACTTTAGATGGGTACCGAGGCTCTCTTGCATACTCCGCCAAAAGTAGGATGTAAACCTCGTATCCCTGTCAGACACGATACTAACTGGCACTCCATGCAGTCGCACAATCTTCCTCATGTACATCTCTGCTAAGACCTCTGTAGATTGCCCAAATCTGAAGGGTAAAAAGTGTGCGGACTTGGTGAATCTATCTACGATTACTCATACTGTATTTCAACTACTAGGACTCCTCGAAAAGCCCATAACAAAGTTCATAGTGATATGCTCCCATTTCCACTCCGGTATCGGAAGCGATTGAAGTAATCCTGCAGATCTTTGATGCTCAGCCTTGACTTGCTGACACACCAGGCACTTCGCCAAAAAGTGAGCTATCTTTCTCTTCATTCCATGCCACCAGTAGTACTGCCTTAAGTCTCTGTACATCTTTGTGCCTCCTGGATGAATAGATTATGTTGAACTGTGTGCTTCTAACATCAACTTCTGCCGAAGTTTTCCATTTGGAACATAGAGACGATCTCCACATCTCAAGGTTCCGTCTTCATGTATACGCAGTCCTGTCTGTACTTTAGCCTTTGTCCTCTGTCTAAGCCTCTGGAATCTGGCGTGTGTCAGCAAAGCAGCCTTGATCCTCTCCACTAATGTCGATTGCAACTGGAAACTCGACAATTGTTCGTCTACTCCGGGCATAACGACCTCTATACCCATCTGCTCTAGATCTCTCAACAGATATTGTTGGGTAGTCAAGAAGAATGACATGGGTCTTCTGCTCAATGCGTCAGCTACTACGTTGGCCTTTCCCGGATGGTATTGTAGCTCAATCTCGAAGTCTGTCATCACCTCGAGCTAACGTCTTTGTCTCTGGTTCAAGTCCTTCTGGGTGTAGACGTACTTCAGGCTCTTATGATCAGTGAATATCTCCACTCTTTCTCTATATAGGTAGTGCCTCCAAAGCTTCAAGGCAAAGATCACTGCGGCAAGCTCCAAGTCATGAGTGGGATAGTTCTTCTCGTGGGTCCTTAACTGTCTAGAGGCATAGGCCACAACCTTTCCGTGTTGCATCAATACACATCCTAATCCTTTCCCAGATGCATCTCTATAGATCACGAATCCTCCGGGTCCAGAAGGTATGGTCAATATAGGTGTTGTAGTCAGGCGCTTCTTCAGCTCGTCGAACGCTGTCTGACACTCCTCTGTCCAAGTGAACTCCTGCTCCTTACGGGTCAAGCGGGTCATGGGGTCTGCAATCTTCGCGAAGTTCTCTACGAACCTCCGGTAATATCCGGCAAGTCCTAGGAAACTTCTTACCTCCGAGACATTGGTAGGGATTGGCTATGTCTCTACTGATAAAATCTTTGCTGGATCTACTGAAATACTATCTCCTGAGATGACGTGTCCAAGGAAAGCGATATGATTTAGGAGAAACTCATACTTGCTCAGCTTAGCATAAAGTCTCTCTCCTCAGCGTCTCTAACACTAGTCTCAAGTTCTTCTCGTGCTCCTCATGGCTCTTTGAATATACCAAGATGTCGTCGATGAAGACTACCATGAACTGGTCTAAGTATTGGTGGAATACTCTGTTCATCAAGTTTATAAATATAGCAGGTGCATTCGTCAATCCAAAAGGCATCACTAAGAACTCGTAGTGACCATAACGAGTCCGGAATGCTATCTTTTGAATGCCTTCTCTTTGCACCTTTACCTGATGATAACCCGATCTCAAGTCGATCTTGTGAACACTGCTGCTCATGTCAACTGGTCGAATAAATCATCAATCCGCGGCAGGGGGTACTTGTTCTTGATGGTCAAAGCATTAAGGGCTCTGTAATCAATGCACATACGTACTGTTCCATCCTTTTTAGGTACAAACAATACTGGTGCTCCCCAGGGTGATGCACTAAGACGGATAAATCCCTTGCTCTACAACTCCTCTAATTGTAGCTTTAGCTCATCTAGTTCCTTCTTCGCCAATCGATATACATTAGAATATACCGGTGCTGCTCCGGGTACTAGCTCAATAGTGAACTCAACGTCTCTATCTGGCGGTAAGCCTGGCAATTCTTCGGGAAAAACATCCTCGAATTCTGCAACTATTGGTGGGGGTACCATCTCCATAGCCATGTAAGCTCCAGCTATCTGTCCTACTCCTTGCTCGACGGTCCCTCTCATATACTCGAACTCCGGTTGATCTGGCGGTCTAAAAGTGACGCTACCCTTCCGGCAGTCCAGTACGGCATTATACTGGCTTAACCAGTCCATGCCTAGCACAACATCAAAGTATGGCATGGATAATACCATGAACCGCGCTCTCATCTCTCTATCACATACGACTACCAAACATGTTCGAATAGTGCTGGTAACCGGCACGATACCTCCTCCGGTAAGAATCTTCCAACTCTTAGGTAAGGAAGAAGTAGCTACTCTATGCATTGCTACAAATCTACTAGATATGAACGATAATGTAGCTCCAGAATCAAACAATGCAGTTGCAGGTAATGATGCAACTAAAATGGTACCTGTGATAGCTTTCCCTTCTGTTTCCTTCTCAGTAGCTGCTAATGCAAAGGCATGTCCGTACCTCTGTCCTCCGATCTGCTGTCGGGCTCGATCAAACTGTGCCTGCTGTGGGGCCAAGGGTGGTCCCCTCTGGAATCCTTCGGGTGCTGGTGGATGCTGGCCTCCTGGTGGGGGTAGTATCCTCGAAACAGGTGCTGCTGACCTCTGTCCTGTCTGGGGTGCTGCGTCTCTGCGCTGTGGGCAGTCTCAAGCTTGGTGCTGGTTTGCTCCACAAATTATGCATGTCCCCAGTCTCTTCCGACAGTCCTTCTCGAAATGTCCTCTCTTTCCACAGTGGTAGCAAGTCGGAAGCTCTCTTTGTTGGTATGGTGCTGCCCTCTGCTGTGTTTGCGCTTTGGGACGACGGATCGGTCCTCCTGCTCCTGGCTGGGCTTTAGCTGGTATGGTCGTGCTGGAACGTCTTTCTCCTCTGCCGATGGCCTCCTGGATCCTCGCCTCTGCAAGTACCTCCTCATAAAAAATCCTCGCCTGTGTGGTGGTATACCTCTGTAGCTCGAAAGTAAGACCATGATGAAATCTCTGGGCCTTCTCTAGATCATTGGGTATCATGAAGGCACCAAATCTGCTAAGACGGCTAAACTCTGTGTCATATGCGTCAACAGTCATATTCCCTTGTTCTAGATGTAGGAACTGGAAGTATAGGACATTTTTGACTGTGGCCGAAAAATACTTCGTATTGAAGTACTCTAAGAACTGTTCCCAATTCTGGTTCTTGCCTACACCGCGCTCAATAGAATCCCACCAGTGATGAGCGTTGCCTTTTAGTTGGGCCCTCACTGCGGTCATCCAAAGGTTTGGATGCAGTTGTGAAGCCTCTAGTAGCATTTCCGTATTGGCGACCCAATCGGAGATCTCCTCTACAGTCTCGTTGCCTGAGAAAGTATCTGGTCCCATCTGTTGGAACCATCGGACAGTGCCACATGTCTGGGCTGGTAGAGGTGCTGGTACTGGTGCTGTGACAGGTGTCCTCTCTAGTACTGCCATCAAACTCTGTCTCAACGTCTCAGTCTGATGCCACTGTGCTTGCATCATAGTTTGGAAGAACTGAAGCAACTGTGGATGTCCATCTGATTATGGCATCTAGGGTAGATAAGGTGGAGGTGGTGGTAATGGAACCTCTGGCTGTGCGGTAGGTGTTTCCTCAGATGTCGGCCTCTCGGTTTGCGGCATTGGCGTAGCCCCTGAAGTCTGGCCCTCAAAATATTGTGTGGGGATCGTCTGGGTAGTCTTTCCCTTATGCTGCTGTGTAGGATCGCCCTCGAAAGTCTCGTGCCAATGTATCAGCGGGGCCTGTAATGGTGGTTGCCCTCCAGGTAGTCCTTGGGGTACCTCCTCTCTTTGGGTGGTATCGTTTGGCACCACGGCACTGGGTGCTCCTCGTCCACTGCATAAGTTCATCTTGCTGTAAGAGATAAGACTTCATTAAAAAGAGTATGGAATCAAGCAAACAGGATGCAGATATTACGAAGTAACACGAAGGAAGTTCAAAGACGTAATCAAAGTGGATGAGACCTAGTAATTTCTATCCTATTGCAGGCTCGCTGGGCATGTTACCATACCACAAGCGAAAACCAGACCTGCATGGGCCACGACTAAAATCATGTCACGCCCCAGTCCCAAAAGTACACAGGACCAGGCCACGTGGCAATAGCCAGCTGTCACGTCTCCGAGGATATCCCAATTTAATAGATCCTAATGAAGAGTGCTACGCTGTCCTAAAATACTAACAAGTCCCATATAAATCAACAATATGTAATCTACTCTCATCCACAATATAAACAGCATGAATGTACTAGTAATAAATGCTGGAAGATAAATGCCAATCTCAAAATATCATAGTACAACCAAGAATATCTGGTGGGAACAAACCCACTACTATGACAAAATAAAAGTATTGAATGTCAGATAAAAAGAGTAATGACTAGGGCATCGGCTGACTAGATAATGATGCTCTCAATCCTAGGAAGAAGGCCTACCAACTGATCACGAAAACTCTGACGATAGCACCTCTAGCTCCTCAGCTGTAGCGTACCTAGTCTTCTGTCCTGGGCCGTACACTGTGGGGTAATATGCCTCGTCCAAATCTGGAAAGGTACCAGGTCCTCAGAGGGACGTAACAAGATACATAGAAGCATGCCATATATGAATACTGAATAAATAGATACAATAAAGGATGTGCTAACCATCTAAGTGAATACAATATGAGGACAACATTGGTACGTATGGATAGGCATAGGCATATAACGTCCACACTCCGAAGAGAGTGGCATCTGCATAATGTATCGTCCATATCGCTCTGAAGAACGTGGCATCTGATTAATATATCGTCCATATCACTCCGAAGAACGTGGCATCTGAACAGTATATCGTCCATATTGCTCTGAAGAACGGGGCATCTGAATAATGGAAGTTATTGGATCCGTGGCTCCTTCGGATACTACGGATTCCAATGTGTGTATCCCATACGCCTACTAGTTGTCCTCCCCGCCCAATGTAAATATACAAGTCGAATACTCGACGTGCATACCACGTATCTATATGCCAAGTCTCTACAAATAAAATAATCCAGAGTTACGTACTAACCGTGATGCATGTCACACGCACCGATAGCTAGTCGAGTACGCGAACCCGTATCCCAATATAAATTTGTCACAGTGATACGTGTAAGAGTGTCAGGTCTCAGAAAATACCAGAGTATCCTCCCAAGGGGTGAGTCTGCTAGCAACTGGGTCAAGTACATTACTCATCGACGCATCCGTCGACTGCTGTAAACACCCTAATTTTTTAGAATAATTTTAAAATGAGTTATTCCGAATTTTTGGTATTTTTCTGGAATTTAAAACGAAGGTGATTGTGATTTAAAAAATTTTAAGTGTTGCTAATTGATGTTAAAATATGATAAAAATAATATTTTATGGTGTAAAATGGAAAACCGGACATGGGGTATTTTTCTGTGAATTTATTAGACTCCGGAGACGCGTTTAAAGCCCTTAAAACCTATTGGATATATAAACCCAAACCTGAACCAAACCAAACCAGACTAAACCAATCCGGCTACCAAACCCAGCTTATTGGGTCGGGTCGGATCCGAGCCAAACCCGACCCGAACCCGAAACCCACATGGGAAGCCCTAGCCCCGCCGGATATACTGTAGCACAGTATAAAACCCTCTCCCTCGACTTCCGTACAGACCCTGCCGCCAGACCTCTATCTTCCCCTCTTCTCGCCGTCGCCCCAGACCCCCGCCGCTCGAACCCTGCCGACCGGCTGTGCTCCCCGCGAGAGCCGCGCGAACCCTCTTCCCCGACCCGACCGGCTGTGCTCCCCGCGGGAGTCGCAGGACCGATCGATCCCCCTCTGCAGAGTCCTCGACCCCGACCGGCTGTGCGATCCCCTCCGGCCAGTTCATCCACCCAGAACCCCAGAACCCCGGACACGAAGGGGACATTCGGACACGTGAGAATCAGCCTTCACGGAGCCCTGTTCAGGTAACATTTTCTCTCACCTCGTAAGCCCATTTTTGATTCCGTCAGTTACAATGCGTAGACTGTATAACCCTCTCGGTGTCCGTGCAACTCGCTCGGTGCATCGCGTCCTGTGGTGATCGCAAACCGCGATCCAAAAACAGGAAAAACAATGCCCTGTTTCACCCCGGAACTGAGTACGCCCCGCCAAACGGGACGACTTGGTCGCACGCGGTCTTTACCGAAATGTGCGCGACGTTGATACGGACGTGTGGGATTTCGCAGAAGTCGATTCAGATGTGCGTGCACACCGGAATCAACGCGTATCCGCCGACAACGCCCCGTATCTGTCCATTCTGAAATACGCTGTAACTTTGTGTACACACGTCGGATCGAGACAAAACTTGTGCCATCGGACTCGTAGCAATACGCTGGTCCTGTGACCCAAGTTTGGTCCGATTCTGAGAACGTTGACAAAATCGTGTATCGTAGGCCCCACAGGCTCTACTTGACGGGCAATTTTGTGATCGGCTCATCGGAATCCAATTCTGGAAGTTTCGTTGGGTTCGTATCATCGTTCCTGACTTGTAGACACTGAGTTTGTCTAATTTGGAGACCTTTGACATCATCGTTCCCACATGTGGACCCCGCTTTGGCCCAAAAATGTCATTTTTGCCCTTGTGTCCAAATTAGACTTAAGGACAGGCGTTTCTAGCTATTTGATATCTTCTGAGACTGTTGGTGATGTTTATTATAGCTTTTGGAGTAGTACCTACAGGATCCACTGATACAGGGACGATTGTTGGTATTCGGACCCCAGGCAAGTGTACCTTGCCAAACTCTGCAGTATTGTTACATATTTTTTTTGCTTCATTATATTGTTGTGCATGCTTAACCTAGGACAGTGTGACGTACTTAGCGTCCGATTATTAGTCGGGTGCCAACACCATACGCGGTGTTGTATATTATCATCTAGAGATGGATATTCGTGACGCTTTATCTTCTCGTACTTGTCTTACCAAGTACACTTTGACCCAGGACACTTGACACTTTCATGAGACAGGATCTTCTCGAGATATTCGTGGTGATTCTGTATAGGATACAGGACTTGACAGAGATACTATATTCTTAGATACATTATGACTTGTTGCGTTAGTTATGATCCTGCTTGACATGGACATGAGACGTTATGGTCATGATATGCGTAGTTACATTGGGTGGGGAGAGACACACGGGCTACAGGCTGATCATATATATATAAACCCCTATTATTGTGAGGCACAAGACTCTGAAGCCCGAGCTTGGCCCATTACACATTATTACTGCTGCTATCGGCTCCCCGACACAGAGCTTGTAGTGGCTTCAGCCTGAGTTCTAGTGCTACTCTCATCTTGCATATCACTTAGCTGGTTATTTAGTATTCCCTTATTGTTCTATCTATTGCTGGAGAGACCCACAGGCTACAGGTTGATTATGTTATGCCGGCTACTCAGTCTCCCGCTGAGCTAGACCACCTCATGATATCACTGCTACCGGCTCCCCTACACAGAGCTTGTAGTTGTTTCAACCTGGGTACTATTGACGTTCTCTCTTGCAGTTCACATAGATGTTTACATACTTACCTTATTTATCTCATTATTTGCTCTACTGCTTATATTTTGGCTTGTATATTTTCTGTACCTTGCTATGTCCCCTGAGGACCTGGATATGGATTATGTCTCCAGGATTTGAGGACGAGACCTATCCCGAGGTATACGGGACCGCAGCAGGAGCTGTACCGCCATCCGAGGACGAGGTGTTAGCCGAAGACTTTTCCTGAGCATCCATGTGTCATGCTCAGCATTTATTTATTTCAGTCATTTATTTTTTGGTCTGTTGAACCATTGTATTAGATATTTATCGGGTTGTTCCCCGAAGTACTTTGTTGAGACTAGCTGATGATTTACATTTCTTATTTATTCTGTGGATCATATTTATATATCTTGTGTGGATGAGATTAGTTGTGCCATATTGTCGTAGACTTGATTTTACAGCTGAAGTATGCCCTGATGGATCCATTAAATTGGGTTTGTCCATCAGTGCGTACTGCTGGCCATTGTCACGTATCTGGTCCCTCGGTATTTTGGGACTGGGGCGTGACAACTGCACCCGAGTCAATCTCGGACACGCACAGTCATATAAAATAAAGCAACAAGATATCATACAGCACATGCATCATTTAATTTAAACAATAAATATGGCAAGGTATCTTGCTTGGGTCCTCAAGCTATGAATGCCTAAAGCCTGTTCCTGCAGTGTCTCCTGGCTGGTCCAGTGACCCTAAACATATAATATAATATATCAATCTAGCATCAGATACTAAAGCAATACATACACAAACTACGACGCTGCTCTTAGGTACTGTCGCAAGATAACAGCTGGTCGACTACAGTGGCACGTGTGCACGTAGCTAAGATGCATACGTGCCATGTCCTCAGTCACCGTGTATCTCACGACAATAAGTTACTAAGGTTGGGGGTTTACGAACTACTTACGTTTAGTACAATTATATGTCCTTCTACTTCATGTTACAAGGTACTGATCTTGGTTTTTAGATGAACATAAGTCCTTATAACAAGTTATATTATTAAGGTAATTACTAGTTATTAATCTGTTAAATCTTGTTAATATGCATACTCATATATATATAGTTTAACATTGGTTTGGTTTGTGTCCAAGTCTACGATACTTGATACGACATACGACGACTATTCAACGATACAATGAAGAGTCGAGGAAAAATAAGGCGTTTACCTAGGCGTGGTAGAACGGGGGATCTGTGCTCGCTGACGGCTCTCCTCCGGCGTGGGGCGGAGCTCCGGTCGGCGTACAGCAACTAACGACAATAGCGGCAGTACTGCAGTAGGTGCAGCAGCGACTGCAGCCTGGCAGCGATGGTTTGGCGGGTTGGGACGCTGCTGGTCGAGGGAGAAGATGGCGCTGGTCGAGTTAGCAGTGGTGCGGCGGTGGTTAGGCGGGTGGCAGAGTTGACTGAGGGAAGTCGGGAAGGGGTCGTCGGTTTGATAGAGGTTTGGTTGATGGTGAAGAGGATGGTGACGAGGGTGGATGGAAGTCGGTACAGGCGGCCTGGGGGTGGTTCGGCATCGAGGGAAAGTGCAAGTGGAAGAGGGCTGGTGGTGGCGGCTTGCGATGGTGGTGGTTCTGTCCGGTGGGGAGGGAGTAGGGTGCTCGGGCAAGTGGGGGAGTTCGGCTAGAGTTTAGGTTTTAGAGTTTCAATAGGGAAGATGATGTGTATTTATATAGAAGATGGAATTTATAGGCTGACCTCGAGGCTTGGGCCGGCCAGGGCTCATTGGGATGGAGCTGGTCCACATAAAAGGGTGCACATGGGCTTGGTTAGGTCCTATTTTGGGTAAAATTGGCCTCACATTTAATTAAATTAAAACAAATGCACTCGGCGTTCATTTGTCAATTGAGAACACATGGAGTTAAATTTGAGTGGAACACAAGAGTCATGAGCGTAGCATGCTCAGAGTAGGCTAGTACCCTAATTTGGGTTATAGGGAATTGGGTTGTGGTTGTGCATCAAATTCAAATAGGAATGGTCACTTATGAGAAATTGGATTTATTGAAATTATTCGTGGACGTTTGTAACGAATATTGCGCAGCTAAAATGGAGCACAATATTGAGTATTTAAAAGTTACACAAGGGTCAGATGGGTAGTCTGGCATGTCTAGGAGATGTGTATGAACTTTGTTTGAAGGTAACTACTAATGTAGTGCTCCAGACATCGAAGCAACGGTAAGGTATTTTAAGTCACATAATTGTTGCACATTAATTCTAATTGTATCCAAATTAATCCTAGTTTCTCAAATTAAATCCTAAATTGGTCGAGGGGATTTACAGACGGGTTCTTAGGCTACAACCAGATCAAGATATTTTTGGACGATAAGAAGTACATGTCCTTCCGGACGCCAATAGGGGTGTACGGTTATACGGTAATGCCCTTCGGTCTAAAGAATGCAGGTGCTACGTACCAACGAGCTATGAGCATTATCTTTCGTGATAATCTGCGCAAGACAGTGGAATGTTACGTTGATGACATCGCTGTCAAGAGTCATTTTCAAGACGATCATCTCCATGACCTGAAGACGGTATTCGATTTAATACGGGCCCACAAGCTCAATATGAACCCAACCAAGTCATTCTTGGGAGTCTCCAGCGGCAAGTTTTCTGGATTTATCATAACTTCAAAGGGTATTCATATTGACCCGGAGAAGACTAAGGCTCTCCTAAATATGCATCCTACGAAGGACCTGCGGGAACTGTGTGGTCTGTAGGGAAGACTGGCATACATTAGAAGATTCATAGCCAATCTTTTTGGACGGTGCCGACCCTTTACTCAGCTCATGAAGAAAGAAGTCTCTTTCGCATGAACGGAAGAATGCCAATGAGCATTTGATTACATTAAGAAGTATCTCACGAACCCTCCGGTGTTGGTGGCACCAAATGTGGGAAAGCCTTTCTTACTCTACGTCTGGGCAATGGACCATTCTCTTGGTGCTCTTCTTGCCCAAAACAATGACGAAGGCTATGAGCAAGCTATCTGCTATCTCTGCAGAATGATGATTAGCGCAGAATATAGGTACAATCCGGTCGAGAAAGAATGTCTTGTCATAGTATTTGCTGTCAAAAAGACCCGCCATTACTTAACAGGGCAAATCATCTATGTGATCTCTCGAGTGAACCCCCTCAGAGTCCTCATGACCAAGCCTGGGGCAATCAACTCTACCTAGCCACATGGGAAATCCTACTGTCACCCTACGGCATGGTATTTGTCCCGCAAAAGGCTGTCAAGGGCCAAGCATTGGCCGACTTTCTAGCAGCTCATCCAGTACTGGAGATTTTGAAGCTCTACGATAAAATCTTCAACAAGGTGTTAGAATCTAACACCGTCACGACAAGAGGATCATTTTGGAAAATGTTCTTCGACGGTGTTTCCAAAACAGGGCCCAAAGGCAATGTCGTCGTCGGAGTAGGCATAGTGTTGATCTCTCCAGACAACCTAGTCATCCATCGTGCATACTCGCTTATGGAGCCATGTTCCAACAATGTGGTAGAGTGCAACACTCTCATTATTGGGCTCCATCTGGTTAAATAATTGGAGGTTGACTTTCTAGAAGCTTATGGCGACTCCAAATTAATAGTCAGTCAAGTCTGTGGAGAGTACGAGGTTCGCCACGAGGATCTACTTTCTTACCACCGGGCGACCGTCGACATAATTTCTACTTTTACAGAGTTCTTCATAGAATATGTACCATGACTATAAAATATCGAGGCTAATGCACTCGTCGACCTCGCTGTTTCTTTAGCAACTCTAATCAAAACCCACATATTGGTCACGGTGGTGGGTCAAGAGCTGATCTGCCCGAGGAACAACTTATGCTTAAGTCTAAGCTACTCTACGGACGCAGACACCAATGTCAAAGATTAGAGACTCATATTTATGGACTATGCTATCTACAAAATCCTTCTAGACGACTCAAAGGAAGCCACTTCCATTAGAAGATGCTCCATCTGGTTCTACTATGATGCAACCACTAAGATGTTGTATCGTCGTTCCAATGACGGGCTCCTGCTATGATGCCTATCAAACGTAGAAGCAAAGCAAGCTCTCCGTGAAGCTCACGATGGTGTTTGTGGTGCTTACCAACCCGAACCTAAGCTTCAATATCGCCTCTGACGCATGTGATATTATTAGCCAACGGTGGTGGCGGATACTGTCAATTATGCGAAAAAGTGCAGGATGTGTCAAATATATTCCAACTTTATTCACCAACCCTCGGAGCTCTTACACCCGACCGTTGTATCTTGGCCATTCGAAGCTTGGGGTATGGACATCATAGGACCGATCAGTCCACGTTCGTCTAAGGGGCACCAGTTCATCTTGACTATCACAGACTACTTCTCCAAATGGGCGAAAGTTGTTCCGCTCGCAGAGGTAAAAATATCCAACGTGATTAGTTTCCTTAAAAATTACGTCATCTATCACTTTGGCTTGCTTCGAAGGATCATTCATGATAACGGCCCACAGTTTGTCAGCCATACTTTCTTTCAATTTTACGATAAAAATAGAATCCAAAATATAGCTTCAACCGCCTACAATCCAGCAGCGAATGGACTAGCCGACGCATTCAACAAGACCATTATCAAGCTCCTTAAAAAGTTTGTTTCGACCAACAAACGAGAATGAAATGAGAAGCTGGGTGAATGTTTATGGGCCTATCGCACAACGGACCGAACCCTGACTGGCAGTACGCTATTCTACTTGGTCTACGGATTCGAAGCAGTACTTCCTTTGAAGAACCAAATTCCTTCTCTCCGAGTGGCCCTTACTAGCCAGCTAACCGCCGAAGACAACCATCATCGATGTCTACAAAAGTTGGAGGCACTTGATGAAAACTGCCTCTTGGCTCAATAGCGCATTGAGCTATATCAAGCACGACTCTCCGGGGCCTTTAACAAAAAAGTGAAGGAAAGGACATTCCAGGTCGGCGATCTCGTCATAACCGTGAGAAGACAGATGATCATGACCCACAAGAAGGCGAAAAAATTCTAACCCAAGTGGGAGAATCCCTTTGTAATAGAGACGGTCTACTCCAACGGATTATACAGGCTGGCTAAGCCAATTGTGACTTGCTCATGATGCCAATCAATGGTAAGTTCCTAAAGAAATACTATGCCTGAGTTAGGAAAAAAAATAGAATGATGTATGTCATTTCTATCCTTAGCAGAGGGACATAAAAGTGTAATGTTCACGCTTGATGTCTTCCCCAGCAAACTATTTTTGTCTGTAGCACGCGGACAAATATGTTATCCGTATTCAGGAGTTCCAAGTATGCAATGGGTAACAGATCCACAAAACTTCTCCAAGGCAAATGGTTCACGTCCACATTACCTCTAAACTATAAGTCGTTCTTTCCATCAAAAGAAGGCTGTCACGTCCATATTACCTCTAACTTGTCTCTTTTGTTGTTATCTCTACAAAACTTCTCTAAATCAAATAGTTCACGTCCACGTCATCTCTGAACTACGAGCTACCTATGTTCTCCGATAAAAAAATAGTCATGTCCATATTACCTCTGACTCGTTGTCTTTTCTCTCCATAAAGTACTTCATCATGGTTGTACTCAACTACAAACAAACTTGCTTGACTATCGGTTCCATACCAAAGTATCTCTACCGTCACAGATAATGTCTCCAACAAACTTCCTTAATGGAACTACTCTGACCTATCACGTTCATACTACCTCTGATAGGACTTCGTGTTATCGCCGTTATGATGTTATGCTACGTCCATGTTACCTCTGGTATAATACTCATAGCCACGATGACCATAGCAGTAAGAAAAGTTCTAAACAGGAAAGAAGGCAAATTTTTTATTAATATTCAAGATCATGAGTACATATGAAAGTCTATTACATTTGAGAATTTTTATTAATATTCAAGATCATGGGTACAGTTGAAAAGAATGAGACCTCTATGTGCTATTTTTGGTACCAACACGTCTAAAGCCGGCAGCTCAACGCATTCTGGGTCATCACTTCCGCAAAACTACTCAGTGCGAGAAAAGAATCCATACTGATGGATAACAAGGGAGCTTCCAACACAGAGTCAAGAGGCCCAACTCTGTCGTGTGAAAGGACGCAACTAAAAATCCTAGTTGGGATAACTAACCCCATCTTTTCCATGCAGACGCGCCGCCAGGATCCGAGCCGAGATCCAGTCATCATGTCCTGGCCGCATATGGGAAATAGCTACAGTGAACTAGGATGGAGATCGCAGACAATCCTCCGGGTAATATATTTGTTCATCACGAACAACGGCAACTATGATATCCTTCCACGCCCAATCAGGGCTCGAGCAATCTAAGGCAACCCCCGCAAGACGAGCACACGAAGAGTCAGAATATATGCAAAAGAAGATAAAGATCAGGAGGCGCGCATCTATAAGAGCATGCACCATGGCAATCTAGCCATATATGCGCTCGGGGGAGATGCGCACGGGCACCAAGGCCAGTATATATGCATATGACCTCCACAGTGCATAGGTGAATGCACTCATGCAGCGTGGTCATGCATAATTTCTCAGTGCATGCCTCAGATGAGTATCCGAAGATAGCGTCACCCATGCTTACGAGGAAGAACTCTCGCCGACAACGCATCTTCAGGTCGAAGCCCTTTGGCAACGACCATACACGTCAAGCCAAGAAAAAGTGCCTGCGCATGAACGAGTAATTTTTTGTCCATACAAACATACAGTACTGATGTATCAAAGTAACTCGAGAATGGAAGGCGCGAGTTTTTGATCCTTACCTCCACCAATGGCAGTTGGGAGATTGACCATCAGAGGAAAGGGATCGATGAACCGCTGGACCGATCTTCCCATACTCGGCCTTTGAAGAGACATCAGGTGGAGAAGAGAAGCACTATTCTCTCTCTCTCTCTCTCTCTCTCTCCCAAGCCCTCTATTTGTAGCAAGAGAGCCATTAATGGCGCACGAATTGCTAGCCACCTAAACTGCGGGATGAACCTGACATTTAATGGATGAATCTCTGTCTAGGGAATAACTAGTCGATACGTAGACTTGACACCCTGTCAGCATCAAGACCTAGATGCGCCAAGCAAAAATATGTTATACATGCGTCGTAGCAACCTCATGCGCCTATCTCCCCCATGGTTTTGTTCAAAGTATTCCAAACTTAAAACTTACAAAGTTTAAGTTGAGAAACTATGAAGGGGGCTTGTAGAATCATGAAAAATATCTACAGTAATCAAGAGTCATGTGTCACAGTAATCAAGATACATGTGCCAAAGTGATCCGGAGACATGCGCCAAACCGCTTCATGAGTGGCGTTCTCGTATGCCAGCAGTACCATGCGCCACTACTTCTCTAGTGTTCCATGTGCAAGCAGTGCCATGCGCCACTACTTCTCTAGTGTTTCCATGCGCCAGCAGTGCCATGTGCCACTACTATCCCTTAGTGATCTTCATGCACCAAGTGGCAGTGTTCCCAAGGTACAATCATAAAAATTAGGGCATGACACGTATCACGAGTATTATGGGCATTAGCAACCCCAGATCTTGACTTGCACGTGCCAGCCTTAACACAACATGCGTGTACAGGAGAATATGCGCCGACATATAATCCGCGCAAGTATGCGCCTACATGAAGCCTTCTCAAGGTTATAAATAGTGGGCATTTCTCACATACAAGATAGACCAGAATCAGGACCAGAAGACCGCTACCACACCAAAAAGAGAGAGGAGAAGAAGACAGGAGCGCCGCCTAAAGCCTCGTCAACCTCCTTAGTCCCAGATTGTCAACGGAGTAAAAGAGCCGCTGCAGTGCTCGATCTCCACCGTCATACTTGCCCAGAATCTTATCATTTTATTGTACTTTAGATTCTTTTGTATTAGGATTTTTTGTACTATTTATCAATTTCCAATCAATAAAGAAGTTCGTTCGGCTTCACCCGAGCGTCTGATTTGGCGATGTCGACAGTTAGCATCACTAGTCATATGTCGTGAGTAACCACTATCAAGAATCTACTTGCTTCTAGCATGAGAAGGTTGGTCCACCTATAAAACAAGTTGTAGATGTAACCCTTGGTACCTATTTCCTTAAGGGTTCAGATGTGTTAGTCTTTGGTACCCATGCATATACATTTATATCTACTAACTTTCTGGTTCTACAGAATCTAGATATATGCACTTTCTTACCACAGTAATGACATATAGAAGTATTATTGATGCTTGGTTTAGAATTATAGATATGAGTGTGTGAAGCAGTAGTTTGTGTTTTACGTGGATATCTATAGTAGAATGCATGCTTGTGTGAATTAGTATGTTGTGTTATACGTGCATGATGTTGTTTTCTACATGCATGATTGTGTGAAGCATCAGGTTTGTTTGTAGACATCTTGCTGTTGTACTTATTTGTTTAGCTACGTATCTCATGTTAGACTGGATAATGGGTTGTTCAACCTGTTTTTCCAATCTATTCTCTAATCTTTTAGAGGTAGCATAAAATCATATTTAGCAGTTAAAGCATAAATTCTACGAGCAGCAATGGAATATTTCTTCTTTTCTGATTCAAGTTCCTCTTTAAATTTAGTATTCTCTTGAGTGCTCTTGCCAATGCAGCCAAGTGCCTCATGAAGACTAAGCTTAAGTTTGGATATCTTATATGAATTATTGCTAGTAGAAGTATCATTTACTTCATTTAATAAAGAGGTAAGTCTTTCTATTTCGGTCTGATAGGATTGAATATCTTTTCTAGCATGCTTGTACTTATCTCTAAGCTTTCTAAAATCCTCAAGTAAGTCACTGAAAGCAATACCTAATTCATTAAATATAAAATCTTCGTAAGAATGGTTATCTGTTACCTGATCAGTCAATACCACGAAGCATAGGTTTGTCGTATCTCGAGGTTTTTCCACCTCTTCAGATTTGCTTGCTTCGTTCTCATATCATATACTTGTATTTGTATACTTCTTTGATGATGTCCTTCTGGATGAGCAATCTTGGCGAATCCCTTTATTTATTGTTGGACAGTCCATCTTTATGTGACATATATTCTTACAGTTGTAGCATACATATTATTCATCATTGTTGTCGTTGTACTCCTTATTTGACCTCTCAAACTTTAGAAATCTCAAACTTTAAAAATTTCTTGAAGTTCATGGTGATCAGGGCAACTTCTTAATCTTGAGATTCATTGTCGTTGGAGTCATAGTTGAAGACCTTATGCGATGTGCCTTAATGCAATCGTCTTTTCCTTTGGCATAGGATGTTCGAATTCCTTGAGATTCAGCTCGTGAGTCATTAGCTTGCCCATGAGCGTCTCGAGGGTCATCGTGGTGAGATCATCCCATTCTATGATTGTAGTGGCCTTGGGATTCCAATTCTTAGTGTGTCCTCGAGTACCTTGTGAATCTTCTCATGATTGTTGTACTCCTTACTAAGAGAGGATAGAGGGTTGACGATGTCAAGGAATCTCGTGAACATCTGAGTAATCGTCTCATTCTACTTCATCTTGAAAGCTTCATATTCTTGTGTCAGTCGACTTATTTTTTATTGCTTCACTTGTGAGGTTCCTTCATTAGTTACCTCAAGAAGTTTTCAGACTTCATGTGAAGAGCCACAAGTTGAGACTCTGTTAAATTCAGTTATGTCTACAGCACAAAATAGAGCGTTAATAGCTTTAACATCAATACTAGCTTATTTCTTTTTTGTGTCTGTATACTTATCATGGGGCTTATCAACAAGGTTGCCATCTATGACTATTCTAGGTTGTCTTTTGTATCCATCTACTACAACAGACCAAAGATCAAAGTCAAGAGACTTTAAATAAAAGCTCATACGTATTTTCTAGTACGTGTAGTTTGTACCATCAAATAGGGGTCACCTATTTGTGGACTGGCCTTCAACATTGTTGGTATGGATAGATCTAATAGTTGCCATGAATGTCTAAGGAGGTTAGTCTGGTAATAAGAGAACTTGCTCTGATACCAAATGTAGGACCGTGATGGCAACTCTAGAGGGATGGGGTGAATAGAGTGCAGCAAAATAATCTATCCAATTAAAAAATTATGCTAAGTAAAGGCAGCTACCAACTAATAACAGTATATAAAACAGATATATAGAGGAGTAGAGTTGAGAGAAAGCAAACGCAAACACCGCGATGTATACTAATTTTTTTCTGAGATGACTAGTCTAGTTTCGAGAACTCTTGCTCGGAGTTTTATCCACTATAATCACCAATAGTGAATCACAAGCTTTGATCTGAAGGCTTGCAACTTCTTTACAACCACAAGCTATGATACGAAGGCTTGCTGACTTCAAAGCTAGAGAGAAAATTTGCTGAGCCAAGCTCTTACAACTCTGACAGACTTCTAACTGAGATCGCACTTGGCACTAGAAGGCTGAGGAGTTGATCCTGGAGATGATAAGGTTTAGGCTCTGAGGGTTTGCTCACTAAAGGATAGAAAGATTAAGGAGAGATGAGTGAGTAAGAATATGAAAATCCAAGTCTATTTATAGGGTATTCTGGGATAGAGTTCGGCCAGTATTTGGTACCCTAGCATTTAAAAATTTGAACGTTAGAACAACTAAATCAGGGATTTCACAACTGACCAATCTTCTGTTTTAGGCATACCAAGTTCGGTCAGGAACTGAGTTCGATAGGCCTTATTCCAGAATGGTCTAAGTTGTGTATGGGCTAGTTTTGGTTTGACTTAGTGAGAGCATATAGGGGCGGAATTGGCGAGTGGTTGATTTGGTGAAGTTGTGCGGTTGAAAAGTGTGTCGGCTCGGTTTTGTAGCAAAATCTTGCCGAGGTGGAGATATGAAAGAAAAAATCTTTGACTTTGACCATATCTTTGACCTTTGACCATATATTTGACTTTGAATATATATTGGATTTTCATATATATATATATATATATATATATATATATATATATATATATATATATGCCTACATAATATTGGATTTCTATATATAGACGCATGGTATATCATATAAAGGGTTCTAAAGGTTCTCCTAGAAGTATCTCAAGCATGGTCAATGTAAGTTGTTGAATAAGTTTAACACAAGAACATCTCAATTGTGCTCAATAAAAGTTGTTGAATAAGTTCAACATAAGAGAGCAAAAATTATTGAATAAGTTCAACACAAAAGTTTTGAGAGAGAGTTTTTTCCTTCTTCTTTATCTTTGTGGTAGAGATTTTTTGAGAGCAATGAGAGAAGAGAGCAATTGTAATTTATTTTCTTCTTCATAGTGGAACTGAATCACTCTTGTCCATGGAAGTAGCCATCTTGACCGAACCACGTAAATTCTTGTCTTTGCGATTGTGATTTTTTTTTGAGGTGTTCTCTAATTTCTTGGGTTTATTTCCGCTATGCCCCAACACATATCTTATGACATGGTTCGTAATGCATCTATATTTTGGGATACGAGTGTGCGTCCAAGCGCAATTTATGTCGCAACATCGACTGTAGTACATTGTCTAGGATCTCAATGGTCCATAACACAATTAACCACATCATCCAAAGTACTAACTATTAAGAGAGAACGAACAATAGGCCTAAACTACTTACTATGCTATACTAATTACCAACTAAAAATAGACTGAAGGCATATGAAAGAAAATATACCATTCATGATAAAATATCCAGAAGAAAGGATATGATTGCCACATCGATTGCAAGCAGGGAATAGTAACCCAAAATTGTTAACGTATCCAATCAGGATTAGAGCAAGTACAAAATACTCAACAAGATCTAAAAACAAGTAAATGATATGTAAATGTAACATCCTGAATAGAGAGTATCGTTAACAGTATCGATATATAGAAATAAAGTAATGGGACTAGCATGCAGAAAAGATCGTGATCAATCACTACTAAAAAAAGCGGGATTAGCGACGTATTTTAGCGACGTCAAAATAAACGTCGCTAATAATACATAAATTAGCGACTCATTATAAACACGTCGCTAGACGTCGCTAAATGGCGACAGTTAGCGACGTTTAGCGACTTTTAATACGATTTTAAAAGATAAGTCGCTATAAGTTCAATTAAGGTCGCTAAACGTCGCTAATATGTCTAATTTAGCGACGTTTAGCGACGTATATAGCGACATTTAAACTCAAAATATTTAGCAACGTGTTTAGCGACGTCCTTTACGTCGCAAATATTTAATTTAGCGACATTTTTATTGGACGTCGCTAAACGTCGCTAAAATTTGGTTAATTAGGGGTCGGTTTCCTTTTTCCCCGTCAGTTGAAATTTCGATTCGAAAACATATTCCCCCCCCCCTCCCCAGCTCCGTCGACCGCGACTACTCCGGCAAGGCAAGGTATACTCTCTCTCTCTCTCTCTCTCTCTCTCTCTCTCTCTCTCTCTCTCTCTCACAGGACACATGTGACATTGACACAAACACGACACACACACTGACACTGACACTGACACAGACACGGCACACACACACACTGACACAGACACTGATCTGGACCTAGGGTTAGGGTTAGGGTTAGGTTTTTTGACATGGGGTTAGGGTTAGGGTTAGGGTTAGGTTTTTTGACATGGGATTAGGGTTAGGGTTAGGGTTAGGGTTAGGGTTAGGGTTAGGTTTTTTGACAATGTTCATGCATGTGCGATCATGTAGAGATCAGATTTTAATTTCTTCTTTCAAGTATAAAATAAATAAATAATATGGATCGATGAATAAGAAAGAAAGAACATAAGTGTATTTATTTGCACTTTTGCAATATATATATATATATATATATATATATATATATATATATATATATATATATATATACATACATACATACATACATACATACTAATTGTTTGATTTTGTGGTTACTATTCATTGGTCCAATGGAGGAGGGGAAAAAATGATGGCTATTATTGAATCCATGTTCATATGTCATGACTACGTACATTGGGTGAACAAATTAGAACTAATTCCTGAATATTCGTACAACAACTGATCATGTGATCAAATTAATTAGAACGCCAATTATTCGACCAGGAAGTGTATGATCTAAGCAACCGTCCTTAATTGTGCCCCAAGAATTTTGAGCTCTAGCTACTTCCTCGTTCCACTCCCAATATATATAGGGGTTAATTGCCGAAAGCAAAGTACTACGGAGTTATGTATCTCAGTTCCTCACCCTACTGCCAGTTTCAAGAAGTGCCTAATGGTCTAAATAATATGACTATAACAGTTGAATTAGCTAAACGAAACTTACAAATCAGCTTAAATAAATAAAGGATTAATTTCAACACTTACTGAAATCACTAGCTAGCAGTATGAAGAGCCTCTAATGGAGCAAAGATATCATCGCAGCATGCATCATTAAGGACATGCATCTCAAGAAACTTATTGGCTTCGGCTGGAGCCTACTACACTAAAATCCGGACACTGACACAGAAGTGGGTTAAGGTATAGTAGTAAAGTGGTATTAAGATATTATTTGGGTAATGTTATATATATATATATATATATATATATATATATATATATATATACTGCTTTTCCAATAACGGACACTGACACAGACACAGAAGTTAATTTTGCATGTAATGATTTATATGATACATACTGTCAATTTTGCAGAAGTATCTAGAAATGGATATGAATTACTATCTGCGTCATCGTTCGTGGATGTACAACCGTCATCCTGATGACATGTGCGGTGTGCGGGATGAATTCATTGAGGGTGTACAGCAGTTCCTGCAGTTCGCCAAGGCGTTCCCTCAGTACATGGACGGTACCAAAATTAAGTGTCCATGTGTGAGATGTCGCAACAGAAAATATCATCCAGAAGTGGAAGTTACATATCATTTATACTCGAAGGGCTTTACGCCGAATTACTATCAGTGGACCGCGCACGGAGAACTTGTATCTCTAGCATCAGAGTCGGAGCCCTATGTGGAGCCGTATATGGATGTCCAAGACCACGAGGCTTACGACGACGGGTTGGTGAACATGGTTTATGATGCGGCGGGGCCTAGTTTCAATCCTGACAATTATGATGCGGCGGGGCCTAGTTTCAATCCTGACAATTATGATGCGGCAGGACCTAGTTTCAATCCAGACAATTATGATGCAGCTGAGGAGGCACCGAATGCCGATGCTGCAAAGTTTATGGAGTTGCTTGAGAATGCAAGGACTCCACTATATCCTGGTTGTGAGGACCATTCACCGTTGGAGGTGGTTACAAGATTATTGAGCATCAAGTCCGATTTTAACACGTCGCAAGAATGCTATAATCGACTGCTCGATTTGATTATAGAGATCTTGCCCGAGGGTGCAAAGTTGCCTAAAGACTTCTATCGATCTAAGAGGATGGTGAGATCGCTTTGGATGGGATACGAGAAAATTGATGCATGTCGCAATGGGTGCATGTTGTACTACAAAGACGACAAGGATGAAGATGCGTGTAGATTCTGTGGTGCTGATCGCTACAAGGCCACTGTTAGAGGAAAGTCTGTCGGTGCAAGGAAGCCTACCGATTCGATGCACTACTTGCCTTTGACGCCGCGGTTGCAGCGGTTGTTTATGGTTAAGGAGACTGCAGAAAACATGAGTTGGCACAGGCGAAAACAGATCGAAGGAGTATTGGATCATCCATCCGATGGAGAAGCATGGAAGCACTTTGATCGAGAGTATCCATATTTTGCCGAGGAAGCGCGTAATGTCAGATTGGGGCTCTGCTCTGACGGTTTTACCCCATTCGGACTTTCGGGCTCCCAGTATTCGTGTTGGCCTGTGATCGTCACTCCGTACAATCTACCGCCTTGGATGTGCATGAAGACTCCGTATATGTTCCTAACCGTTATTATCCCGGGTCCGAACAATCCGAAGAGGAACATCGATGTGTACTTACAGCCTTTGATAGATGAGTTGAATCAGCTGTGGGAAGTAGGTGCCAACACGTACGATGTTTCTAGAAAGCAGAATTTTCAGATGAGGGCAGCACTTATGTGGACCATCAACGACTTTCCGGCCTATGGAATGTTATCGGGATGGAGCACCCATGGTCGTCTCTCATGTCCGTATTGCATGGACCATTCTCAGGCTTTCCGTTTGAAACACGGAGGCAGACCGTGCTTCTTCGATTGTCATCGACAATTTTTGCCGAAGGATCATCCGTACCGGAGGAATCGGAATGCTTTTCGTGCGGGAGTTGTGGAGAAGGCCAATCCACCTCCAAGGTGGCCCGGATGCACGATATGGGAAGAGGTAAAATATTTACCAAGTGCTATCGAAGAGCCTGCTAAGGGGTACAAGTGTGACGGATTTGGTCGCACCCATAACTGGACGAAGAGGAGTATATTCTGGGATCTGCCATATTGGAGCACCAATCTGATCAGACATAACCTTGATGTCATGCATATCGAGAAGAATGTGTTTGATAACATAATTAATACTGTAATGGATGTAAAGGGGAAGACGAAAGATAATCCGAAGGCCAGGTTGGACTTAGAAGACATATGTAGACGTCCTGTATTGCATCTGATAGAGGAGGGGAATGGAAAGTTAAAGCAACCTAAGTCAGTTTTCTCACTGGATAAAGAGGATAAAGGTAGACTTTGTAGGTGGATTCAGGGTCTAAAGTTTCCAGACGGGTACGTGTCGAACTTGAGAAGATGCGTCGACCTCAAGGAGAACAAACTAGTAGGTATGAAGAGCCACGATTGTCATGTATTCATGGAGAGGTTAATTCCGATTGTATTTCGAGAATTCTTACCACAGGTCGTTTGGGACCCATTGACAGAGCTGAGCATATTCTTCAGAGATCTTTGTTGTACTAAGTTGCTCGTCGATCGTCTAGAAAAGCAAGAGAGGGACATTGCGGTAACACTATGTAAGCTCGAGAAGGTGTTTCCTCCAGGATTCTTCGACTCTATGGAGCATTTGCCAATTTATCTTTCCTATGAGGCACGTGTTGGTGGTCCTGTCGGTTATCGGTGGATGTACCCCTTCGAGCGTCATCTGAATCACCTAAAGAGAAAGGTGAAAAATAAGGCACGGGTTGAAGGATCTATTTGTGAAGCTTATGTTCTCGAGGAGATTACAAACTTTTGCTCGACGTATTTCAAACCGCATGTTGCTACTAATAGGAATAAAGCTCTCAGAAACGACGACGCATATAAGGAATCTAATGATGCAATACTCAAAGTATTCAATGCATCCGGAAAGCCTTCGGGAAAAATGAAGAAGAGATATTTGAATGACGATGAGCTAAGGGCTGCTCAATTGTATATATTACTCAATTGCGACGAGGATGAAGTGGAGAAGCTAGAGGGGTAAGTAATTAATACGTCCACGTTTACATCATCTCAATGTAATAGTATAAGATACTATTATGCTACTAATTAGCAGTTGCATCATTGTTTTTCAGCACATATAATGATGAGTTAAGGTCGGTTAGACCCTACATAACAGACGAAGAAGTAGAACAAGAAATGATATGCCATTTTCCTTCTTGGTTGAGCGCATATGTAAGATACTTGGTAATTACTTTTTATTTCTGCACTTGTAAAACAAATAACTTACCATCGTTACTTTGGTATTTAGGTCGATCGTCTAATATCATCCGAGACTGAATCTATTAGGACTCTAGCCAAGGGATCAATTACTGCCGTAAAAATATGGCCAAGTTTCTGTGTGAATGGGTTCAGGTTCAAGTCAACAAATGCTCCTATCAGAGACAGCTTTCTGGATCTTGATTCCACGAAAAATAGTGGTTTGTGTATCAAATCTACAAACTACAAAGACGTCAATCCGGGCAATGATTTTTTTGGCATCTTACGAGAGATTGTGGAGTTGACATATAATTATGGCCCAGAACCTGCTAATATCGTGCTATTCAGGTGTGAATGGTTCGATCCGATTCAAGATCAAGGTTGGAAAATTGACAAGCATGGCCTTGTGGATATAAACTACAAGCGTAGATATCAAGGCTACGAACCATTTGTCCTATCAAGTCAGGCTCAGCTCGTGTACTTCACAACTTATCCTAGACGGGGGTCAGCGAGGTCGGATTGGTGGGCAGTATGCAAGACTAAAGCTAGTAATACCTTTGACATTGACGAAATAGCTTATCAGGAGGACGATCTACCTCTTGTAACAAATATTGTAGATGTGGACTCAACGGAAGTTACTCATTACACGAGTAATAATGTAGAAGATGTAGAATTATCCGAAGAGGACGAAGTAGATGAAAGTGAAGACGAGGAAGAGGAAGAGCAGGACGAGGAAGGCGAACAAGATGAATTTTCTGAAGATGATTGAAAATATAAAATATGCCATGTAGAATGTAACTATATTTCGACTGTAAAATGCTTTGAGATATGTATCACATTTTGACATTAACGAATATATGTATTATATTTTGACTGTATAATGCTTTGAGATATGTATCACATTTTGACATTAACGAATATATGTATTATATTTTGACTGTATAATGCTTTGAGATATGTATCACATTTTGACTGTAGAATGTAGTATATATTTGTGTTTCTCTATATTCATCATATGTTGTTATCAGATATGACAGGATGACGCGGAGGATTCGGCAGGTCCCGAGGTAGACAGAGTGCCACTCCGGTACTGCCTACTGTTGGTTCCGGATCATCGTCGCCCAGTACTCCAGTATATCGAGCAGCCACATCTCCGACTGCGACGACGTTGCGTGGCATCACTCCTGGGACGAGTAGTTCCCGGCGTGATAGTACTCGTGATAGTACTCCCTCGTCCAGCGTTCCTCCTGCTGACGGAACCATGGAGACTGATGAGCATGTAGAGGAGGTCGTGCCGACGTTGTCCCAGCATCAGCAAGATCCTCCATGCGCACCACCGGAGGAGACGAGGACAGAGATTTGGGCCGACGGTACAAAGTAAGTCAATTAGATGGTTTAGTATATATTTGTGTTTCTCTTTATTCATCGTATATTGACTTTTTCAGTAATCTAAATTATTATTTCTGTATAGATATCGTCCATCGTCGGTTCAGAGACGCCTGGGCCAATTTCTGAGGAACAACTATGGTGGCCCTTGGATCAACTACTCTGAGGCTCCGGAGGAGAGGAAGGCGTTCTGGTTTGCGCACTTCCAGGTAAAAGTATATTAAATAAATCCTCTAATTTATGCATATTCGTGATGCTAACTTAATGAATTATTTATTGTAGCAAACGTATTTTTATCCTCCGCACCGGGCCGAGTTGATCGAGCGGCTCTTTCCTACCGTTGCCGCCAAGCTTATCCGAGATGCTCTGGATGACCAGAAGGCTCGTGATCGTGCTGGAAAACCGATCCAAGGTTGGATCACGCCTGAGCAGTGGACTGCGATGAGGGCTAGATTCGACGATCCGAGCTACAAGGAAAGGTCTAAGAAGGCCAAGGCGGCTAGGCAGAATGCTGCCAAGTGGTGTGGTGGCTCGATTCCGATGACGGAACATTTCCGTCGTTTGGTATATTTTTTCTTTTAAAATATATTATTTTAATATAAGTACCATAAAATGGTACTTGGAAAAAATATTTAAGTTTAGTAATAAAAAATATATTTTTAACAGGTACAGAGGGGTGAGGATGCAAACATGGTGACCGTCTTCTTGGCCACCCATCGCAAGGACGGAAATCTCATTGATGAGAGGGCCTCACAGACCTATGTAAGTATTACTTTACTTTGTGTTTATTTTAATATAACTTAGGCAATTATTGAGTTTCCAAACCTTTTCTAGGCCGAGTATCTTAGGCTTCGTGAGCGGGCGACTGCTAGTGCACCTACACCTGGAGAGGCTGGTGCTTCGTCGCAGCCCGGTCCATCTCCGTCGGCGGACGACCTGTGGGTGACCGCAGCTGGTGGTCTCCAGAGGGGTACGTACTACGGTACGGGCTCCTATGGCGCCCTGGTTGCGACGCAGTCATCTAGGGCCTCCCCGACAGCTGTGCATTCCACACACCCCTCGCAGTCGCAGCCCTCGCAGTCGTCGGCCAGAGTCCAGGAGGCCGTCCAGGAGGCCGTTGACCGTCAGATTGCATCTCTCCGTGACGACTTGCTGCGAAGGATGGAGGACCAGTCCCGGTCCCAGCCGCAGGCGGACGATCCGATGCTTATCGCACGATTGGATATGCTCGACCGCAGCATGACGGAGCTACGAGAATTGACAAATGATATTAGAGCCTCCAATGATCGCAACATCATGGAGCTGCAGGCGTCACAGCTATCGATGGGCGAGAAGCTGACGAGGATGCATGCGTCACAGCTATCGATGGGCGAGAACCTGACGAGGATGCAGGATTCAATGGGTGATAGCAGTACGAGGCTGTTAAATACCCTGGATTCTTACAACCAGCGACTCGCAGACTTGGAGCGGGCACGGCCGCCACCGACGTCACTGTCTTCTCCATCGACATCGGTGTCGATTCCACGGGACGAGTATGAGGAGTTGTTATCCTTGAAGCGCGCCGCTGGTCAGCCTCCTGCAGATCCGTAGTAGTCTAGTTATTTTTATTATTATTTATGAATTATTGGTACTTCAACAATAGACATGATGTATGATGCTTCTTGTGGTCTTGAATTTTTTAGTTAATTTAATTGGATTATATAGTTATCCACATTTAATTGGATTGATACTTCTTGTGGTTTTTAATTTAATTGGATTATATAGTTAACTAGATTGAATCATGTTGGTGTGTATGATGAAGATGCTGTAAAACTGCAGGGAATCACCAATATTTGATTCTGGAAATTTTTTTTATTTTTTATTTTTAAATTAGCGACGTTATTAGCGACATGTAGCGACGCTTAGCGACGTTAATTTACGTCGCTAATTACGTCGCTACTCAGCGACTCTGTAAAACGTCGCTAAGTTCGTCGCTAATGACGTCGCTAAAGTCGTCGCTAAGCGTCGCCAATTGCTGACATGGCAAGTATAGCCAGGTCATTAAAGACGTCGGTGTAACGTCGCGATTGACGTCGCTAATCAGCGACGTTTAGCGACTTTAATGAACGTCGCTTTTTAGTGACTTGGCGTCGCAAAACGTCGCTAAATTCAGCGACACATTGAAGTCGCTAAAAAACGTCGGTATAGCGACGTTTAGCGACGTTTTTTGTTTTAGCGACTTGGTGTTTTCCGACTGCTTCAGAACGTCGCTAATTACGTCGCTAAACCTAATTAGCGACGATTTATTGTTATTTAGCGACGTTTTTAGACGTCGCTAATTTGACTTTTTCTGGTAGTGAATATATGTATATAACTACTGATAACATGAAAATATGAGACAAGATAGTATATGGGGATAACTGATAACATGAATAATATATCTAGTATACATAATAAGAATAACAATGAACTACTAATAGGAGATAAATTACTGAGAACTAAATTTGTGCTCATGTCATGTGTTTAGGAAACGAGGTTCAACATGTGGACCGCTTAGGATGATCGTTGACCGTTATACCGTTTGAGGGTGGATTCACATAAGCACGAATCCGATTGGCTATGTCTACATGCCTAATACCATTTTCTCTACCCATACTCGTTATACGCTTATGGAAACATGAGAAACATTGACATTTAGAGACTGTTACAAGAGCATGAGTATGTCCATCTTCGAGCGGATGTCCTATGGTGACACACCTCGCCTACGCTGACGTTATCCTCATCTTTTCTTCAAGGGATATTAGATCAGTGAAGTCGGTCTTGAGAGTGCTCTCAAGATACAAGATGGCATCATGTCAGATGACAAACAAGAAGAAATTCTGCATTATTGTGGATGCGTATCATCATAAAGAAGTAATACCAGTTTAGCAGTGGTGTCGGGATTCACCATCAAGACTATACCTATTACTTATTTGGGTTGTCACATATCAAATGGTCAGAAGAACTCTTCTATGTTTGAGTTAGTTGTTCGTAAAATCAAAGCCAAAGTAGAGGGTTAGCATTCCCGATTATTGTCTACACCTCTGGTATCGGTACGGTCCCTCACCTCTAATGGCTCTTTGTTGAGTCTAGTTTGAATTGGGAAAGCAAATTATTGTCTACACCTCTGGTATCGGTACGGTCCCTCACCTCTAATGGCTCTTTGTTGAGTCTAGTTTGAATTGGCAAAGCAAATTTTATAGTCAAATATGGTAAATATGGTAAAAGATTTGATTTGATATAATTTAAATATATACATTAATTTGATTCGATTTTAAATTTGTATCAAATATTTAATTTGACCATATTTTGACGTCCATAATTTGTGTTTCCTATTTTGACTACAAGAGAATGCAAGTTCAGCGACATAAGTAAATGTAGCGAAAAGGATAGGTTTATGTCGCCCAAGCCTTTCTATAACATATATGGCTATGTCGCACATGTGTCGAGATAGCCTTGTCTGGGAAAGTATTTGACGATACGAAGTTACCATGTCACAAAATCTATCCATTTTTGGCGACATCATATTTTTATTTAAAATAACCTTTGGCGACATATGTCTTGTGTCGTAGAAAGATCATATATTGGCAACATAACACGTCATGAACCGATAGTTCTTTCAAATATAAAAGCACTTCCTGCTACATTATTTTATTTCGCGAAAACTAATGTAACCAAATATAAAAACACTTACTACTACACAATTTAATGTTGCAAAAACTAATGTATATTTTTTTTTAAATTTATTGTAGGAAATAATTTTTCTTTTCTTTTTTTTTGCATATATTTTTCAACAGATATAAAAACCTTTTTTTTCAAAAATAACTTATAAACATTTAAATTTGTATTCATAGAACTTCAGAACAAAAAGCAACAAATTGCCATACACAACATAATATCCAATATAATGTCTTAAAATATTTTTTTATAAAATAATCAAATAATGCAAATATTTTAACAATTTCAAGTAACCCATTCAAGGAAAAATGTATTGTATTCCACAATCGTATTGTATTCCCGCTATACATATACAACTATAATGTAGACAAAAACACACGAATTGAATGCCTTCTCCAAAAAATAGCCTACCATAATTTTTCTTTTCATTGCATACATTAGTTTTAGCCAAAATAATGATAGATCTCTTGATATGATCTTCCAAAAAAATTGGATTGTTGTCCATGTAATCCTGCAAACAAAAATTAAAGCAAAAAAAATTGTAAGTAAAACAAAATATATACTTAAAGAATGACAGGATCATATCATATATATTTAGCACTTCAACTGTTATATAATATTTTAGCCCATATCATAGAGTTGTTAGTACATTCGAAATGTGTAGTCATTGCTTCTAAAGAGGAAATAAATACCAGAAATAATAACAATGACGTGTGAGAATTCTATTGGTTCATAGAATTGGTAGTATCAAATCGACTTTGAGCACAACTTTGAGCACAATTGATCCAAAACTGAATATAATATTAGCACCAGGCAAAAACCTCAATTTCTGGCCAAATATCGTATTACATTTTCCTGAAACAGTTTCGCATCGGACCAAAACACAAGACCATCCAGAACATATGATCAAGTCTAAACCTTTCTCGACATACATTCCCAATACGGGCTCCTAACTAAAATATAGGTTTAAAACATACTTGAAACTGGGCAAAAGTTGTGAAGATAGGTTGATACATCACCATATCGATACAGGCTGAAACAGATCAAAAATTTTTGCCAAAATTGGAAAAAATATGCTGAAATTTGGTCAAACTACGCAAATAAAAAGAGAAGTTAGTTTAGAGATAGAAAGGAGAAGAAAAATTAGGAGAAAAGAGAATATGAGAAAGGAGATTGTAAGGACCTTAAACCCTATGTTGCATCTCATGTCTATTTATATTGATATGCAATACACCCACAATTACTATTATACCCTCATATGATAAATAACAAAATAAAATAACTCTAACACCCTCCCTTAAGCAGGAGCATATAGATCAGACATGCCCAGCTTGCTACATAAATCAGAAAATGGACCACGAGCAAGTGGTTTGGTGAGAATATCACCTAATTGATCCTCTGACCGAACATAAGGAGTGACAATCTGTTTCTTCAGCAACAAATCACGAACAAAATGACAATCCACCTCGATATGCTTCGTGCGCTCATGAAACACCGGATTACTTGCGATAAACATTGCCGACTGATTATCACAATACATTTCCATCGGAATAGGAATCATAATTCTCATTTCATGAAGAAGAGACTACACCCACATCATCTCAGATGTTGTATGAGTCATCGCACGGTACTCGGCCTCTGCACTAGAACGAGCCACAACATTCTGCTTCTTACTACGCCACGTGACAAGATTGCCACCCACAAACGTACAATAGCCAGAAGTAGACCTCCTTTCACTGCGACTGCCTGCCCAATCAGCATCACTGAACCCAGTCACCGTAAGCAACTGGGAAGGTTTGTACAACAAACCCTTTTCCAGGTGCACCCTTCAAGTATCGAAGAATACGAGAGATAGCCTCCCAAAGTGGTTGCCGAGGAGCATGCATGAACTGACTAACTACTCCAACTGCATATGTGATGTCTGGTCGAGTAACAGTAAGATATATAAGTTTGCCAACCAAACGTCTATAATATCCAACATCCTCAAATAACGCTCCCCTGTCAGCATCAAGCTTGTCATGATAATCCATAGGAGTCTCAACTGGCCGACACTCCAACATCCCAGTCTCGGAGAGCAAGTCTAGAACATACTTGCGTTGTGACAGATACACGTCCTTCTTAGATCGAGCAATCTCGATTCCAAAAAAATATCGAAGAAGACCCAAATCCTTAGTATGAAACTGACGAGTAAGGTAGGCCTTCAAGTCCACAATTCCAGCATGATCACTCCCAGATATAATGATATCATCAACATAAACAATCAACACGATAATACCTGCCGAGGAAGAATGGTAAAATACTGAATGATCTGATGTGGTACGCCGAAAGCCATACTGAATGAGAACTGAACTGAACTTGTCAAACCAAGCACGAGGTGACTGTTTCAGTCCATATAATGCTTTCTTCAATCGACATACGAGTTTTTATTTTCTGCTACAACATACCCCGGTGGTTGATCCATATAAACCTCCTCCTGTAAGTCACCATGCAAGAAAGCATTATTTATGTCCCGCTGATATATAGGCCATTAGTGATTAACCACCACAGAAATAAGAATCCGAACTGAATTCAGCCGAGCCACTGGAGAGAAAGTCTCCATATAATCTACGCCATATGTCTGAGTATACCCTTTGGCAACCAACCGTGCCTTGAGGCGCTCAACAGAACCATCAGGGTGA
The DNA here is from genome assembly GCA_036927795.1 of Iris macrosiphon. Taxonomy (NCBI): domain Eukaryota; kingdom Viridiplantae; phylum Streptophyta; class Magnoliopsida; order Asparagales; family Iridaceae; genus Iris; species Iris macrosiphon. Next base: position 30,869,890 of record JAYESA010000017.1, on the reverse strand, counting down.
TACTTAACAGTGTACACCCATCTACAACCCACTGTTTGCTTTCCAACAGGAAGTGATGTAAGCTCCCAAGTCTGATTTTGATATAAAGCATACATCTCCTCATCCATTGCACTTTTCCAACCAGAAGATGACATAGCCTGCTTGTAAGTTTTGGGAATAAAAATAGAAGACAGTGAAACAACAAATGCATGAAAAGATGATGAAGCACGGTGTAATGAAACATAGTTAGAAATATAATGTTTATTCTTTGTGGTACAAAGGCGTTGTCTTTTTCTGAGAGCAATAGGAAGATCATCTGGATCTGTGATGATGGGAGCAGAAACCTCAGGCACGGAAGATGATTGGTTGAAGGCTGAATTCTGCAGAACCACTAGCCTGTCCTTGGATCTCTGATAAACCTGTAAATGGAGAATGGAGACAGAAATTGATTCAGGAATGACCGAAAGTGGTATGGAAGATATCAAATCTGTTGTAAAAGGAATACAACGGTCTCCTGAAGGAAAGAAAGGGGTAGACTCAAAGAACGTAATATCCGCACTGACATAATATTTGCTTGACTGTGGACTGTAACAACGATAACCTTTTTGAGTACGGGGATAACCAAGAAAAACACACTTCAGAGATCTAGGAGCCAACTTATCTCGATTAGGTTCCAAGTTATGAATAAAAGCGACACACCCAAACACTCGAGGAGATAAGGAAAAATGTACGACATCTGTATGTAATATGGTAAATGAAACTTTGTTCTTTAATACAGATGATGGCATGCGATTAATAAGATAACATGCAGTAAGAACGACATCTACTCAATACTGTTTAGGGACATGCATATTGAACATGAGAGTTCGAGCCACATCTAAAATGTGTCGATATTTGCGTTCGGCTATACCATTTTGTTGAGAGGTGTGGACACAACTGGTTTGATGAATCATACCACGATCAACACAGAAACTGTTCACAGAAGATTGAGTATACTCCAAAGCATTATCAGAACGCAGAATTTTGATACGTTTATTAAACTGAACATAGACTTCATTATAAAAGGCAGATAATACATTTGAAAACTCAGATCTTTCTTTTATTAAATAACACCAAGTCATTCTGGAATAATCATCAATAAAAATAACAAAATACTGAAATCCTTTTGGACTTTTGACTCTAGACGGACCCCAAATATCAGAATGAACAAGATCAAAAGACTCTAATTGACGACGAGAAAAGGAACTACGGTGATGCTTGCCTAACTGACAAGCCTCACATTCAAGACTAGAAACATGACTCAAACTAGGAACAACTTGACGCAACTTAGCCAAAGACGGATGTCCCAAACGATAATGCCACTACAACGAAGAAGTAGAAACAGAAGTGAAGGCCTTTCCAGGTAGATCCAAGTAGTACAGTCCATCTTTTTCATGCCCCGAACCAATCATCTTCTTCGCCCTGAGGTCCTGAAAAACACGAATTGGAAGAAAATGTCACAGAACATTGAAGAGATTTGGTTAACTGGCTTACAGATAACAAATTAAATGAAAAATTAGGCACATATAATGAATCAAATCAAATAATGATAGTGATTGAGTAGGGTGAATGACACACTTCCCAAGCACAGAACGAGTAGACCCATCAGCCAAGATAATATTATGTTTCATGGAACTACGATTATGAAAGATAGATGTTATACTAGACATTTAAGAGCTTGCTCCTGAGTCGATGACCCAAGAGGTGGATGGTGACTGGGTTGCCAAAAAAGCAGGATTACCTATATGTGACATGGTTGCAGTAGGTTGGTGTAAACCCCCTGAATTTTCATAATTTTCAAAACTGGATTTTTCACAATTTTCTGGATTTTTCTGGGATTTTTCTGTAATTTAAAACAGGGTTTTAAATATTCAATAATTTTTAATTGATATTAAACAGTATTAAAATATTATAAAAATAATATTTTTGGATGTAAAATGAAAAACTGGACTTAGGGCAATTTTTCTGGAATTTATCGGACCCCGGACCTATTTTTAAATACCTAAAAACTATTTATTTAATTTATTAATTAATTTTCTGATATTATTTATTATTATTATTGATTTTTATTATTTTTTATTTTATTTTCTTCGGCCCGCGGCCCGTTGGGCCGGCCCGGCCCAGCCCAACCCGGCCCAGACCCCGCCCAGCGGGTCGGGTCGGATCCGCACCCGAACCCGCCCGCTCGCCCGCAACCCGCCACGACCACCCCTCTCCCCCGCTCGGCCCGCAACCGCCCCGCGTCGCGCGCCGCCTCCGCCGCGCCCGCGCCGCGCTGCCCGCCACGACCCGCCCCCTACGCCGCCAGCGCCGCCCACCGCAGCTCTCCTCCCCTCCCCCTTCGTCTCCGGCGGCTTCCCCCACCGCCGGCAGCAACAGCAGCGAGCGCAGCAGCGGCCCTCAGCGCCGTCTCCGGCCGCCGGCGAGTCCCCAGCCACCGCGAGCCCGGCCGCCCCGCCCAGGCCGTCCAGCCGCCGCCCCTCCGGCCAGCCCCGAGCCGCCCAACCGCCGTCCCCGCCGCCTGAGTCCAAGCCCTAACCCTAACCCTAATTCTCGGTTTCCGTATCCGACACGAATCGGACACGTGTCGGACACGATTCGATCCGGTTTTTCGGGTCCCCTTCAGGTGCGTGTAACTTTTTGTTCGTAGCTCCGTTTTCGATTTCGCAAATTGCGTTGCGAAGCCTGTATGACCCTTTCGGTGTCCGGACAAACTGTTCGGGGCATCGCGTCCTGTGGTGATCGCACACCGCGATCCAAAAACGGGAAAAACCAGACCCCGTTTCACCCTAACTTGGTGTACACACGTCGGATCGAGACGAAACTTGCGCCATCGGACTCGTAGCAATACGCTGGTCCTGTGAGCCAAGTTTGGTTCGATTCTGAGAACGTTGACGAAATCGCGTGTCGTGGGCCCCACAGGCCCCGCTCGACGGGCGATTTTGTGTTCGGCTCATCGGAATCCAATTCTGGAAGTTCCGTTGGGTTCGTATCAGCGTTCCTGACCTGTTGACACTAAGTTTGGTGAATTTGGAGACCTTTGACCCTGACGCGTTTTCCGGTGCAAAGCGGGCCCACACGTGGACCCCGTTTTGACCCGAAACTGCCGTTTCTGCCCTTGTCTCCAAATTGGACCCAAGGACAGGCGTTTCTAGCTGATTGATATTTTCTGGATCTGATGGTGATGTTTGTTTCAGCAACCGGAGTACCACCTGCAATTCTCGCCGAGGTCAGAACTGCAAACATAGCCAGAACCACAGGCAAGTGTACCTCGCCAAAACTTGCAGTCTTGCTAAATAATTCCTGGATTTAGTTATATATTATAGGGCAAATATACATTGCCAAACCCTGCAGCTTGCTATATATTTTCTTGGTTAATTTTGCAACAGTAGGAGCATAAAGCTTGTCAATTCTCAGATATTTCTGGTTATAGTATTTTACTTGATTTCTGGTAGACTCCCATGTAACTTGTTTAACTGCTTAACCCAGAACACCTGACACTATTTATGTGACGGAATTACCTGACATATACTGGGTGATTCCGTATAGGTTACATTTTCATGTCATTTCTAGTTTACATGCTTAGATTCTAGCCTGACTCATTGCATTAGTTCAATCGTGCGTGACTTGTACCTGATATATTCTGGAACTGTGACGTGAGATTCATGGGGTGGGGAGAGTATTGTCATATCAAGGCTGAATATAATATAATATAAATACTTATATCTGGCGGTGCCTTAGACTCTGATACAGAGCTTTGGTTCCTTACTGGCTCCTCGAGAAAATACTGCTATGGTTTCTTCGACACTGATCCTGTAGCAGTCAGCCTGAGTATGACTAAACTCTCACATGCATATCACTAGCTGGTTTACATATTTACCCTGCTGTTCAATATTGCTGCACTGCATATGTTTTGGCTTGTATTTTCCGTACCTTGTTATGTCCCCTGAGGACCTGGAATGGACTATGTCCCCAGATATAGCTGCAGAGACCTACCCAGAGGTGTACGGTACCGGAGCACTTCTCGAAGCAGAACCAGGAACCGAGGACGAGATAGTTGCAGAAGACTTCACCTGAGCACCGGCTTCATCCACACAGTATTTCATTTTCAGCATTTATTTTCTGTCTATTTTTCCTCTGAATGTAACAGACTAATTCTCGAAATTGTTTCCCGAGATAATCTTGTTTATTGCCTATTTATTTCCATTTGCATTATTTCTGGCATTAATCTGTGTTATTCTGTGGATGAGATTAGAAATACCTGAGACTTGTAACATATGACTGATAGACCACAGCTTAAGCATGCCCTGATGGATCCATTATATTGGGTTGTCCATCGGTGCGTGCTGCTGGCCATTGCTCACGTGCTCAGTCCCTCGTCATTTTGGGACTGGGGCGTGACATGGTTTTTGTGGTGGCCCATGCAGGTCAACGACTAAATTGTTCGGTTTCAACTTAGGGACCGAACAGGCCTGCAATAAGATAGGATAAATTTTAGAATCTCATCCACTTGCTTGAATCGTTTTGATATCTGTATCGTATTCGAACTAACTTGAACTTGCATCTTGCCTTGTTTCCTGTGTGCCTCTTATTGGTTATTTTGGATACAAGAAAATGGACCCACAAGAATGCAACGAGACTCCCGTCAGAACGCCACAAGCTACAGGTGTCACCTACGACGACGACGTGACACCAGTCGGAGGAATCCCCACAACTCAACAGAGCCAGCAGGCAGGTCCACCTACCTCCCGATTCCGGCGCGATGATATCCCACCTCCGCCGCAGTTCGTCCCACCAATGCCCGTGTTCCCACCAGGACAGCCGATCGACGGGCAGCAAATATTCCAAATGATCTACGCGATGATGCAAGCACAGCAACAAGTCCAACACGAGGCTCAGCGTCGTGAAGCTAATTTCTTGAGGGACAGCATTGTAACTGCACTGGAGCAGGCCAACCCACCAGCTCGACGGCCAACTACAGGCTCAATCACTGACTTCCGCCAACTGAAGCCCCGCACTTTTTCTGGCAAAGAGGAGCCCACAGAAGTTCATGAGTGGCTCACCAACATACGACATCAACTTGAAGCAGCTGAACTTCCACGGGAACGCTGGATGACGGTCGTCAGAATGCAATTGACGGACAACGCTCATCACTGGTGGTTGTCTGAGGAGACACGACTCGGACCAGACCGAGTCACTTGGGAGGAGTTCTCTAGACTCTTCCAGGAGATGTACATACCTGCCATCGCTCGATCAGAACTGCGGGACAAGTTCAATCGCCTCACTCAGGAGGCTATGACGGTGGAAGAGTACAACGCTGAGTTCATTCGGTTGAGCCGCTTCGCCCCAACCCTGATCCCGACTGAGGAAGAGAAGGCCGAGAAATTCTTCGACGGACTGAACATTGAACTGCAGAAACTGATTGGGTCCGTCGCACCAACATCATACTCGGACGTTCTTGCCGCGGCTCGACGCATAGAGCGCGTCACCAAGAGAGAGACCAGACTGAAGCGGCCGACCCCATCCGCACCAGCCAAAGCAGCACAAGAGGAGTCTGCAAAGCGTCAACAAACAAGCTCGCCACCACCAGCTGCACCAAAAGCCTTCTACCTTCCTACCTGTTACCACTGCGGCAAGATCGGCCATGTCGAGAAGGAATGTAGACGTAAACTCGGACTATGCTTAGGCTGCGGATCCAGACAGCATGCAGTGAGGGACTGCCCTGAGCGAAGAGAAGGAGCACCAAGGGCGAACCAGCAAACTCCACCAGCACCTCGAGCAGCACCCTACCAGCAAGCTCAGCAACAGCAGAGGAATCTACCTCAAGGACGAGAGCAAGCTTACGCGATGACTGTGCAGGACGCTGATGCGAGTAAGTGATTCATAGTTATCCGTTTTTTGTAGTTCGTGCCTCTTGGTTCGTGACCTCAGCCCCAACCTAGAAATTTGCAACTTGTTAATAATAACCTGATCTTGATAAAAGTTACAGTTTTAACTAGATTTTCCTGCAAAGTGTATAACTTTTGATTTTTTAGGGAAACGGTATTTCCCTAAGCCTCTTGTGATGTGTTTTCAAACGATGCTTGCGACCGTGTCATCTCGGCTGACCGGTTATTCTTTGATTGCGAGGACGCAATCCTCTTAAGGGGGGTATATTGTAAACCCCCTGAATTTTCATAATTTTCAAAACTGGATTTTTCACAATTTTCTGAATTTTTCTGGGATTTTTCTGTAATTTAAAACAGGGTTTTAAATATTCAATGATTTTTAATTGATATTAAACAGTATTAAAATATTATGAAAATAATATTTTTGGATGTAAAATGAAAAACTGGACTTAGGGCAATTTTCTGGAATTTATCGGACCCCGGACCTATTTTTAAATACCTAAAAACTATTTATTTAATTTATTAATTAATTTTCTGATATTATTTATTATTATTATTGATTTTTATTATTTTTTATTTTATTTTCTTCGGCCCGCGGCCCGTTGGGCCGGCCCGGCCCAGCCCAACCCGGCCAAGACCCCGCCCAGCGGGTCGGGTCGGATCCGCACCCGAACCCGCCCGCTCGCCCGCAACCCGCCACGACCACCCCTCTCCCCCGCTCGGCCCGCAACCGCACCGCGTCGCGCGCCGCCTCCGCCGCGCCCGCGCCGCGCTGCCCGCCACGACCCGCCCCCTACGCCGCCAGCGCCGCCCACCGCAGCTCTCCTCCCCTCCCCCTTCGTCTCCGGCGGCTTCCCCCACCGCCGGCAGCAACAGCAGCGAGCGCAGCAGCGGCCCTCAGCGCCGTCTCCGGCCGCCGGCGAGTCCCCAGCCACCGCGAGCCCGGCCGCCCCGCCCAGGCCGTCCAGCCGCCGCCCCTCCGGCCAGCCCCGAGCCTCCCAACCGCCGTCCCCGCCGCCTGAGTCCAAGCCCTAACCCTAACCCTAATTCTCGGTTTCCGTATCCGACACGAATCGGACACGTGTCGGACACGATTCGATCCGGTTTTTCGGGTCCCCTTCAGGTGCGTGTAACTTTTTGTTCGTAGCTCCGTTTTCGATTCCGCAAATTGCGTTGCGAAGCCTGTATGACCCTCTCGGTGTCCGGACAAACTGTTCGGGGCATCGCGTCCTGTGGTGATCGCACACCGCGATCCAAAAACGGAAAAAACCAGACCCCGTTTCACCCTAACTTGGTGTACACACGTCGGATCGAGACGAAACTTGCGCCATCGGACTCGTAGCAATACGCTGGTCCTGTGAGCCAAGTTTGGTTCGATTCTAAGAACGTTGACGAAATCGCGTGTCGTGGGCCCCACAGGCCCCGCTCGACGGGCGATTTTGTGTTCGGCTCATCGGAATCCAATTCTGGAAGTTCCGTTGGGTTCGTATCAGCGTTCCTGACCTGTTGACACTAAGTTTGGTGAATTTGGAGACCTTTGACCCTGACGCGTTTTCCGGTGCAAAGCGGGCCCACACGTGGACCCCGTTTTGACCCGAAACTGCCGTTTCTGCCCTTGTCTCCAAATTGGACCCAAGGACAGGCGTTTCTAGCTGATTGATATTTTCTGGATCTGATGGTGATGTTTGTTTCAGCAACCGGAGTACCACCTGCAATTCTCGCCGAGGTCAGAACTGCAAACATAGCCAGAACCACAGGCAAGTGTACCTCGCCAAAACTTGCAGTCTTGCTAAATAATTCCTGGATTTAGTTATATATTATAGGGCAAATATACATTGCCAAACCCTGCAGCTTGCTATATATTTTCTTGGTTAATTTTGCAACAGTAGGAGCATAAAGCTTGTCAATTCTCAGATATTTCTGGTTATAGTATTTTACTTGATTTCTGGTAGACTCCCATGTAACTTGTTTAACTGCTTAACCCAGAACACCTGACACTATTTATGTGACGGAATTACCTGACATATACTGGGTGATTCCGTATAGGTTACATTTTCATGTCATTTCTAGTTTACATGCTTAGATTCTAGCCTGACTCATTGCATTAGTTCAATCTTGCGTGACTTGTACCTGATATATTCTGGAACTGTGACGTGAGATTCATGGGATGGGGAGAGTATTGTCATATCAAGGCTGAATATAATATAATATAAATACTTATATCTGGCGGTGCCTTAGACTCTGATACAGAGCTTTGGTTCCTTACTGGCTCCTCGAGAAAATACTGCTATGGTTTCTTCGACACTGATCCTGTAGCAGTCAGCCTGAGTATGACTAAACTCTCACATGCATATCACTAGCTGGTTTACATATTTACCCTGCTGTTCAATATTGCTGCACTGCATATGTTTTGGCTTGTATTTTTCGTACCTTGTTATGTCCCCTGAGGACCTGGAATGGACTATGTCCCCAGATATAGCTGCAGAGACCTACCCAGAGGTGTACGGTACCGGAGCACTTCTCGAAGCAGAACCAGGAACCGAGGACGAGATAGTTGCAGAAGACTTCACCTGAGCACCGGCTTCATCCACACAGTATTTCATTTTCAGCATTTATTTTCTGTCTATTTTTCCTCTGAATGTAACAGACTAATTCTCGGAATTGTTTCCCGAGATAATCTTGTTTATTGCCTATTTATTTCCATTTGCATTATTTCTGGCATTAATCTGTGTTATTCTGTGGATGAGATTAGAAATACCTGAGACTTGTAACATATGACTGATAGACCACAGCTTAAGCATGCCCTGATGGATCCATTATATTGGGTTGTCCATCGGTGCGTGCTGCTGGCCATTGCTCACGTGCTCAGTCCCTCGTCATTTTGGGACTGGGGCATGACAGTTGGGAGGTGGTACTAGCAAGCGCGTTCAACTTCTGGAGGATCTGTTGAAATGGAGATGAGGTATCGGACGTTGAAGTCTGATTGAAACCCGAAGTATCATCTCTAGGAGCAGAAGTGGTGACCTGGGACTGCATATTTTCATCATACACTTGATGTGCATATTCTGGTTTCCCCACTTGTCCCAACAATAGTCTTCTACAAGACCGAGCATTCCACAATAGTTACACTTCCGTGGTTGACCACCGCGGCCACCACCACCACCACGACCACCACCACGACCATTGTCTCTACCACCACGGCCTCCTCCTCGACCAAAACTACGACCACCATCTCTACCGCCACGTCCAATACCACGTCCACCACCACGACCAACAGCACTAGAAACTAGGACAGAAGAGTCAGTACTCGGCACCACAGAACTCTGTCCAAGAAAGGAACGATTGAGACGGGAGAAAATATCTGCCACCGTAGGTAACTGCTCTCCAGCAAGAATTTGAGCTTTATAAGGTTCGAGCGCATGATCCAAGCCGGCTAGGATAAGTGAAACATGAAACTCTTCCTTCTGTCTCCGAGCTTCCTTCAAATCAGTAGTAACATGATGATATTGAAGCAGTTCCTCCCACAAAGCCTTCTTTGAAGCCAGATATTCATTCATAGGCTTCCCATTTTGCTTTGTATTGAACAATTACTCGTACAACTCATAGATACGGACAACGTTTCGCTTCTGCGAATATGATTCTTCCAGAGATGCCCAAATCTGTTTGCTTGATTCACATCACTGAACATTAGCAGCGATATATGGTTCCATACTATGCCACAACCACGACATAACGTATACATCTGGACTCATCCAATCTTCATACTCAGTAGACGTTTCAGGAAGGGGTTCTTCCGTCACAAACTTTAACTTCTTCTTCGCCCTTAACACCACTTTGATAGACTTGGACTAGGCAAGGTAGTTCGCACCATTGAATTTCATCACTGTAATCGACTTTCCCAATTCATCATTATGAATAACAGTAAAAGGAGAACCACCTCCGCTACCACCACCACTATTAACCATAGTTGGAAGTATCGGCCGATACCGATCCGATACGGCCGATACCGATATAGTTTGGCATGTCCCGATCCGATACCGACTGATACCCGATATTGACCGATACCGATATTAGAGGTCTCTTTTCCGGTCAATTCGGCAAAAAAAATTTAATTAAAAAGACGAATTAGCAAGGGTGTAAAAGCATAGTAAGGTTGTAAAAGCATATAAAAGAGAAAAACTTATCTATCACATATAAATCAATCGACAATGGTGACTACTATTTTATTCAATTTCAAAAGTACTAAGAAACAACACTGAAAATACTTTAAATTATGCATAAATGTATAAAATATATTTTCTAAAATGTTAATAATTTACTAATAGTCGTTTGCTTTCCGATACCAAAAAATCCAATACTCCGATCCGAAACCGTTGATACTACCGATATTGCCGATCCCGATACTTGTAGGAATGGTCCGATACCGATTCCGATACCGATACTTTGAACCTTGCTATTAACCTCGCTAGAAGATTCGGTCCCCACCATACTTGCAGATGCAATAGAAAGACGAGGTCTTTGAAACCCTATATCTCACAACGAACCAAGGTTCAAAAACTCGGTATCGGTATCGGACAGTTTGTATGAGTAGCCGTATCGACAGTATCGGCGGTATCGGATCGGAGTATCGGATTTGTTGGTATCGGATGCATCGACAATTTAAATAATTATTAATAAATTAGTAAAAAAATAGAAAAAATAATTTACATATTTATGCATTATTTAAGTGTTCTTTATGTTTTTTTTTTTAATTATAATTGAATAAAACAATAGTCATCCTTGCTGAATGGTTTACCTGCGATATGTAAGTTTTCTTCCTTTACATATTTTTAGTTACAATCTTACTATGTCATTATATTCGTACTAATTGAATCTTGTATTGTTCTGTAGGTTTTAATTTTGACGAATTAAGGCGCATAGAGGAAGACACAAGAGATTAGAAGCAATGCAAATGGCAGGATGAGATCATGAGACAAGTCACAACACCCATAATTATATTTGTCGATGACTCGAGATATTTTTTTAAATTTTTGTAAAAAAATAAAGATTTAATTGTATTCAGAAGTTTAGTATAAGTGAATAGTTATAAATTGTTACAATGTGATCCATGACATCAATTATTTTGTTTCATAATATATAGAAATAAAATTAGCAACAAGATTTACATGTTTAAATTTAAAAGTACGACAAAAAATCACTTGGCCAAAAAAATTCATTGGAACTCTGGCATATCTCTTCATTTAAATTTTATGAATAATAGTCTTTTTACAATAAGTACGAACTACATAAAGCATACAAATACGAAAATGAATACAAATACAAAAAAAAATACAAATATATCACTAAAATTGTTCATAATTATCATAATCGTCCCGATATGGTTCTTGGTTATGAGGGTAGTAGCGACTGATATTTGTATTATGAAAAAAAATTGTCATGAGGCCATCAAATGTTGAATGTTATTCCGCCTCTGGAGTGTTGTATGGATAATAACTTGTGCATGAACTATCATATGTATTGTTGTAATTGTCTGAAGGAGTAGGTACATCATGATGGCTAGATCCTCCAGCATATGTATCATCTATGCGGTGCTCTCTAGGTTGATAATCACTTAGCCAGTCTTCAGAGTATTCATGAGACTGATCTCCAGGACTTTCATATTCATTAGTATTATCAGCACCAGCAGCGAGTGTAGCTCCATTGCCTCCACTATCAGTAGTGTCGTCTTTATCGCTGTCGACCTGTCAAGATTGTACATCTGGTGTTCTTTCTTTTTCCAGGTCTTCGAGCATTTTCGACAATATCTTGTGGATCGACATCCAAGTTATCATCTAACCACTCATTTTCTCTACCATCTAAGAGTGGTGTTTCCCTTTCTCTAGTCCAAGCTATGAGTGGATCTTCTTCATGAAATATCTCATCCAAATCTATAATATTTTGTTCATCTCATGATATTTGCATATTTCGAACCCTCAATCTCATAGTATAATGGACAAAAACTAATTTTTCTAGTCTTGTCATTAAAAGTCTATTGCGGGGACGAGTATGGATGAGAGAAAATGTTGTCCAATTCCTTTCACAGTTGGAAGAAGACACTATTTGACTTAGGATGCGCACAGCTAATCGAGTCAAATTTGAGGCTTCCTCCCTAGCATGTATGGACCACCACTCAGCTACAAAATAATAAAATATATTAGCTTTGTAACTATATAATTTTAATTAATAAATATTTTAAAGTATTAACTATTACTACCAGGAAGACATCTATTTACAGCACTTTGGATTTGATCTGAACTAAATACACCATTTCTCAATCTGAACTTTTCTGCCTACAAAGTGATATTACACAAGTTATGGGTCTTATGACATTAAAATTAAATATTGTAAAGTTATAAAAAAATCCAATATCAAATAATAATTACCTTTTTGTTTATATTAAGGCGAGTTGTATTGTCATTCATCATTCTATTAACGACGCGGTGGAAACCATTCAGTACCTCGTCGTCATTTATAACATCATTAGAATATTGGTATTTGGGATTCAAGAAATAACCTGCAATATTGAATAAATAACTAGTTTTAAAATTCCTACAAACATTATAAAATAACATTTGAAGGGTATTCAATTTATAGAGTACTTACCAGCTGCATGTATATCTCGATGTAGTTGAGAATTCCATCTGGTATCAATCATTTCCCACCACTTCCTATATCCTTGACCAACATTCTTTTTTATCATTTTTTAGCCTTGTCCATAGCCTCGTAAAGATGACCCATCTCCGCTTTATCATCGCTATCCACCATCGTTAAAACTGTTACTAGAGGTCGAAATATTGTAGTGACCCCTGCAATATCCCTCCAGTATGTTTGACTCTCGATTAAACTGACAACCACATCTGTCTTTTCTCTATCTTTACGATTGAGTCTCATGTAGTATCTGTCCAACCCCGTGTATTTATCATCCTTTTTAAATCAGCCTGATGTTTAAGGATGGAATCAAAAACAATAAAATTGGTAGCAAACCTAGTGATGGCTGGTCTAACCAATTCTCCATTCTGAGTCTCAGTCCTCATAATGCTAAGAGCCCAACCATGATTATATATGAAACAAGTCATATCTTGAGACTTCCGTATTAGTGGCTTAATATGTGGATCATTGGCTATATCCTTCAACATGAGATCTATGCAATGTGCTGCACATGGAGTCCAATATAATTTTTTTTCTCACCTGCATACAAACATACATATTATTTAGAATGAAGCTATATTTACAATAATAAATTACATATATACAAACATATTTATAATAATAAAAATTCAGTTTAAGTTCATTCTCACCTCTATTAACCTCATTCTCGCCTTCTTGTAGTTAGAGCCATTGTCAGTAATTATTTGGACGACCATATTTTCTCCAATATGTTCCACAACTTCATTCATCAGTCCAAATATGTATTTACTATCTTTGTATTTGTCAGAGGCATCTACAGATTTAAGAAATATCGTTCCTTGTGGAGAATACATAAGAAAGTTAATGATGCATTTTATGTTCTGTGTACTCCATCCAACGCACATAATGGTACATCCATACTCATCCCAATACCTATGAAAAGATTTTAGGTACTCCTCAATGTCACTTATTTCCAAATCTAAATAAGTATTTGAAATCTCATAAGGAGTTGGACCTTTTACTCCACCCCCGGAATCTGCTATGGCATCTATCATTGGTTGATAATATGGACTTTTAGCAGCATTGAACGATATATTATTGTATATAAAGAATTTTGATATAAATCTTCCTATATGATTTTTTGCATTCTTTATCCCCTGAATTGCACCCTTTATTTTGGGTTGCATTGCCCCTTGTTTTCTTAGGACATAACGGTCCATACTCCTTACTTCTATCTCTGGAATATTTTTCACCTCCTCCCCACGATATGCGACTGACTTTGATCGGCCACCTAACGTCGGACCCATGCTTGACCCTGTTTCTCTGTCCCCGACACTCCAACGTCTGCCCCATTCCTCAGCTGCATGTTCTCTCCTACTTTCTCTCATGTCCCTTCTAAGTTCCGTGAAGTCTTCAATATCTTCTTCTGAGGAGAAATCTACTCGAACTATCCTTGTCAACTTCTCCTCTACCCGTTGTTTTTTTTATTCGCCATTATTTTATCCTTTTTTTTTACCCTCAACAAGCAACATTTCTTTTTTTTATAGCAAATGGTACATCAGGACACGATACTACGTTTCCTGTAATACCCGCTAAGTGTTGTTTCAGCCGAGTAACCCCTCCATCCATTATTTTGCTACAATAATTACATTCCACCCTCTTATTATTAGGATTGACACATTTTTCATGTTTCCAACCAGCATCCATTTCCTCCGGCGTATGACTTTTTGGTGCCATTAAGTAATCCTGAAATGATATAATATATACGCAGTAATAAAAATGTATAAATTTGTTAGATGCAATAATAAAAAATGTTATATATATATATATATTTTTGTATGTAACAACAGGATTGTATATATATATATATATTAGTGTATATGTACAATAGAATATAGTATAGTATACAAATATATATATATATATATATATATATATATATATATATATATATATATATATATTAGTTTTATAAATAAATAAAAGTCAGAATATATATATAAGTTGACTCCATAAATACTATATACATGTCTACTTAGTCACCCAAGCTTCATTGGCTTTCTGGCTAGCGGGATGGCTGTAAATCAGGGTTGGATCGGTCACGGGTTCGAATCTGAGTGATGAATTTTTTATTTTTTTTCAAAGCACCACAACCGTTGGATCTGAGCGGTGGATCGGTGACGTGGCATAGATTGGACGGTGGAGATTTGTTTAGGTGTATTTTTAGGATGCTGACGTGGCAAAAAAAAAATTCGTATGAATTACACATAGGGGAGAGAAACATTCATTTTCTCCCAGAAACATTCATTTTCTCCCCCGAGTGTTTCTCTCTCCGCCTCCACCGCTCCTCTTCGCCTCCATCTCGCCGCGTCACGCCGGAGTATGCGGGATCGGAGAGGAGAGAGTGTCCCTCGTTCACTTCCCTCTCTCCTCTTCGATTCCATTGCCTCTTGAGGCCCACGGTGGAGGCGGCGGAGAACTTCTCGAACCGCGGTGGAGGCGACGGAGGAGGCCAAGAACGAGGTCGAGTGGGTGATCTCCACAGCGAAGGAGGATTCGGTTACCTTCTGAAAAAGGTAAAATTTTATGGACTTCTTCTAATTTATTTATTGGTTATGAGAGTTGTTTGTACATTGTAGACAAATTATGAACTATTTATACAAGTTTTTATTGAACTGTTACAAATTTCGATTATTGGATTTGACGTCTCTGCCTCTCTGCAAAGCAAAATTTGCTTTATTTTTTTGTCGTCGTTTGAGGATTTGACGTTGCTTTTGTTTTTGGTCGGAGAGGAGAGAGTGTCCCTCGTATCGGTTCGTATTAGCTCGTATCGGACCGATACAGGACGATACGATACATTTTCCACCAATATCGGCCGATACCGATAATTTTCTTGATTATCGGATCGGCATTACTGAAATCCGATCCGATACGGCCGATACGTATCGGTATCGGCCGATACTTTGAACCTTGCAACGAACCTCAACCGACGACGAATAACCAACGGAGATCTGTAGAAACCCTAGATCTCATAAACGAACCACGAACGACCACGAACAACAAACGACGAACGGCGAATCATGAAAAGTAGACGAAAAACAGCCGAAAAAAATGGAGATGTACAGTACTTACAAATATTTGCTCTGATACCAAGTTATTTGGAGATGGAGAGGAGAAGGGAAAGTAGAAGAGAGAATATGAGAAAGGAGATTGGAAGGGCCTTAAACCCTAGGTTGCATATCATGTCTATTTATATTGATATGCAATACACCCACAATTACTATTATACCCTCATATGATAAATAACAAAATAAAATAACTCTAACAAGAGAAATGGTGCAATAACAAACTTTGGACAAAATAGGGGGGAAATAGTGTGCAGAATCGTCAAAACTTGCAAAAACACGGTTGATGCGGATTGATAAGCCGACCCTAGTTTGATCAACACAAAACCAAAAATATCATAAATCATGAAACTTCATCTTCAATATTACATAGTAAGACTAGCCATAACTAATCACAAGTAAAAGAGTGAGGACTTAAAGATGACCATTAACGCAAACCAATGGTTACTGGAACATATAGGTATCTGCTCCTAATGTTCTTACATTAGTTACAACTGATAAAAGATTCCATTAGCCACCTCAATATAAGTTATCATGCACTTGTTTGTTTTCCATAACCCATCAAAAATATTTTCCTGGAAACTATTATTCTCAACAAAAAATATGTGCATATAACTCTAATTGGATGCAATTTAGTCTTCCAAATAAGAAAGGCAAGGAATAGGTCTACCACATTTAACCTCATTTTTGGCTTTATATTATTGTCGAATGAACCCTAGGAGAATTCTACAAACTCATCAGAACCTACATAAACACTCCATAAACTTAAGTGTGATAACGTCATATAAACAAAAACGATAGTGCTTTTACCAGTCATATGTTTGTTTTCCATTAGCCACCTCAATATAAGTTATCATGCACTTGTTTGTTTTCCATAACCCATCAAAAATATTTTCCTGGAAACTATTATTCTCAACAAAAAATATGTGCATATAACTCTAATTGGATGCAATTTAGTCTTCCAAATAAGAAAGGCAAGGAATAGGTCTACCACATTGAACCTCATTTTTGGCTTTATATTATTGCCGAATGAACCCTAGGAGAATTCTACAAACTCATCAGAACCTACATAAACACTCCATAAACTTAAGTGTGATAACGTTATATAAACAAAACGAGAGTGCTTTTACCAGTCATATGTCGCTGCTACTAAGTCCAGTTGTGATATGTCGGTAGGTGCTGAAAAAATGGACACAACAACCAAGGTTTATCCATAATTAGGCAACACAAACACATCCACAACTCTAATTCTTTCATGAATCCTATCCAACTGAACAAAATTAATAGTAGAAGATGTTGTTGGAATTACTTTCTTATGATGGAATCATAGAACGAAAAATCGTGTCAGATACGACTGGAAATTCATCCCACTAATTTAGGGCTCGATCTCGTGGTTCCCTTTGATCACCATCATAGGTATCTTTGACAAGAGCTCCATAAACCTGCACTATATATGATTATTGTTATATACATGTTTTAATCAAAATAAATTGCAATTTGGGGAAGGAACCTTTAGGCCTTATATATATACATCAATAGTTAATAATCTAACAATTCATATGAATGTTCTCTTTTGAACATGTACCAGTCGTCCATGAGCCTCCCTTGCAAGACTATGAGCAGAGTAGCAGCAACATAGCCTGCATCACAAGCTCTGATTTTAATGACTCAAGTCTCCATTCAATCCAGGCTTACAACATCAGCGAACAATGATATGTATTGGACATATTAAATCGGCTTTGAGCACGGCTGATCCAAAACTGGATAAAATATAGCATCAGCCGAAAACCTCAATTTCTGATAAAATATCATACTACATTTTCCTGAATCAGTTCTGCATCGAACAAGCACACACAGACCAGCCACAACATATGATCAAGTCTGAACCATCCCGATAGATGGATGTTGCACTGATATATTCCCAATACAAGATCCTAACTAAAATATGTGAAAACATACTTGAACCTGGGCAAAATTTGTAAAGATAGGTTGATACATCACCAGATCGATACAGGCTAAAACAAACCAATTTTTCTCTCCAAAATTGGTGAAAATATGCTGAAATTTGGTCAAACTTTGCAAATAAAAAGAGAAATGAGCCAATAACAAACTTTGGACAAAATGAGAAGATAAACTGCATTTCAAGAGAATACATCTGAACAAACAATTCTGTAACATATCTTAACTATTCAACCATGAATAATAAACTAAGCACAATAGAGAACAAATAAACCAGTAACAAATACCTAAGAAATGAAGGACCTCACCTCATACCATTTTCTTGGAAAACCTCCACCCTATCTTTTTCTAAATAAGGAGCATTTTCAAAATTCAAAAAGTTCTCCATCCCACTCTACCCAACCTGAGAAAATGCATTTAGACTCTTCAGTATGTCTGATAGAACAACATAAGAAACTTAAGTTTTTATATTAAAACATGTATAGTTTAACTTAATGTATGTATGATTGAAAAAGTATTATTTTCATCTTTAAGTCACAATCCCATGACTCTTGAGTTGCATTGTACCTTGTCATTATTGTTATATCCATGCCCAACAGGATCATCAATTCCTATTTATAACTCCAGAAAGTGAAATTTGCTCTTAATCTTTACATCACTTCTAATATAGGAGCATGTTTTAAGAAAAGGCATGAGCTTAACATGGAAAAGAATATCTGAAGATGAACATAGATACATCAATATAGTATTTATCAGAAGTATGATATAACATGGGATATAGAGGCCAACTTTGTTATGACCACCTATGATATTGTAGACTTACGTGTTTCTCCATACACTTATGATCCAACCAATCATCCTTCTTCTTACTCCAATGAGATTCCTTAAAGAAATCTACAAAGTGAGGTATTTCTGCCTTAATATCATGGAAATAACAATTAAATATTGTACATGGATATAAGTAAATAAAATATATAATAAAAGTTAAGCTAGAAATTGTAAAAAAATATGTCACCTTTGTGGACATTGTTGCTGCAAATGATTTTGACCCGCAAGAATGATTCCATGGCAAACTGGAACGTGCTACTATATTTTGTTCTAATCGTTTCTACAACATGAAACCAAAACAAAGAGTGAACAAATAACCAAAACCAAAAACAAAAATTGCTATTATGTTTTGTTTTGAGCGTAGATATGCCAAAATTAAGAAATGATGAAGCAAAACAACAATTATGTGATCATCCACACAGCTATATGAACTCCATTTTTTTAACCAGGTAAGAAAATAAAATAAAATAGATATTAATTATGTGATTTGCCCATCTCTTACTCTTCCAGATTGTCACGCCCTAGTCCCAAAATACGCGGGACCAAGCTACGTGTCAATGGCCAACTACACATTCAACCAGACTCTTGTCCGACTCAAATACGTATGAGCTGTCCTAATCAGATAATGTGTCCATAAATACATAAATAACATCCACAATTCTAGCTATCTACTATGAACTAAGAATAGAAACAAGCTAAGGAAGAGCAGATAAGAAGACATCAATAACGATACATGAGATCCCAAAGAAGTTCCCAATCCTATGTCAGCACTCAGCAATAACCTGGCAAAGAACCAGGTCCTCAGAGGGACGTAACAAGATACAAAAAATACATGCCTAGCTAACAGTAAAATCATGCAAAAAATAGAAACAAAAAATATAAGGTATGCTACTACTTGCCAGTCTAAGTGTAAATGCAAATCGAGGGCAACTTCCGCACTTGGGCTGATCGACTCTGGTACACGGATAGCGCTCAACAGAGCCGCCAGCAAAGACTCACCAGGTAATGCTCCTCTAGAGTCAGTAGCCAAAAACACAAGTACACGGGTAACACTTACCACGAGGCACTAGCGACACAGACACAGACACAAACATAGCCCAAGCGCAGTGACTGTCCTCCCCACCCAATGCAACTACGCAAACCTAGTCTATGTCAAATACAATCACGGGAGTACCAACTATCCACGGGACAAGTGATACATCAGAAAACATAATGATGACAAATAAGCACAAGAATACTAAACTAATATACAGTCGTGTCAGAGTCAGTGTTATCAGGGCAAGTAGATATAATGCTAACAACATATATGAAAATGAAAGCAGAGAAGCAAAATAATGGAATAGGCATAAGAAGCAGATATAAGCATGAGATACTGTAACTGATGGCAAGGTATACTTGCCTGGAGCCCGTCCAAGCATATTGAGTATGTGAGACTAATGTCTAGCCATAACTATCAACGAACCAACGAACCATACTCCAGGTATATATCTACCAACCCAAATCACAAATAAATATACATTACACACATAAATATAAACAATCATAAATACTAATTCCAACAACTGCTTTATTAGGAAAGTTGGATGGGTCACGGTCGCCTATTTCCTATGCCATCCTAGCTATTCTAGAAACAAGTCACACTAGTCTCTATAATTAATATTTATTTATATTCTAATTTATAAGCTTTACATAAAATATATCAAATTTGTATCTTGTAATTCATACCACGAAGTCTTCGACACGCAAATTGAGCCAAGATGGTCAACCATAAGGTTAACGATCTTATTTCGATGATCCATACGATCACTTTGTCAATTTCAGCGATATGAGATCATTGGAATCGACAAATCTTAATTTCATTGTACGGATTTTGAAATACGTATGATACAAATTTATTATAATTATGAAAGTGGGATTGTTTGATCTATCAAACAATATTATTATATTATAAAACTTGGTATTCTAAGGTAAAAAAGTCGATACGGTCGTAATAGAATCGACCAATCGAAAATCCGATAGTTGGATCTACCGAAAAGTCCAAATCTTTAATTCTGGACAACAGGTAAAGACGGGTATCTCATGCTATGTACGATCAGAAACTGGACGATCCAATCGCATATATTAAAGTTAAGACAGAGAGGAAGGTATACCTAAAAGCAGATCGAAAATCGAAGGTCCTGGCACGAAGATACGGCTCATGGAAATTGATCGAGCTGCTGGACACAATCAGGACACGTCATGTGAACACGAGTCGATTTGACCCGTCAAATGATGTTGTGATAGCGCCAAACTCGGTGTGGTTGAAGAGGAACACATCATGAGCGCAACAATGAAGCTCGATCGTCAATTTGATCGTTGGATCTTGCATGGCGAGCGTCCAAAGTTCAGCCATCAAAAAGCTTCTCGTGTCCTGGAAATCTTGGACAGCGACGCCCATAACTTGGTATTGAGATGACTTGGAAGGTTGGGGATAATTTTAGATCGAAGAGGAGGGAGAGAGGGTCACATTGGTGGTGGTTTCGTCGAAAACGGAGGTTGAAAAGTGGACGGACACCTTTAGGACACAAAGCGTGCACATCAGGACAGGAAGAGAGGAGGAAGAAAGCTAGGGCCGGCTGCTATATGTAAGAATAGGGCTTTGCTGCTATGTTGAATAAATATGGGTAATGTGGAGCACAATCAAGGTAGTCAAAGGCGCAAGGCGCACTCGAGGCGCAAAGGGTCCAAATCGCCCGAGGCGCAAGGCGCACTTAAGACACGCGCCCGAGCGATGCGAGGTGCAAAAATATAATATAATATATATATATATATATATATATATATATATATATATATATATATATATTTCACATCGAATTTCTACATTGATAAACATGTGTGCTTCAAGTTCTCCCATGTCTAGGTTGGAATCACTTTGAATTGAGTGAGAGAGAAAAGAATTAAAAAAAAGTACAATAGTTCAAAAAATAGTCTAAACATGTTATTTTTTTATAAGATTTTCAAGCCGGGCGTAGGCGCGCCTTAGCTATTCCAAGGCGTTCGAAAAAGGCACGCCTAGGCGCGCCTTAGGTGCGCCTTAAAAATTACGCCTCGCCTAGAGTGCCCTGAGGCGTTGCCCCTGCGCCTAGAGCAAGGCACGTCTTAGGCGTGCATGAGGCGCGCCTTTGACTACACTGAGCACAATGTACTCGGTTTGGTGGAGTCCGCTAATATAATCCATGTGCTCAAACAGTTGTGATCCGTATTTCTTTTACACATATATAGTATTAAAAAAAACATTAAGGCAGGCCCATTCTCGTGATACCACTCAAGAATCAGCCGTGAACTCGAGTCTTGGCTCGTCATTAGTTGGTTATAGGTCTAGGAACATCGTCTCGGTGTCCCCGAAACACAAAATTACTATTACCATCTTTCCGTTTCGGATTGGCTCAATGTTTCAATTAGGGTTCCCTATTTAAAAAAGATATTTTAAAAGTCTCAAATTCAAGGGGCTTACACAGATTTCAACCTGATAACACAAGCCACTACTTTCTTGAAATCGACATCCCTAAGAGAACCACTTCTTGTACTTGACATATCCTCTCAAGTAAGCTGATTTTTTTTCCAAGCACTAGTACCGACATTTCTTTCTAGTATAAATATAGATTTGAATGCAGGTTTCATAATCATAGTAAAGGGCAGCAACAACTAGAGAACTCTATTTTCCTACCAAAGCATGCTAGATTTTTAATGCAGGTTTCATAAATGAAAATAAAAGGCAGCAGAAGCAAGAGGACCCTCTTTTCCTACCAAAGCCTGCTATATTGTACTACAGAATCATAAATGACAGTGAATGGACTTTGACTACTAGGCCTTGTAATCTCTGATAATATATGATGTAATTTAGTTGATTGGAAGAGTATAACTGGTTTCACCAGTTCATAATGTCGTTCATAAACTATGACAGCAGTTGGTGTGGGAATATGGTTGTATATGTCAGTCACATTTTAGTATGAGGTTTAAGTTAATATGATTGTCTGTAGCTTCTTAGCAGGATCAAAATAACTGGACACTGATGACTAGTATTCTCTCTTGTGAAGCATAGTTAGAGTTGTTGATGGGACCCTATGAATTTTCTTTCACGCAAGATCAATTCAATCCAAGCACTTGCCACAGTCGAGCCTGCCGTTGTTGCTCAAGCTAATGAATGTTGCATACCGACTATGATATCTTCTTGGTTGGACAAATAAGATTCTAAGGATTGCTTGAATTTAAGCATCCCAGTAGATTTTTTATTGCCTACATAGATTTTGATTATATAGCTGTCAATTGTTTTGTTTAGATTTTGATTGAAGAGAAGTGTTTGCCAAATGTTGATTCATATATCACTTATCAACTACTTGTTTTTTGTATTTTTATGCAGTCTTCAAACATCAGCATATACCAGCTTTTAATACCCAACTTTTCATGATTTCTGGTCGCAGGAGTTTGGTACTGCACTTTGTAGAGGGCGTGGGCACTATACAAGCATCCTTTTTCTTTAAGAAACCGAATAAAAATTAACAAGGAACATTTTATTGAGAAATCGAATAAAAATTAAACTTTTTCATGATACAGAACAAAATATTTTATTGAGAAACCAAATAAAAATTAAACTTTTTCATGATACATAACAGAACATTTTATTGAGAAACATAATAAAAATCAAACTTTTTCACACAAAACATAATAATCCGTCACCAATTGCAAAACCCATGATTTAATCAAAAAATTAACAAGGATTCTCAGAATGCGATCCAAAGTCATTAATTTTTACTCCCAAATTGAACCAAAATCGAAACTTTTTTCACATAAAACATAATAAACAGTCACTTATTACAATACCACAACTGGATTAAAGAAAAAACCAAACGATGGAGGAGAGAAAAAAATAAACCCTAATTTGTCACTTAACATACTATCCCAAATTAAACCCTAACAAAATCGATCCAAATCAAACCCTAACAAAATCGATTGAGAGATCGATTGAGAGAGAGAAACCCTAACAAAATCAAACCTAACAAAATTGAAGAAGAGGCAATCAAGTAGTAATGTATACATATAATTAACAACAATCTGATAAGATCCTGGCTAAAAGTACCTGCAATTGTGGCATCTGTGAGGAATTCTGGCTTGAATGGCTCGGGATGGGAGGCTCAGTTGGCCAGTGTCGAGACTTGTATCAGTTTATATCAAGTATCAGAGTGTAACAGCTCAGTATCTGAGAGTATCAGCTCGAGCAGAGTGTAGCAGCTCAGTATCATTTGAGAACTCCTCTTCAGTCTTATGCCAATTCATTTCATCATTGCCTACCATTTCATCACTGCCACATCAGCACATTCAGTTAGCCACGTCAGCTGAGTTGTTACAGCCAGGTTGATTGTTTTACTTGCTTTCTGGAATTGTAATGAAGAAGTCTCCAACTATAAATAAGGTAGAGGAGGTGGAGAACGAGTAGTTAGGATTTGATCATTGTTCTTGATTGTACTTCTCCTCTTCTTCTGCTCAATAAACCCTAATGTCCCAGATCCCCAATTCTCTCTATTTCTTCTACTTGTGATCTCAAATTCCTCTGTAATAGCTAATGTCAATACCTGTGCTACAGTACAAGGTCTTTTAGGAAAAGGTCCTCATCAATTGGTATCAGAGCACTTCATCGATCCACACATGGAAGCAGACGAGGATCCAAGCATGAGCTGCCATGATTCTCTCCATGGATCTCCACCAAGACGAGCACCATTGCTTGGAGAAGCTAGGGTTCAAGCTTTGGAAGGTAGATTCGACCAACTCAGCTCTAAATTTGAAAGAGTAATGGATGAATTGTTTCAAATTAAGAGAGCTGTAAATGCTAATTCCACGGGTTCTCGAGAAATACCAACACAAGCTTCAAATTTCAACCAGCCAATATGTGTTAATAACAACAATGAAGCAGTTCACACTCCTCACCAAAAAGTGAATCAAAACCCTAATTATCAGTACAATTCTGGAATTAGAGGTATTAATAACACAGGCACTAGACTAAACCTGCAGCAAAATCAACTTGATCAGCAGTCTGCACCTAGAAATGATTACCAAGCAGAAAATAATTATCAGGGAAAGAATTGGCAACCTGCTGCACCTAGGTTGAAAATCCCTGAATATGATGGCACTACTGAAGTTGAAGAATGGCTCTTACGAGAAGATCACTATTTGATTACTACAATATCCCAGTTAGGGATAGAGTCAAGATTTGTTCAGTACAGATGACGGAAAGAGCTGCTTATCGGTATGACTGGTTTATCAGTTCCAGAGATGGGTATGTGAGTTGGGATAATTTCCTTCAAGGTATTAAGCTTGAATTTGGTCAATCTCAATTTACAGACTATGTAATTGAGCTCAAAATCCTCAAGCAGGAGAGCAGTGTTCAGGAATACAACTCTGCATTCCAAAAATTAGCCAAAAGAATAAGGGGAATTGATGAAGTCTGCCTGATCAGTCAGTATATGGGTGGTCTTAAAGAAGAAATCAGATTTGAAGTGCAGATAGCTCATCCAATAACTCTTGCCTGAAGCCATGCAACTGGCTAGGATGTATGAAGCTAAGTTGGTGGCCATGAGAAAATCCACTAAATTCAGTTTTTCAAGTTCCAAGATCCTGACCTCAGCTGGTGTGCAAGGGGTCCAAGGAAGCTTGCAGAATTCTGAAGATACAAAGAAATCAAGTGCATCTACCAATACATCTCATTTTGCCAAAAGTTCTCAGGCCTCAGTTACCCAATCTGCTACTAAGATCACTGAAGGAGAATTAGCCAGGAGGAAGAACCTAGGACTTTGTTTCTCATGTGATGAAAAATGGTTCAGAGGTCACAAGTGCAAGAAAAAAAGGTTGTACATGATACTAAATGAGGATGAAATTGACTCAGGAAACAACATTCTTGAAGAGGAAAGGGAAGAAGCAACAAATCAGAATACTATTCCTGGATCTTTTGCCATCTCTTTACAAGCACTATCAGGGAATCTTAACCATTCAACCATGAAACTGAGAGGAACATTAAGCAACAAACCAGTGCTCATATTGGTAGACTCTGGATCAACTCATAGTTTTATAGACATTACATTCAGTACTAGAATTGGCCTACCAGTGTGTAATAAAAATACCTTTGAGGTGATGGTGACAAATGGAGAGAAACTGAAAAGTCATGGCTTAAGCCAAGAGGTAGTCATTGACTGTCAAGGCAAGAAGTTAGTGGCAGATTTATTGCATCTTCCTATAACAGGCTGCCATTTAGTCTTGGGTGCAAATTGGTTGAGCACATTGGGAGATATAATATGGAATTTCAAAAATCTTACTATGACATATGAGCTTAAGGGTGTACCTCATCAATTCAGAGGCATCCAACTGCCAAGGGAAAACTTGACAGAGCCTGGAAGTAAAGAGTGGAGGCAGAAATCTCAAATGTTCTTTGTACAGTTGTGTTCTTTCACTGAAGTCAAAGAGGAGACTGAAGCTTTACCACCAGCAGTTAGGCAGTTGTTAGAAAAATTTGATGATCTCTTTGAAGAACCCAGGGGACTTCCACCACAAAGGAGATATGATCACAGGATTCCACTCCTACCTGGGGCCTTACCAGTCTGTAGTAGGCTTTATAGACATCCATATGTGCACAAAAATGAGATAGAAAGACAAGTGCAGGAGTTGTTGAGTACTGGGGTTATCAGACCTAGCACTAGTCCTTACTCTTCACATGTTATATTGGTGAAAAAGTCTGATGGCAGCTGGAGAATGTGCATTGACTATAGGATGCTCAATCAATCTACTGTCAAAGATAAGTTTCCTATTCCTTTTGTAGATGAGTTGTTTGATGAACTTAATGGTTCAAAATAATTCACTAAACTAGACTTAAGGCCTGGGTATCATCAAGTTAGGATGGCTGAGAAAGACATCTCTAAAACAGCATTTAAAACTCATGAAGGACATTATGAGATTTTAGTAATGCCATTTGGGCTTACAAATGCTCCCTTTACCTTCCAAGCTATGATGAATGATATTTTTAAGGCATACTTGAGAAGATTTGTCTTAGTTTTCTTTGATGATATACTGATATATAGCACCAAGTTAGAGGATCATTTCATTCATGTGGAGCAGGTATTCCTCAAGCTTGCAGAACATCAATTGAGAATAAAAAGAAGTAAATGATATTTCTTCCAACATCAGGTGGATTATTTGGGACATGTAATATCTGATAAAGGGGTGGAAGTGGACCAAAGGAAAATCCAAGCTGTCAAACAATGGCCTCCTCCTAAATCTGTGAAGGAGTTGAGAGGATTCCTTGGACTTACTGGGTACTACAGAAGATTTGTTAAGAGTTATGGGTCCATAGCCAAACCCTTAACTGAACTATTAAAGAAAAATGCCTTTGACTGGAA
This sequence comes from Iris macrosiphon, assembly GCA_036927795.1. Lineage (NCBI taxonomy): Eukaryota > Viridiplantae > Streptophyta > Magnoliopsida > Asparagales > Iridaceae > Iris > Iris macrosiphon. Next base: position 30,842,983 of record JAYESA010000017.1, on the reverse strand, counting down.
TGATAAAGCTCGTCAAGCCTTTGAAGAATTAAGGACTGCACTAACAGAGCCTCCAGTTCTGAGAATGCCAGATTTTCAAAAAGATTTTGTCCTTGAATGTGATGCATCTGGGGAGGGAATAGGAGCAGTTTTAATGCAGGAAGGGAAACCCATAGCCTATCTAAGTCGGGGTCTGAAGGAAAGTTCTAGACTATTATCGACATATGAAAAGGAAATGCTTGCAATACTATTGGCTATTAAGAAGTGGAAACAATATCTGTGGGGCAGAGAGTTTATTATAAAAACAGATCATAGATCACTAAAATACATGTTAGATCAAAGGATCTCTACTGATGCTCAGTATAAGTGGGTGCTCAAGTTGCATGGCTACCATTTCAAAGTGGAGTATAAGAAAGGAAAGGATAACCAGGCTGCTGACAGTTTATCCAGAAGAGGTAAAGGTGAATTAGCTGCAATTACCACTGTTACTCCCAGTTGGATCTTGGACTTCAAGACACAAATGAGTGGATCAATTTTCTATCAAAAGAAGCTGGAAGAATGGGCTCAAGGACAGTTAGATGGCAACAAGTATACTGTTAAGGATGGGATGTTATATTACAAAGAAAAATTATTCTTGGACCCTTAATCTTCCTTCATCACTACTATGTCAGAGGAGCACCATGACTCTCCCAATGGAGGCCATTCTGGATATAGCAAAACACTCCACAGGTTGAAAAGGACATGTTATTGGAAAGGTATGAAGAGGAAAGTCAAGGATTATGTGAGGAATTGTGAAGTTTGTCAACGAAACAAGACTGAAACTTCATCTCCAGCTGATCTTCTCCAACCTTTACCCCTACCTGAAGGAATTTGGGAGGACCTATCAATGGATTTCATTGAAGGCCTACCCATTAGCTTCCACAAAACTACTATATTGGTAGTGGTGGATAGGCTAACCAAATATATCCACTTGTTTGCATTAATCCATCCTTATACTGCAGAAGTTGTAGCCCATGTTTTCATGGAAGGGGTTTGTAAACTACATGGTTTACCCAAAACAATTGTTTCAGACAGGGACCCTATTTTTTCCAGCAAATTCTGGAAGGAGCTTTTCAAATTGCAGGGGACTAAGCTACATTATAGTACATCATACCACCCCGAATCTGATGGACAAACTGAGGTCACCAATAGGTGCATAGAGGCCTATCTCAGATGCTTTTGCAGTCATAAACCAAAACAGTGGAGCAGGCACTTGGCATGGGCAGAATTTTGGTTCAACACCAATTGGCACTCTTCCACCAAGATGACCCCATTTGAAGCTGTGTATGGCAGGAAGCCTCCAGATCTGGTTACTTATCTACCAGATACTGCTAAGGATAATTCAGTAGCAGAAGTCATAGCCTCAAGAGATAATTCTTTACATCTCTTGAAGGATAATCTGAAGTTGGCTAGGGAGAGGATGAAGAAGCATGCTGATCAACATAGGACTGAAAGAGAATTTGAACTAGGAGATTGGGTCTACTTGAGAGTTCAACCTTACAGGCAGATCACCTTGGCTCAGAGAAGAACACAAAAACTTTCACCCAAATATTATGGTCCTTACAGGATAATTGAGAGGATAGGAACAGTGGCTTACAGGTTGGAATTGCCTGAGGAAGCTCAACTTCATCTAGTGTTTCATGTGTCTCAATTAAAAAAACATCTTAGTAACAAAATTACAGTTCAAGAAGGGAGCCCTCAGCAGGACATAGGAACATTGCATGAACCTGATTGGGTTTTGCAGAGGAGGTTTGTGCAAAGGAAAGGTAAAGCAGCTGTTGACCTTTTAATTCAGTGGAAGGAAGGGGGTGAAGACACTGCAACTTGGGAGCCTTATGAAAGTTTTATAAAGAAATTTCCTTACTTACCTTGAGACAAGGTCAAAATAAGGGAGGGGTGTTGATAAGATCCTGGCTAAAAGTACCTGCAATTGTGGCATCTGTGAGGAATTCTGGCTTGAATGGCTCAGGATGGGAGGCTCAGTTGGCCAGTGTCGAGACTTGTATCAGTTTATATCAAGTATCAGAGTGTAACAGCTCGGTATCTTAGAGTATCAGCTCGAGCAGAGTGTAGCAGCTCAGTATCATTTGAGAACTCCTCTTCAGTCTTATGCCAATTCATTTCATCGTTGCCTACCATTTCATCAGTGCCACATCAGCACATTCAGTTAGCCACGTCAGCTGAGTTGTTACAGCCAGGTTGATTGTTTTACTTGCTTTCTGGAATTGTAATGGAGAAGTCTCCAACTATAAATAAGGTAGAGGAGGTGGAGAACGGGTTGATCATTGTTCTTGATTGTACTTCTCTTCTCTTCTTCTGCTCAATAAACCCTAATGTCCCAGATCCCCAATTCTCTCTATTTCTTCTACTTGTGATCTCAAATTCCTCTGTAATGGCTAATGTCAATACCTCCGCTACAGTACAAGGTCTTTTAGGAAAAGGTCCTCATCACAATCATATTCTCAACCTTAACAAAACCCTAACAAAAGAATATTAGGGGAAGAAGCTCACGGTGAATAGGAAGAAGCTTCGAATCTCACGATGGAGGAGAGACTCTCGGCGCACATGCGCGAGAGAAACCCAGGCGAGAGGGAGAATTTGGCGCGCGCGAAAGAGAACCCCTGCCGGCGCGAGGGAGAATAAAAAAAACACTTCAGTTTTTGGTTTTTTTAGGGTTTTGTTTAACATTCTCTTTAGGTTATTATTCAATTAAAAAAATATAAAATGTATTTTCCTACGTAGGTACATGACGCGAAATAAATTGTCTTTCTGCGACATGTGGTACATGTCGCCGACATATAGCGTCTTTCTACGACATGTGGATGTCGCGATATCTAGAAAAAATTTGGCGGGACTGAAATTTGGTTTCCCTTTAGTAAAATTTGTGCGGATTTCGCGATAATACTAAAACTTATGTCGCCAATAGATATAAAAAAAAACTTTTGGAGGCATAAAAGTACTTATGTCGCTAAAACATGTTGCTAAAAATACAATTTCTTGTAGTGTTAGATAATGGATTTTCCTATTTTGGAATTCCTATGACCTAAACTAGGATTTCTCATCATATTTATATGGGTAAGGGTGGAGGCACAAAGAATATTGTAAACCCCCAGATTTTTCGGAATTTAAAAATAAATTTTCGAAAAATTTCTGTAATTTTTAACTAATTAAAATAAATAATTTCTGGTAATAAATTAATTGTGTGATTTTATTAAATATTAAAATATTATAAAAATAATATTTTTGGATGTAAAATAAATAATTAGACTTACTGCAATTTTTCTGCAATTTATTGGACCCAAAAACTAGTTTTAAAGACCTAAAAACAATGTTTTAAATAAACCATATTAAACCAACCTGAACCAAACCGAACCCATGCTGAACCGGTTTAATCCTGAACCGAACCGATCCTAATTAAATAAACCAAACCCAAACCCTAACGGGTCGGATCTGAACCCGACCAGCTGACCCGCAACCCGTACCCGAACCCATTACCCTATCGGATCGAGTCGGATCCGAATCCAACGCCCGACCCGACCCGAACCCGCCTACCCGTCCGCTATAGTAACTAAATCCCTAACCCGATGATCCCTCTCCTTCCCCTCTCCGCCGGCCGCCGCTTCACCTTCCTCCGCCGCTGTTCACGCCCCCGCGCCGCTCCGCCTCCAGCAACCGTCGCCCTTCTCCCTCCCCGCAACGGTCGACCGACCACCTCCCTCACCTCCTATTTAAACCCGCCCCCTTCATCCTCCGCCAACCACGCTGCCATCACCACTCCACCGCACTTCGACCGCCTCCGCGAGCCCGACTCCCCCGCCGACCCAGCTCTCCGGCGACGTCTCCGCCCAGAACCACCACCAGCCCTCGACCCCGGCCACCCCTTCACAAACCACCGCTGCTAACACCACTCCACAGCCACCACCGCCACCTCTCCGGCGACGACCCTCCGGCGATACCTCCGGTCCCCTTCCAGCAACCGCCGCCGCCAACCAGCAGCCAGCGAGCTCCGCCACATCGAGCACAGCGCCACCGGCCGACACCGCCGTAGCCGCATGGCGCCACCCCGAGTACACGAAGAATAGCCGATTTCGATCCCCTGTTCAGGTGAGGATTTCTCTCTCCTTGTCGCGCTAATGTTCGAACAGTCTGTTGCTACTGTTAGACCACGTGACCCTCTCGAACCCCGTATAATTTGTTCGGGTATCGCGTCATGTGTCAGTCGCAAACTGCGACGCAAAATCAGGAAAAATAAATCCCTAATTTCTTAAAATCAGAATTTGACCCAAACTCCCCGGTTCATGACCATTTTGCGTGCAACTTGTTAATTATTTCTAAAATTCACCTGAACAATTATTTAGACTGTATAACCTAGTTTTAAAATCCTATCTTAGTTCAATTTATTGAGCTGTAATTTGCATGTTATTCGAGGGTAAAATTGGCCAAAAACTTGGTCTTTATAAAACCTTGATTTTCTCGGAACTGGGTGCGCCCCGCTAAACTAGGCGACTTGGTCATGTGCGAACTTTACCAAAAGTTGTGCGCCATCAATACAGACGTGTAGAATTTCGCAAAAGTTAATTTGGATGTGCGTGCACACCGGAATCAATGCGTATCCGTCGACAACACCCCGTATCGGCCCTGTTCTGAAACTCGTTATAACTTCGTGTGTGCTCGTCGTTTCGAAACGAAACTTACGCCATCAGACTCGTAGCAATACGCTGGTCCAGTGACCCAAGTTTGGTTTGATTCTGAGAACGTTGACAAAATCCTGTATCGTGGGCCCCACGGCTCCACTTGACGGACAATTTTATGATCGACTCATCGGAATCCAGTTCTGGACATTCCGTTGGGTTCGTATCGTCGTTCTGGACTTGTAGACACTAAGTTTGACGAATTTGGAGAATTTTATCTCTGGCACATTTTTTGGCGCGAAGTGGGCCACATGTGGACCCCGCTTTGACCAGAAACTGTCACTTTTGCCCCTGTGTCCAAATTGGACTTATGGACAGGCAATTCTAGCTATTTGATATCTTCTGAACCTGATGGTAACATTTATTTCAGCAACCGGAGGAGTACTTGCAGATCTCGCTGATACCAGAGCAGCAGTTGGAAATCAAACCCCAGGCAAGTGTACCTTGCCATACTTGCAGTAAATTGATTATTATGATTCTCTTGATCTATTCTGAGTTATAACTATTCAACCTAGGACCATGTGACATTACTTAACGTTCAAATAATATTCGGGTGTCAACGCCGTACACGAAGTTGTGTAACGTCACCTAGACATGGATATCGAGACCCTATACATTTTCGTGCTTGCATTATCAAGTACATCATACCACAGGACACCTGACATTATTCATGAGACAGAATCTTCCTGAGATATTCATGGTGATTCTCTATAGGCTACAGGATTTGTAACATAGACTTTATATTCATATCTATCATATGACTTGCTGTATTTGATATGATCTTGCGTGTCATGGACATGAGACGTATGATTACGTTGGGTGGGGAGAGACACACAGGCTACAGGATAATTTATATATATATTTATTATTGTGAGGCCTTAGACTCTACATCAGAGCTAGGCACTCTACTAGTGATATCACTGCTACCCGGCTCTCCGACACAGAGCTTGTAGTGGTCTCAACCTGAGTTCTAGTGATGCTCTCAACTTGCATATCACTTAGCTAGTTTTATAGTTTACCTATTGATTCATTTATTATTGCACTATATTTATTATGGCTTGAGTTATTCTTGTACCTTGCTATGTCCCCTGAGGACCTGGAATCCGGATTATGTCCCCAGGTTTAGCAGAGGAGATCTACCCCGAAGTATACGGGACATGAGCATTCCTTGGAGCAGTACTAGAACCCGAGGACGAGGTGATCGCCGAGGATTTATCATGAGTATCTGCTTATTCTATACTCAGTTATTTCTGTTGATTCCTGATTATTGAATTGATGTATCAAACTCATTATCGGGTTATTCCCCGAGATATGTATATTTTGAGACTTGATGTTGCTTTATATTTCATATTGATTGTTTTTATTTCTGTGGATGACATTAGTACCATAGACCCTTATTGTTGTATTATAGCTTAAGTACACCCTGATGGGTCCATTAAATTAGGTTTGCCCATCGGTGTGTGCTGCTGGCCATTGCCACGTGTCTAGTCCCTCGATATTTTGGGACTGGAGCGTGACAAATATAGTATAAAATGTGGAGATTCGGGGTGCTCGTCCATAGGAAATCTAAGAGAAAGTACATGCTTTGCTCTTAGGGCTCACCATCCAAGATAGAAGGAAGAGAATATATGATCGAGGAGTCATCACCTTCGTTCAAAAAAATTGCTACGGGGTTTGGTGAGTGATTTCAATTGTAATATCTCTTTTCTTCTTAAGTGTGGTGAGAGAGTTAAACTTATTAGGACAAATGGTTCAACATTGATTTTTGTCAATCTTGTAATTTCACCTCTCCAAACGAACCCAAACTTGGTCCAACCCTACTCAAGTAACTAGAGACCCAAACCAAGCCCCTAATGGACCCAAATCATGAACACATTGGTGTGTGCACATCCTTAAACACAACCTATCCTGGCCGCCCCCTACATGCAGCCCACACATCTTATTGGTTGTAGAAACCAACTCTCCACCACCCTATTTTCCCTACAACTCCTTCCACTACTTCCTACTTCATGTCACGCCCCGGCCCCGAGGGCCGTCCGGACCACCGCCTCTCCCCCGTCGGGACCACCTGACGCGAACCACCGCGCCTCGGCGCACCGGACGTGAATCACCCGCGCCTCGGTGCCTTCCCGACGGGGCGAGGAATGTGTGGCCCGTTTGATACCGCGACGTGATGTCGTGCGAGCCTGGGGTTGCGCCCGCACAAGGCTTCATCGTTAGAGTTTGTTTGGCTATTATCGCATCAATCGAGTAAGCAGCGGATGGTCATTGTTGCAATGCATTTAGCCAACTGAGTATTTCGGGACAAATCGAGGGACTGGGTTCTCTTAGGCAAAAGCATCATTCCATACATTATGCCCCTTTATATGATAGCATTCAAGAGGCAACAATCGAAACCAGGATTCCGGGTCTTAGGGACTGAGGCATGCCTATCGCTCCCTCGGACGATCCAGTACCTGCAAGCAAGTAAATTATTGGTGGGTCAGCACTTTTATAAGTACTGGTGAGATAAAACAACTGAACAGAAGCAAGCATTCACTAAAACCAACACTAAGTAATCATGTTGTAAACTATTATATTACTAGTGATCTTTCTAGTTTTACCTATGTTCGTTACATGCAGCAGAAGAACGGAGTCATATTACATTGTTTTGGAAACATCTTTTAAAATAGAGTTTTATATTGAATATAAGCAAGCAAGCAAGACAAGCCGTTCATTCTGTTTCAGGGTGTGCGCAGCGTGTCTCGTGAGACTCTAGGGACAAATGCACCGCTAGACACACATGCATATCTTAGGGGCAGTCCATCTATCCAAGCCAACACAATGAACTAGTTATATGCAGTGTGGTCCCCGAGTATCTCAGGATCGACAGTTGTTGGACCAGCATACCAATGACTCTTTATCTAATGCTAATGGCAGTTGTGACTCATGGTTGCTTTTCACTATCATGGTAGCAGCCGTGACACATGCAGTTCAGCTCTCCACCAATAGCCATTGTCCGACCGATGTGAATGCATGGAAACACTATCAAATAAACTTTAGTATGCAGACGAGATGAACCATCAGACTACAATCTTGTTGCAGAGGTAAGCCGCGTTATCATTTGAAAACATTCAGGCACACGATATGGTTCTCTCGGAGCATAGGTGATAGTGAACATGTTCATGCACTCTTAGACAAGCGTTTCAGGATTCTTTGCTAAGCAGACTTATTCGTTTCAAAGACAAGCTAGGTGAGTTCGTTCATTAACATGAAAGGCAGGTTATATCATTCTCTTATGAAAATATTGCAAGCAAAAACTCAGATTATTATTAAGGCGTGCAAGAATCAGAGAACGAAGTTCTGCCCACTCACCTTGATACATAATGCCGACGCAGAGCGGGGCATTACACTTCACCCCCTATAGCCCCATAAACCATTTCTACACATTACTTTCAGTTTCTACTCCAAAACCCTCTCCCAACACAACAAAGACAACACGACATTCTGTGAAGGGCTACTGGAATCGGTCGACTTCCACAGTGTATTGCACCCTCAAAACAGTAGATAATCCCTTCAAATCTTTCACAACCTAAACCTCTACCTCTTACCTTTCATATCATATTTTTTGCCATAAATTTTCTTGTTGTTTTAAATCCCCTAATCGCTGTCGCACGATGAAGTATTCAGAATAGGTGATGTCCGAACGAGTCGTGCAAAGAACGAGGCGCACACCCCAAACTGCTAGGTGAAACTCTTCCGAACCTTTTTTATTGTGAACCTCTGTCAATTCCTGTCATATACATATTTGCTAATATTTTTTGTCCATTTTTTCTCCCATAGAGAACGTTCTTCGCGGAGTGCGTAGTCTAAATTTGGCGACAAGCACGCTGTCCGCATTCAGTAAATAGGTACGTATACCTTCGTTATTCTTGATTTTATGTTATATGACATAAGGAATAACTAGTTACTTTATTCCCCTAGGTAGATACCTTAATAAAAATGACATAGAACTAAGTGAAACCACTTTAAACACCAACACAAAAATTAAATTCCAGAACTGTCACACTTTATGGTAGCTATAATTTTATGTGTAAAATTTTCATATTTTAGTACTAAACATTCACAATCATAAACCTTAACTTTACCCCCTATCATGCCATATAATTACTTTATATTAATTCTATATGAAAGTTGGGTTAAAATAGGTTTTCTTGGCATAGTTTAGAAAATTTTAGAATTTAAATTATGTGACATGTCATGAAAAACTTTATGATTTTATGTGCGAAATTTTCTCAGAATAAAACCAACTTCGAACCACATTATATACACCCTATTAGGTGATAGAAAAGGATAAATTTGTATGGTAATTGTTATCCAATAATAGGTTATGGTAACTTTAAATTCAGCGTACATGACATGCTAGTTTGGTTTTATTAAACTTTAGAAACGTATTATATTCTGAAATGGACTTATAGGTGATGTACTAAAATATGTTAGAATGATGTTTGTAGGGTTCAAAGATTATAGAAATAATCATTTAGGGTTAGTTCTGTTCAAACTGACAAATTATATATATTGTCAATCACTAGTGTACTTGTAGCCAAACTTGACTAGTTGTAGGAACAATCCTAGTTAACCTTATTTGTGACATATACCCATGTGTTAGGAAGGTCTAGTGTCACGCCCCAGTCCCAAAATATCGAGGGACTAGCCACGTGGCAATGGCCAGCAGCACAACTCCAATAGGCAAACCCAATTTAATGGACCCGTTATAGTGTACTTAAGCTGTAATAAATATAAATATAGTCTACACCAACTAGTCCAACAGAATAATTCTAATCTCATCCACAAAATAAAATATAACTAAATATGATAGACTAATCAAGATAGTAGATAAAGAAAATAGTCCATCATTAAGTCAACATATGAAGTGTCTCGGGAAACAACCCGATAAAATAAGAAAAGGGAATAAGTCAATACATAAGTCCATGAGTCAAGATATGAAATAACAATGAGCATAGATAACTGAGTATAAAACTGAAATACTCAGGAGAAATCCTCTGGCTCAACCTCGTCCTCTAGTGCCAGTATTGCTCCAGCGTCAGCTCCTGTCCCGTATATCTCGGGGTATACCTCCTCTGTTGTACCTGGGGACATAATCCGGATCCAGGTCCTCAGGGGATATAACAAGGTACAATAAATACTCAAGCCAAATAAAATATAGTATATAAAAATAGATCCTCAAGGCAAGCTATGTAACCACCTAAGTGAAATATAAATGAGAGTTTCACTAGTACTCATGCTAAAACCACTACAAGCTCTGTGTCGGGGAGCCGGTAGTAGTAATATCACGTAATGGGCCAAGCTCTAATATAGAGACTAAAGCACCTCAATAATAAAGTATATATATATATATATATATATATATATATATATATATATATATATATATATATATATATATATATATATATATATATATATATATATGTAATCAGCATGTAGCCTGTGTGTCTCTCCCTACCTAATGTAATCTCACGTCTCATGTCCACAATGTCTCATGTCCATAACACGCAAGATCATGACCTCTAACTAGTACAACGAGTCATAATGATATCTATGTATATGCAAGTCGTATGTCACGAATCTTATAAGCCTATACAGAATCACCATGAATAACTTAGAAAGATTCTGTCACATGAATAGTGTCAAGTGTCCTATGGTATGACGTACTTGGTAAAGCAATCACGAAAATATATAGGATCGTGGTATCAACTCTCTAAGTGACGTTACACGACTCCGCGTACGGCATCGACACCCGAATCTTGTTCGGATGTTAAGCAACGTCTCACGATCCTAGGTTGAACAGGTACATCACAAAAGTATATGGAAAGAATATAAGCAAATAATAGCACATGATCTTCTACAAGTTGGCAAGGTACACTTACCTGTGTTTTAAGCTCCGTTAGTTATTTTGATATAAGTGGAATCTTCAGGTACATCTTCGGATGCTGAAACAAACATCACCATTGCTCTTAGAATACTTGAAATAGTTAGGATTGACTATCCATAAGTCCAATTTTGACACAGGGACAAAATTGACAGTTTCTGGTCAAAGCGGGGCCACATGTGGCCCACTTCGTACCAAAAAATGTGCCAGAGACAAAGTTCTCTAAATTTATCAAACTTAGTGTTTGCGAGTCTAGAAAGATGATACGAACCCAACGAAACACCCAGAACTGGATTTCGATGAGCCGGTCACGAAATCGACCTTCAAGTAGAACTGTAGGGCCCACGAAATCGAGATTTTGTCAACGTTCTCAGAATCGAACCAAACTTTGGGTCACAGGACTAGCGTATTGCTGCGAATTCGATGACGCATATTTTGTTGCAAAACGACAAGCACACACAAAATTATGACGAGTGTCAAAACAGGCCGATACGGGACTATTCGACTGATACACGTTAATTCCGCTGTGCACGCACATCCAAATCAACTTTTGTGAAATCTTGCACGTTTGCGTTGACGATACGCGCCTTTTGGTATAATTCGTACACGATAAAGTCGCCTCGTTTAGCAGGTCGTACCCTGTTTCAGAAAATTTTGGATTTAGAAAATAAAGTTTTTGATCAATTTCAACAACACATAAAACACAGCATACATCGAATTAAAATAAAACAATTAAAGAGATTAAAATTCGGTTATGTTATCTAAATTACTGTTCAAGTAGACTTTAAAAATATTAACTAGGTTGGAAGAAAATCAGACATGAACATGGCTGGTTGGAACAGTTTCTGAACTACAAATTCGGTCATTTTTTCCTGTTTTGCGTCCCGAATTGCGACCGACACAGGACACGATACACCAAACTAATTATACAAGGTTCAAGAGGGTCATGTGGTCTTCGTATAGGATTCGACGAATCATAAATTGGTCAACTGTGCAGGGAGATACATGTGCTAGAAGTAGGGTACCTTACTGCTCTGCTGCTGCTCATAATTTGGGCGACTTGCGGCGGCGGTTTGGGGCGTGCGACGGCGGTTCGGCGGTCGTCGAAGATCGGGGTTCGTCGAGATTGGAAGAGGAGTTGATGGTGGTTGTGGTCGGCTAGGCTAGAGTTTATATAGGGTGGTGTGTAGGGAGTTACAAGGAGGGGAAGGGAGGGGGTTCGACCGTTGATTTTGGGGAGGGAAGGGTTCGGTCGGTAGTTACTGTAGGAGAAAGGGTTTGTGGGTTTCGGTTGGTGGGTTTCGGGTTTTAGGTTGGTTTGGGTTAGTCTATTAAAACAATATATATATATATATATATATATATATATATATATATATATATATATATATATATGCATTTAGCTATTAAAAAATAGTTTTAGATCCCAATAAATTCTAAAAAATTACACAATATTCTATTATTAATTATACACCCAAAAAAATATTTTTTGCACTATTTTAATAATTAATTAAATACACAAAAATATAAATCCATGAACGAACATTTATTATAATTAGCTAAAAATAATAAAAATTCTCCCTTAATCAAAAATTCATAATTCTAATAAAATTTAAATTCTAAAAAAAAATAGGGTGTTTACATCTAGAAATGGTTCAAACATGATGTTATAACCCTAGTTAGTAGAATGGTGACCCGGGATTTCAACCTGGAAGTTAGTATACCTAATTGGACATTTGCTAGGACATTATCAATTTGAAGCCATTGCCTGAGACTAAAGCGTAGTATGATTAACTTTAGAAACATGTGTCACGTAGTAGAATAGAAACCAAGTTAAGCTAGGGTTTGGATAAACCACTAGGTTAACCAATTTGGCTTGTGTCCTAGAACTAGTTCTCTTATTCATATTAAATCCTTAATGGCATATTTTAGCTTAAGTGTGTATGGTTATTAATGTTGTGTATATGTAACAACTCTAGAATAATTATTGATATTATTACATATATAATATAGGCATTTCGGACTGTTCGACTTCAGAGACGGGACCAGGAACGCTGCTTTACTATTTCGGAGTTCCAAACAAGTATACCTTGCCTTGTTTTACTGTTTAAACTTAAATATTGATGTTCATGTGCTTTCCTCTGAATCAAATATAGTTGTGGGCGTCTGAGAATGATTCAGGTGCAGTTGACAAAGGCGTCGATGTTTGGTCATGTGTCTAGACTTAGTCACTAGTGGACTTACCTGAATTTTTAGGAGATATCTTTATATCTTCTTAGACCTTGACACTTAAACATCTCACGACATAGTATGTGAGAATGAGAGCATGCTAGTACATGGACTTCGCACTCGATTAGGTATCGATGTGAATGGTTTGTGTGACGGTATAATGTGAAACTAAGGGTGTCTAGTTAGTTAGTGACTTGCATTGTAGATATGAGATGTCCATGACGTAGTCATGCCATGTACATTGGTATTGGGCGGGAAAGATAATTAGTAGGCGTATGTGACAGACACCTGACTATCATAGTCCATGGAGGAGACTATGTGGTAAATAGCCTCAATGTTACCCAGTTATGGGCTATGGTTTCCCGGTTATGGGCATATATGCTAGTGATATATCTGACAATAGTCACTAGCTGTACGCTAGGAATAGCCGGGAGGTATGCTAGTATATATATTCAGCCTCTAGCTCGATGCTACGCTTTATACCTATTTACCTACCTATACGCATCAAAGTTGTCTTCAAAGTGCATTCACATAGATGGTTAATTCACCCTTTGTGTTTATTTTAGTAATTAAATTATGGCATATTTTTATTGTATCTTATTACATCCCTCTAAGGACCCGGTTCCTTGCTAGATTGCAGAGTTGATTGACATGGTGATATGCTAGAGCTACTGAAGGGTATCTTCTTCTAAACAAGTATTGTTATTTGGTATTATATCATGTTCTTACTCTGTTCATCTATTATCTTTTTATGGCTTACTATCTGCTATTATGGCCTAGTATTTATAGACTCATTTGTTCAGTTTTGAGTCTATTCAGACATATATGCTAGTGGGCTGCAGACCATGATACATATTGTTCATTCTTATATATTATTTTCCTGTGGATTGAGATATAGATATATTTATTAGTATACTTTTACAGCGTAGTACGTCTAGATAGAACCATTAAATTAGAAATCCTACTCTAGACTTTACTAGCTGGCCATTGCCATGTGGCCTGGTCCCGTGTATTTTGAGACTGGGATGTGACACCAAGGGTGAAGAAGCTCGTTGGAACGGTAGTACGTTCCGACGAAAGATGGAAGTCGGAGACAGGCAACCAAGACTTATGGTGAGGCTGATCATCATGAACTTTGGTCTTGGCCGTGTCATTGATGTTGGCAGGATCCTATTGGTGTAGGAGGTATTACGCATAGCAACTAGCATTGATGTAACGGTCGAGGAGCTAGAGACGAAGGAAGATGCAAAGTAGCTCGAGAGATTGGAGATCGGTGTCATGGGGGAGCAGTAACTTTGTCCCGGGGCGACAGACATGCGTCCAGTTGGGGAGCCATGGAGTCAACACCCTCTCATCATACTAAAGGGGGAGTATGTTGGGTCCAGTCTGAATTGGTAAGAGCAAATTTTGGAGCCCAAATATGGTAAAAGATTTGATTTAATGTAATTTAAAAATCTATATTAATTTAATTAGATTTTAAATTTGTATCAAATATTTAATTTGACCATATTTGGACGTCCATAATTTGTGTTTTCTATTTTAGATAATGGTTTCCTATTTAGGAATTTCTATGACCTAAACTAGGATTTCTTATCCTATTTATATGGGTAAGGGTGGAGGCACAAAGAATATAACATAAAAGGTGGAGATTCGGGTGCTCGTCTACAGAAAATCTAACAGAAAGTCTGTACTTTGCTCTTAGGGCTCGCCATCCAAAACAGAAGGAAGATGAGATATGATCGAGGAGTTATAGTCTTCATTCAGGGAAATTGCTATGGGGTTTGGTGAGTGATTTCAATTGTAATCTCTCTTTTCTTCTTGACTGTGGTGAGATGGTTGAACTTATTAGGGCAAATGGTTCAATATTGGTTTTTATCATTCTTGTAATTTCACCTGAGTGATATAGATTGGGATTTGTCCAGGTGACGTAGTCACCGCCATATACGTCGTCTTTGATCTATGCTTGGTGTTCGTTAGATTGCTTGGTTATCTCAGGTGGGTTGGCCTAAGTTTCTGCTGCGGTAACTCTTAGATACGGTATCGGAGCGCTTGTAGGGCGTGTCCGATCCTAGTACTATTTTCGATTGCTAGTGTGTAGAAACTTACTCAGAATCCTGGTGTGGCTGATCCGTTAGCTAAGTTTACTTGGAATAGCTATATTCGGCTTAAGTGGTCCATTTTGATTTGGAGTGCTCTTCGAGGGAAGTTAGCAACAAATAACGTGTTTATAAAGATCGGTTACTCCATGGCCTCAAAGTGTTACTATTGTAGGAACATAGGGAAGAAACTATCGAGCACGTACTGTCCACTGGTGATATCGCAAAAGAAGTATGGCAGTATTTCAAAAAAGCCTTTGGTTTTCTAGTGCATAACCAAATGTTGGATCACAGGGAAGGTCTGGATGTTTGGTTATACTATGGAAACATGAGATCAAACTCAGTACTGTATCGGATTCAAAAAATCATATCCATATAGACCTTCATGCTAGTCATTCTATACCCGCATATCATCTAATTTGCATACAGGTACTCCACTGATGGTGGATAGACATCTATTTTGGAAATCATTTGGATAATTCATTGAGGCAATTAATGATCCCTGGTTATGTATAGGAGATTTTAATGTAATATTGAACTCATCAGAAATGAGAGGAGGTAAGGGAAATTCAGTCCTATATTTTTGCCCATTCATTGACTCGTTCAACAGCTCTGGTCTAATAGATATTGGTTATTTAGGGCCAGCTTTTACTTGGATGAAGATAAGATCTGCTTCTCAAAATGTTGCTAAAAGAATAGACAGAGTTCCAGTAGATACTAAGTACAGGCTTTTGTATCTTCATATTCCTTATCACAACAATGATCACCACCCTATACTCTTAAAAACATTAATGTCTAGACATAAAAGAAGACTCCCTACGAGGTTTGAATCCATTTGGTTCAAGGAAGATGATTTTATGAAATAACTTAAAGAATTTTGGTCTTCATATGATAGTTCACTTCTGCCAGTCCTTTGCACCATCTACTTCATGTCGGGAACACGAGCGCTCTGATACCACGTGTTGGTCGCGCAGCGGAAGAAGCGCTTGCCAACCCACCTGAGATGACCAACCAATCTACGAACACCAAGCACAAATGAAGACAAGTATATAGCGGTGACTACGTCACCTAGACAAATCACAACCTTTATAACTCAGATGAAATTACAATATTGCAAAGAACTAATATTGAAACACTTTTTTCTAATAGGTTCAACCCCTTCACCACACTCAAGAAGAAAGAGAGAAGATTACAATTGAAATCACTCACCAACCCGTAGCAATCTCCCTAACCGAAATTGACGACTCCTCGATTTGATCTCCTTCTTCCTTCTGTCTTGGATGGCGAAGTCCTAAGAGCAAAGCACAAACTTTCTCTTAGATTTTCTGTGGACGAGCACCCCGAATCTCTAATTTGTGCTTCTCCTTTGTGACTTCACCCTCCTCCCTATTTATAGGATGAGAAACCTATTTTAGGGTTAGAAAACCCTAAAAATAGCCAACCATAAGATCCAGCCGTCCACTAGCATCCAATGGTCCAAAATATAACCTAAAAACTCTAAAACTCGAGCAGAAGCCGCCGACACCGAACTCGCATCGACTTCGATTTTGAGGTTCTGGAATACCACACCGAGTTCGGCCCGAACACGGCCAGGGACCAAGTTCAGACCGAACTCTGCCCCCTTCAGCAGACTTGATTCCCAATAATCTCCCCCTCCAGTATGATGAGAGGTGTTGGCTCCATGGCTCCGTAACTGGACTCCATGCATGTCGCCCCACAACATAAATCCTGCTCTCCCATGCCATCGATCTCCAATCCCCCGAGTTTTTTTGCATCTTCCGTCATCTCCAGCTCCTCGACCGTCACGTCGACGTTAGCTGCCATGCGTAGCACCTCCTGTACCACTGGGATCCTGCCGATATCAATAACACAGCCAAGACCGAAGTCCCTAAAGACCAGCCTTACCGTGAGTCTTGGCTGCATGTCCCCGATTCCGCCTTCCACCGAAACGTGTTAACGTTCCGACGGAGCTTCTTCACCCTTGGCTGGCCCAACTAAGTAGACGATGCGATTCTCCCGAGATTCAAACTCCTAAATCTGTCCACCTTCGTGTTCGAACTTGAAGCTCCCCCATACGCATGCGTCCTCGAGCAGAACATTATGTACTATGCATGTCGTCGATGACCCACAGCTTCCCCTGAACTATGTGAATGATTATGCTCCCGCCTCAGATTGAGTTTGCTGCAAACCTTGATCACCTCCTTGGCCTCGAACTGCTGAAACCAATGTTGCTCCATAAAATTTTGGCAAACCACCCGTCGCCAAAATCGGATCTGTGGAACAACTCCCAACTGGGGACCGACCAACTATCATGGGACCGACAGACTGATCCTCAATCTTTGACTCATCACCATTCGTAGCTTTGTCTCGATAAACCGAATCCTATATATCCCTCAAAGTATCTCAAAACCCCTCCAAGATAAGTTTTCGATGATCCATCTCTTGTTGAATACCCCTCGATCCTCCATCTAGTGTCTGTGGCTTGCCTGTACACCTAAGTAACTTGAGCCTGTACATGCCACAACACAAATCTCCTTGAGCCAGCTGCTGGAAACCCTTCGTAAGCATCCAATCTTTGTCCCAAACAAACAATGACAGCCATCATCCGCCATCCTCCCTACCAAAACTAAGTTATAGCGCAAACTCGGTACATGTCGCACATCCTTGAGAACGAGCTTCTTACCAAGCTCCGTTGTCAAGTGCACATCACCGATGCCTATAACTGTAGTCGTCCTTTTGTTTTCCATCTTCACACGTCCAAACCTACCGCCATGGTATGACGTGAAGATCCTCCTATATGGAGTAGCGTGATACGACGCCCCCATGTCCATGACCCAGTCGTCATTATGACACATGCTACATGCCACAAGGTTCCTCTATGCTGGTTGCTGCGATGATAAAATCTTCCATAGCCGTGAGATCCTCCTGATCATTCTTGCCTTTGTCCTTCTCAGCTTTGAGCTTCATGCAGTTCCTCTTGATATGACCCCTTTCGCCACAGCGATAGCAGCCCTCCTTGCGTTCCACAATCGTAAGATCCCGAGAACTTCCCCTTGTCCTCGCCTGTGACTTGGGTCTTCCCTTCCCGTAGGAAGCTACCAGAGCGGACTCCTGTGATGATTTCACTTGCTTACGCCGGATCTCCTCGTTCAACAAGCTGCTTTTGACTGCCTCCATCGTGACAACTCCATCAAGAGCGGAGTTGCTCACCGACACCACCAATATCTCCCAGCTTTCTGGCAGATAACTCAAAAGCAGAAGGGCTTAAAGCTCATCCTCAATCACCATCTTCATCGCAGACAGCTGATTGATGATGTCCTGAACCTCGTTGAGATGTTGTGCCACCTGTGCACCCTTCGTGTATTTCGAGTTGACGAGTTGGCGAATCAGAAATACCTTGTTGCCAGCCGTCTTCCTTTCGTACAACGATTGTAGCTTCTCCCATAATGCTTTTCCATAATTCTCTATGACACGTGGTGAAACACTGAGTCGTCTAGCCATTGACTGATGAATCCAACAGCCTTTCGATCCAGTCGTTTCCAGTCATCAGCACATTTATCCATCGACTTTGCACTATCGCCCTTCAACGGACCATGCAAGTCCTTACACCAGAGTAGATCCTCCATCCTTGGCTTTCAAATTGCCCAGTTTCCTTCTGTAAGGGTAATCATATGAGTGTTCATCTGCTCCGTATACATAGTTGCACCTTCCCTCTCGAGAAGAACCTGGCTATGATACCATTTATTGGTAATACATATGCTCTGATACCACGTGTTGGTCGTGCAGCAGAAAAAGTGCTTTCCAACCCACCTGAGATGACCAACCAATCTACAAACAACATGCACAGATGAAGACAAGTATATGGCGGTGGCTACGTCACCTGGACAAATCCCAACCTAATAGGTTCAACCCCCTCACCACACTCAAGAAGAAAGGTAGAAGATTATAATTGAAATCACTCACCAACCCGTAGCAATCTCCCTAACCGAAGTTTACGACTCCTCGATTAGATCTCCTTCTTCCTTCTGTCTTGTATGGCAAAGTCCTAAGAGCAAAGCACTGGATTTCTCTTAGATTTCCTGTGGACGAGCACCCCGAATCTCCAATTTGTGCTTCTCATTTGTGCCTCCTTCCTCCTCCCTATTTATAGGATAAAAAACCTATTTTAGGGTTGAAAAACCCTAAAAATAGCCAACCATAAGATCTAGTCGTCCACTAGCATCCAATGGTCCAAAATATAACCTAAAAACTCCAAAACTCGAGCAGCAGCAGCCGACACTGAACTCGGACCGACTTCGGTTTTGAGGTTCTGGAACACCACACCGAGTTCGGCCCGAACTCGGCCAGGGACCGAGTTTGGACCGAACTCTGTCCCCTTCAGCAGACTTGATTCCCAATAATCTTTTCCTCCAATCTGATGAGAGGTGTTGGCTCCATGGCTCCTTAACTGGGCTCCTTGCATATTGCCCGCGATAGAAATCCTGCTCCCCCACTCCACCGATCTTCGATCCCCTGAGTTTCTTTGCATCTTCCATCATCTCCAGCTCCTCGACCGTCACATCGACGCTAGCTTCCATGCGTAGCACCTCCTGCACCACTGGGATCCTGCCGATATCAATAACACAGCTAAGACCAAAGTCCCTGACGACCAGTCTCACCGTGAGTCTTGGTTGTATGTCCTTGACTTTCATCTTCCACCAAAATGTGTTAACATTCCGACGAGCTTCTTCACCCTTGGCTGGCCCAACCAAGCAGACGGTACAATTCTGCCTAGATTCGAACTCCTGAATCTGTCCACCTTCGTGTCCGAACTTGAATCTCCCCATATGCCTGCGTTCTCGAGCAGAACATCACGCACTGTGCATGTCGTCAGGAAGATTTGTTTGGGAAGTAAGAATCCCCCCTTTAACATCTCTGCATCTGCAAAGAATTGATGACCCACAGCTTTCCCTGAACTGTGTGAATGATTATGCTCCTGCCTCGGATTGAGTTTGCTGTAAACCTTGATCTCCTAATTGGCCTCGAACTGCTGAAACCAATATTGCTCTGTAAAATTTTGGCAACCACATATCGCCAAAACCGGATCCGTGGAACAACCCCCACCTTGAGACCGACCAGCTGTCATGGGACCGATAGACTGACCCTCAATATTTGACTCATCACCATTGGTCGCTTTGTCTCGACGAACTGAATCCTCTATATCCCTCAAAGTATCTCGAAGCCCCTCCAAGACAAGTTTTCGATGATCCACCTCTTGTCGAATACCCATCGAGCCTCCATCCACTACTAAAAATTATGGGATTAGCAACGTTTTTAGCGACGTTAAAATAAAACGTCGCTGAATTATAGGTATAGAGCGACGTTTATATAAAACATCGCAATACGTCGATGATAGCGACGTGGAGCAACATTTAGCGACTATAATTATTATAAATATATAATATGTCGCTAGGTAGTCGCTAAACGTCGTTAACCTTTTAATTTTAGCGACGTTTAGCGACGTTTATGTATTTAAGTCACAGTATATTATTATATCAGTGACGTTTAGCGACGTAAAGACCGACGTCGCTAATTTATTTCATATAGGGTTTGACGAATTTCTCTTCCCCCTATTTCGATCGAAATATCAAAAATTTTAAACCGCCCCCATCCCGGCGCCCCACCTCCGGCTCCCCTCCTCCCTCCGGCCGCGTCCTCTCCCCTCCGGCGGCTCCTCCTTCCTCCGGCTCCCTTCCTCCCTCCGGCTCCCCTCCTTCCTCCGGTGTTCTCCCCCCTCCGGCGGCTTCTCCTTCCTCCATCTCCCATCCTCCTTCCGGCGTCCTCCCCCCTCCGACGGCTCTTCCTCCCTCCGGCGTTCTCCTCTCTCTAATCACTCGGTGAGCTCCTCTCTCTGTCTCCTTTCTCTATCTGTCTCTCCCTCTAATACGACACAACACAATACGACACGACATGACCCACACTAACTCTAACCCTAACCCTAACTCGGACACACACACACGCATGCGAACACACTAACACATGCGGACACTAACCCTAATCTGACACGGACACACGGACACACACAAACATAGAGACAGCTTTCTGGACATAGAACCTAACCCTAATACTTTGACTTATCCTTTACTTTATTTATCATATTTAAGGGTGCACTCCATTGGTGCACTCCATTGTTTTAGACACATACCCTAACCCTCTCTCTCTTCTAGTTAGCTGCCTGAGTTGAGACGCAACCTTGCGTATCTGGAGCGTATATAATACGATATAGATCTCGACTCAAGGAGAGTCGTATACACGGACACGAGAATGACTCTTCAAAGCCGAGACACGATATATGGTATTGGCTTCTTCTAGAACTCGTATCCAACTTGGGCTGATGCTTCTTGCTGCACGAGCTATTGTATTGGCTACTGCAGACTGCTAAACCTGCTGTTGAAGACTCGATAGTGCACTGGCTCTGCTGCTACTTGCTGAGTTTACTTGCTGCTGTGCATCCTTTCTGCTATGCAGTGCACAGTATTACTGCACAATAATTCCTCACTGCTGTACTGTACAGTACAACTAGCTGCTACTGCTATAAACTGTTGTATGCTTCCCCTTGTACTGTGGTAGCACAGAGCTGCACACTACTCAGTTGTGCTCCCCCTTGCTGTGCTAGAACAGAGCTTCATATTGCTCTCCCTTCAGTTGATTACTCAAACAACCATACTTGAAGGTAGCAGTAAGTATCAGTGCATGTACTGTATTTAACGATGAGTATATATGCTAGGACTAGGAGTATCAGTGCATGTACTGTATTTAACGATGAGTATATACTTGAAGGTAATTGTATATTCATTTTTGCTACAGAAGTATCTAGAAATGGATATGAATTACTATCTGCGTCATCGTTCGTGGATGTACAACCGTCATCCTGATGACATATGCGGTGTACGGGATAAATTCATTGAGGGTATACAGCAGTTCTTGTAGTTTGCCAAGGCGTTCCCTCAGTATATGGACGATACCAAAATTAAGTGTTCGTGTGTGAGATGTCGTAACTTAAAATATCATCCAGAAGTAGAAGTCACATATCATTTGTACTCGAAGGGTTTCATGCCGAATTACTATCAGTGGACCACGTACGGAGAACTTGTGTCTTTAGCATTGGAGTCAGAGCCTTATATGGAGCTGTATATGGATGTCCACAACCACGCTACTTACGACGACGGATGGGTGAATATGGTTTTTGATGTGGCGGGGCCTAGTTTCGATCCGGACAATCATGATACAGCTGAGGAGGCACTGAATACCGATGTTGCGAAGTTTATGGAGTTGCTAGAGAATGTAATGACTCCATTATATCCTGGTTGTGAAGATTATTCACCGTTGGAGGTTGTTACAAGATTATTGAGCATCAAGTTCAATTTTAACATGTCGCAAGAATGCTATAATCGACTGATAGATTTGATTATAGAGATCTTACCAGAGGATGCAAAGTTGCCTAAAGACTTCTACCGATCTAAGAGGATGGTGAGATCGCTCTGGATGGAATATGAAAAATCAATACATGTCGCAACGGGTGCATGTTGTACTACAATGATGACAAGGATGAAGATGCGTGTAGATTTTGTGGTGCTGATCGCTACAAGGCTACTAGAAAAGGAAAGTATGTCGGTGCAAAGAAGCCTACCGATTCGATGCACTACTTGCCTTTGGCGCCGCGGTTGCAGAGGTTATTTATGGTAAATGAGACTGCATAAAACATGAGTTGGCACATGCGAAAACAGATCGAAGGAGTATTGGATCATCCATCCGATGGAGAAGCACGAAAGCACTTTGATCGAGAGTATCCAGATTTTGCTTCAGATCCGCGTAATGTCAGATTGGGGCTCTCCTCCGACGGTTTTACCCCATTCGAACTTTCGTGCTCCCAGTATTCATGTTGGCCGATGATCGTCACTCCGTACAATCTACCGCCTTGGATGTGCATAAAGACTCCGTATATGTTTCTAACCGTTATTATCCTGGGTCCGAACAATCCGAAGAGGAATATTGATGTATATTTACAACCTTTGATAGATGAGTTAAATCAGCTGTGGGAAATATGTGCCAACACGTACGATATTTCCAGAAAGCAGAATTTTTAGATGAGGGCAGCGCTTATGTGGACCATCAACGACTTTTCGGCATATGGAATATTATCGGGATGGAGAACTCATGGTCGTCTCTCATGTCCATATTTTATGGACCGTACTAAGGCTTTCCGTTTGAAACATGGAGGCAAACCGTGCTTCTTTGATTGTCTTCGACAATTTCTGTCGAAGGATCATCCGTACCAGAGGAACAGGAATACTTTTCGTGCGGGCGTTATGAAGAAGGCCAATCCACCGCCAAGGTGGCCCGGATACACGATATGGGAAGAGGTAAAAGATTTACCAAGTGCTATCGAAGAGCCTACTAAGGGGTACAAGTGTGATAGATTTGGTCGCACCCATAACTGGACGAAGAGGAATATATTCTAGGATCTGCCATATTGGAGCACCAATCTGATCAGACATGACCTTGATGTCATGCATATCGAGAAGAATGTGTTTGACAACATAATTAATACTGTAATTGAGGTAAAGGGGAAGACGAAAGACAATTCGAAGGCCAGGTTGGACTTAGAAGAAATATGTAGACGTCCTGCGTTGCATTTGATAGAGGAGGGGAATGAAAAGTTAAAGCAGCCTAAGTCAGTTTTCTCACTGGAGAAGGAGAATAAAGGAAGACTTTGTAGGTAGATTCAGGGTCTAAAATTTTTAGACAGGTACGTGTCAAACTTGAGAAGATGCGTCAACCTCAAGGAGAACAAAATGGCAAGTATGAAGAGCCACGATTGTCACGTATTCATGGAGAGGTTAATTTCGATTGTATTTCGGGAATTCTTACCGTATGTCGTTTGGGATCCATTGACAGAGCTCAGCATATTCTTCAGAGATCTTTGTTCTACTAAGTTGCTCGTCGATCGTCTAGAAAAGCAAGAGAAGGACATTGCGGTAATACTATATAAGCTCGAGAAGGTGTTTCTTCCTAGATTCTTCGAATCTATGGAGCATTTGCCAATTCATCTTTCCTATGAGGCACATGTTGGTGATCATGTCGGTTATCGGTGGATGTACCCCTTCGAGCGGCATCTGAATCACCTAAAGAGAAAGGTAAAAAATAAGGCACGGGTTGAGGGCTCTATTTGTGAAGATTATGTTCTCGAGGAGATTACAAACTTTTGCTCGACATATTTCAAACCTCATGTTGCTACTTATAGAACGAGAGCTTCGAGAAACGATGATGGATATCAGGAATCTAATGATTCAATACTCAAAGTATTCAATGCATCCGAAAAGCCTTTGGAAAAAATGAAGAAAAGATATTTGAATGACGACGAGCTAAGGGCTGCTCAGTTGTATATATTACTCAAGGGGTAAGTAATTAATACGTCCACGTTTACATCATCTCAATATAATAGTATAAGCTACTATTATGCTACTAATCAGCAGTTGCTTCGTTATTTTTTAGCACATATAATGATGAGTTGAAGTCGGTTAGACCCTACATGATAGACGAAGAAGTAGAACAAGAAATGAGATGCCATTTTTTTTCTTGGTTGAGCACATATGTAAGGAGCTTGGTAATTACTTTTTTTTTCTGAACTTGCATAATAAATAACTTACTATCGCTACTTTGGTATTTAGGTCGATCGTCTAATAACATCCGAAACTAAATCTATTAGAACTCTAGCCAAGGGACCAATTACTGCCGTTAAAATATGACCAAGTTTCTGTGTGAATGGATTTAGGTTCAAGTCAACAAATGCTCCAATCAGAGACAGCTTTCTGGATCTTGATTCCACGAAAAATAGCTGTTTGTGTATCAAATCTTCGAACTACAAAGACGTCGATCCAGGCAATAATTTATTTGGCATCTTAGGAGAGATTATGAAGTTGACATATAATTATGGCACAGAACCTGCTAAGATCGTGCTTTTCAAGTGTGAATGGTTCGATCTGATTCAAGATCAAGGTTATAAAATTGACAAGCATAGCCTTGTGGATATAAACTACAAGCGTAGATATCAAGGCTACGAACCATTTGTCCTATCAAGTCAGGCTCAGCTCGTGTACTTCACAACTTATCCTAGACGGGGGACAGCGAGGTCGGATTGGTAGGCAGTATGCAAGACTAAAGATAGAAATACCTTTGACATTGATGAAATAGCTTATCAGGAGGACGAGCTACCTCTTGTAACAAATATTGTAGATGTGGACTCAACGGAAGTTACTCATTATACGAGTAATAATATAGAAGATGTAAAATTATCCGAAGAGGAAGACAAAGATGAAGACGAAGATGAAGTAGATGAAAGTGAAGATGAGGAGAAAGAGGAAGAGAAGGACGAGGAAGGCGAATAAGATAAATTTTCTGAAGATGATTGAAAATAAAATATTTTGCCTGTAGAATGTACTATATTTTGCCTGTAGAATGTATTATATTTTGACGGTAGAATGTACTATCCATTTAGACTTGTGACACCACTAGTTATTTACTGTACAATTCTATGAATGCTGTGAGATATGCATAACATTTTGTCTGTAGAATGTACTATATATTTGTGTATTTTTTATTCATCATATGTTGTTATTAGGTATGACAGGACGTGTAAAACCCCAGTCCTAAAAATCGTATATACCCCTTTTTATTTATTAATTATTAATTTAATTATAGTAATTAGTGGCTAATTGGGAGAAATAGATTTTTAATAATTTTTATTTTAGGTGTTCGGGCACTTAGAGGATTTATGGGACCATCAGAAATTTTTCGAAATTTTTTCATGTAGGAGACCCCTTGAGCAGTGGCTAGCCTAACGGTGTGCATTATTCTAATCTATAAATTTTCTTATGAGTATATATATATATATATATATATATATATATATATATATATATATATATATATATATATATATATATATATATATATGTATATATATATTTAAGAAGAAGAAAAGAAAAGAAAAGAAGTTATTAATAAACTAATAAACTAATAATAATATACTATTACTAATAACAAACCACTATTCTTAAAGCAACTTACAAACAAACGAAGCAAACCAATTAAAGCAAGTTAGCAAAACTTACTATCCATCCCACAGCACAACGCCCCCCTTTTTAATTCCCATCCAGCACCCCTTGCAACCCCACGGACCCGAACCATTATTTCTCTCCCCCTATTCAAATTCATATATATATATATATATATATATATATATATATATATATATATATATATATATATATATATATATATATATATATATAATTTTTCTAAACCCTAAACCTAAAATCTTCAGACCCTCCTCTTCTCATATAGACCTAGAGAGAGCCACCACCGCAGCCAGAGAACCCCGCCAGGCCGTCCAAACCAATCCCGACGACCCCGACCCCGCGCACAACAGATTCCCACACGAGGTACCTTCGTTCCGGAGTTGCTTCCCGTCGACTCGCTTAACCAAACGTCGTTCCGTCTTCACCAGTATGCTCACCCCTTAACCCTCTTCCATATCTGTATGATAGCAGACCTCGAACAACGTGTACCTATAGGCGAAAATAGCGCCAAAGTTGGCGCGAGAAGACCGAATTCTGGGATCGCAGAAAACTGCGGTGACCACCCATAATGCCGAGTTCGTATCTCCCACCACAGAGATCCGAATTCGGTGATTCTTTTTTGTATGCATAGACCACTTGACCTAGTTTATTTTCTGTTAAATAACCCTAGATTATTAGCGGCTGTGGACAGAATTAAATTCGTCACAAAACCCCGCGAACCCACTTTTCTATATTTCTAAAAGTTGTGAAATGGAGCGTGCCCCGCCAAACGGGACTGCCCCGCCGTGTACCAAGTATACCGAACGGTGCACGCAGCATAACCGGACACGTAAAAATTTGTGGAAACTAATTCAGACACGTATGAGCGCCGAAATCAGCTCGTATCCGCGGACACACCCCGTGTTACAATTTTTATGGAAGTCATGCGTATTTTGTGCACGCTTGTCAGACTACGACGAAACTTGCGCCACTGGACTCGTGGTAACGCGCTGGTCCTGTGACCCAATTTTTATGCAATTCTGAGACGGTTGACCAGATCGCCAATTGGCGGGCCCCACAGTTGACTTTTTGGACAAAATTGTGTTCGGTCCATCGGAATCCACATTTGGATATACCGTTGGGTTCGTATTGACATTTAGAATTATTTGACCTATAGTTTGTCTCATTTAGAGACTGTTATCCTTGGCACGCTTTTCGGTGCAAAGTGGGCCACACGTGGACCCCACTTTTATCCGAAATTACCATTTTGCTCCTGTGTCCAAATTGGACGAAAGGAAAGTGCTTTTTAGCTATTTTGCTCATTCCAGAAACGTTGGTGATATTTATTTCAGCATCCGGAGACGTTTGTTCGGAGGCCTTAGTTCCAGGTTCCGTGTCCTTGACATTGGGCGTGTACACTTTACAGATTTCTTGTCAGACAAGTATACCTTGCCATTGTACTGTATTTACATTCCATATGATGCATGCATGTTTATTTCTGTTTATTTTAGTTCATTTATTTTAACTGCTATATAAATTGCGCGTCCAAGGAAACTTGGGTGCAACGACGGTGTCGTCGTACTATATTTTTATTTATGTATATGCATTGGACCTACTTTATGAGACTACCCCATCTTCATGAGGCATTTATGTTTCATTGGCCATGACACTATTCTTACACGAGTGTGAGTCACATGTAGGACACGGACTTGCGTACTCGGCTGGCCACTGGTACGTATAGGTCGTGCGACGGATAAGGATAACTGCCAATAGAAACTTTGCATGCTAGTAGACCTGGCAGTTATTAGAGGTTTATCGTGTCATGGACATAACATGCTTAGAGCATTGGATGGGGAGAACAACAAGTACCGCATTTGAGCTCCTTTACACTTTTTCTGTGCGCCTGGATTCTCCGCTGGAGATACGGGTGGTGATGACCACTATATATTATATTATGTACATTGGCGGGCCTCCGCCGTTCAAAAGACGACGTGCCTTTGGGCCCCTGGATCTCCAAAAGATAACTATGTCAAATCCCAATTTTCAGCCAGATAACTCACTTGTGGGGGAAAGGTGTTCTTAACTGCATTCACTTAGACGGTTAGGCGACCCCAATGGATGTTTACATTTCAGTACTTTATTGGCATGTGTTTTTTGTATCTTGTTACGTCCCTCTGAGGACCTGATCCCTTTCCAGATATAGATGAGCAGGAGTACCCGCAGGAGTATGGGCTTGGACCTGACGCTACCTATCAGTCTGAGGCGATCTTAAATTCTGATTATATGTGATTCATTGCAGCTGTTTAGAGATTCTAGTTGCTATTCCTTTTTGAGACATTTATTCTTATATTAGAGTTTATTCTCTTCTCTCTTTAGTAGTTTTGGTTATAGTCGATTTGCAGTGGATTTGTTTCCATCCAACTATCATACTTTGAGACTGCTTATTTGATATTCAGTTATTGATTTCCATTTATCTATTATTTGTGCTGTGGATGAGATATAGAATTGCGTGTGACTTGTTGTGACAGTATATTACCACTGTGGATTGGATATTCATGTACAGCGTACGTATGTATATGGTTTCCATATATTGGAGTTCGTATACATACGGCTGGCGTGTTACGTATTCCTAGTCCTACGTATTTTGGGACTGGGGCGTGACAGGACGACACGGGGGATTCGGCAGGTCCCGAGGTAGACGGAGTACTCCTCTGGTACTGCCTATTGTTGGTTCTGGATCATCGTCGCCTAGTACTCCAGTATATCGATCAATCACATCTCCGACTACGACGACGTTACGTGACATCACTCCTGGGATGAGTAGTTCCATAGTACTCCCTCGTCCAGCGTTCCTTCTGCTGACGGAACCATGGAGACAGATGAGCATATGGAGGAGGTCGAGCCAACTTTGTCCCAGCATCAGCTAGATCCTCCATGCGCACCTCCAGAGGAGACGAGGACAGATATTTGGGCCGACGGTACAAAGTAAGTCAATTAGATGGTTTAGCATCATATACATCGTGTATTTCTTTATTCATCATATATTAAATTTTTTGATAAAAATAATTATCTCTGTATAGATATCGTCCCTCGTCGGTACTGAGACGCCTAGACTTCTTTCTGAGGAACAACTATGATAGCCCTTGGATCAACTACTTTGAAGCTCCGGAGGAGATAAACGTGTTCTAGTTTACGCACTTCAAGGTAAAAGTATATTATATAAATTCTCTAATTTATGCATATTATATAACTTACTAAATTATTTATTATAGCAAAAGTATTTCTATCCTCCGCACCGGGCCGAGTTGATCGAGCAGATATTTCCTGCTGTTGCCGTCAAGCTTATCAGTGATGCTCTGGATGACCAGAAGGCTCGTGATCGCATTGGAAAACCGATCCAAGGTTGGATCACGCCTGAGCAGTGGACTGCGATGAGGGCTACATTCGACGATCCGAGGTACAAGGAAAGGTCTGAGAAGGCTAAGGTGGCTAGGCGGAAGGCAACAAAGTGGTGTGGTGGCTCGATTCCGATGACAGAACATTTCCGTCGTTTGGTATATTTTTTATTTCAGATATATTATTTTAATGCAAGTACGATAAAATGGTAGTAGGAAAAAATATTTAATTTTAGTACTAAATAATATATTTTTAACAGGTACAGAGAGGTGATGATGCAAACATAGTGACCGTCTTCTTGGCCACCCATCGAAGGGACGAAAATCTCATTGATGAGAGGGCCTCCCAGACCTATGTAAGTATTACTTTACTTTGTGTTAATTTTAATATAACTTAGGCAATTATCGAGTATCCAAACTTTTCTAGGCCGAGTATCTTAGGCTGCGTGAGTGGGCGACTGCTAGTGCACCTACAACGGGAGAGGCTGTTACTTCCTCGCAGCCCTCTCCAGCTCCGTCGGTGGACGAGCTGTGGGTGACCGTCGCTGGTGGTCTCCAGAGGGGTACGTACTACGGTACGGGATCCTATGGCGCCCTTGTTGCGACGCAGTCATCTAGGGCCTCCCCGATAAGTGCACATTCCATACAGCCCTCGCAGTCGTCGGCCCGAGTCCAGGAGGCCGTTAACCATCAGATTACGTCTCTCCGTGACGAGTTGCTATAAAGGATAAAGGAGCAGCCCCTGTCCCAGCCGCAGACGAACGATACGACGCTCATCGTACGATTTGATATGTTCGAGCGCATCAGGGAGCTCCGGGATTTAACAGCTGATCTTATAGCGTCGACAGAGCCCAGCGTGATGGAGCTGCATGCATCACAGCTGTCTATAGGCGAGAGACTGACGATGATGCAGGATTCAATGGTTCATAGCAGTATGAGGCTGTTATCTACCATGGATTCATACAACCGGTGACTAGCAGAGTTGGAGCGGATACGTCCTCCTGGTGCACCTACATCGACACAGACTCCACCGACGTCACTGCCTTCTCCATCGACATCGGTATCGATTTCACGGGAGCAGTATGATATGTTCTTATCCTTCATGCGCGCCGATGGTCATCCTCTTGCAGATCCGCAGTAGTCCTAGTTAGGACCGTTTATTGATTATTTGTGTTTCAGACCTATGATATTTGGTCATTTATGAATATTTTTTATTTTTGAGGCATTCAGACATTATTTCTTGTATTTTTTAGGACGAGGCTTTCAGACTCAGTTGTGTAGATATTTGTTGTATTCTTTACGACGATATTTTTTTCTGATTCGGTTTATAATCTCAATATTTTATTTTTTTTAAATTTTATTATATTATTCATATTAAATATATGTTAATTTATTGGTGTTGAGTGTTCAACCGAAGGGGGTCGGCGAACCAAGCAAATTCAACGAATGGTTGCTCCGGGTCTATTAGTACAAATTATGAATTCATAAACTGCAGAAAGAATAGTTTGGAAACAATTCAGTATTCATTTTTTTTATTTTTTACTGTATCTTTAGCGACAATTTTAGCGTCATTTTGTGACGTTTAGCGACGTCTACTCACGTCGCTAATTACGTCGCTGAATACGTCGCTACACACGTCGCTAAACAAGTCGTTGTCCATCGTAAATTGCTGACATGGCAGTATTGTCAGGTCATAATAACGTCGCTAAATTAGTCGCACAACGTCGCTAAATGAGTCACACATAGGTCGCTATAAAAGTGGCTATTTACGTCGCTACGAACGTCGCTAATTTAGCGACATATAGCGACAAAAATATACGTTGCTAATTTAGCAATGTTGCGTCGCTGCACGTCGTTAATATAGCGACGTATATACGTTGCTAGAAAACATCAAAATAGCAACGTTTGGCGACATTTTTTCTGTCAGCGACTAGTTTAAAGGCGACTTCAACAAAACGTCGCTAATTACGTCGCTAAAATTATTTAGCGATATTTTTTGGCCATTTAGCGACATTTTTTTACGTCACTAAATTGACTTATTCTGGTAGAGATCCAGTGTCTGTGGCCTGCCTATACACCTCAGCGGCTTGAGCTTGTACATGCCACAACACAAATCTCCTCGAGCCAGCAGCTGGGAACCCTTCGTAAGCATCCAATATTTGTCCCCAAATAAACTGCGACAGCCATCATCCGCCAACCTCCCTACCGAAACCAAATTATAGCGCAAACTTGGTACATGTCGCACATCATTGAGAACGAGCTTCTCACCAAGCTCCATTGTCAAGTGTACAGCACCGATGCCTACAACTGCAGTCGTCACCTTGTTTTCCATCTTCACATGTCCAAACCTGCCGCCATGGTATGACATAAAGATCCTCCTATATGGAGTGGCATGATACGATGCCCCCGTGTCCATGACCTAGTCGTCATCATAACACATGCCACAAGGTTCCTCTGTATCGGTTGTTGCGATGAAGACATCTCCCATAGTCGTGAGATCCGCCTGATCATCCTTGCCTTTGTCCTTATCAGCTTTAAGCTTCATGTAGTTCCTCTTGATATGACCCCTTTCGTCACAGTAATAACAGCCCTCCTTGCGGCCCATAATCACAAGATACCGAGAACTCCCCTATGTCCACGCCTGTGACTTGGGTCTTCCCTTCCCGTAGAAAGCCACCAGAGCGGACTCCTGTGACGATTCTACTTGATTACGTCGGATCTCCTCGTTCAATAAGCTACTTTTGACTGTCTCCATCGTGACAACTCCATCAGGAGTGGAGTTGCTCACCGACACCATCAATGTCTTCCAGCTTTCTGGCAGAGAACTCAAAAGTAGAAGGGCCTGAAGCTCATCCTCAATCACCATATTCATCGCAGATAGCTGATTGATGATGCCGTGAACCTCGTTCAGATGTTGTGCCACCTGTGCACCCTTCGTGTATTTTAACTTGACAAGTTGGCAAATCAGAAATGCCTTGTTGTCAACCGTCTTCCTTTCGTACAACGAATGCAACTTCTAACATAATGCTTTTGTAGAATCCTCTATGGACACGTGGTGAAACACTGAGTCGTCCAGCCATTGGTGGATGAATCCAACAGCCTTTCGATCTAGTCGTTTATAATCATCAGTACATATGTCTGTCGGTTTTAAAATATTACCCTCCAACGGACCATGCAAGTCCGTGCACTAGAGTAGATCCTCCATCATTGGCTTCCAAATCATCTAGTTTCCCCATGTGAGGGTAATCATACGAGTGTTCATCTGCTCTATAGACATAGTTGCACCTTCCCACTTGAGAAGAACCTCGCTCTGATACCACGTGTTGGTAACACATTCGCTCTGATACCATGTATTGGTCGCGCAACGGAAGAAGCACTTGCCAACCCACCTGAGATGATCAACCAATCTACGAACACCAAGCACAGATGAAGACAAGTATATGACGGTGACTACATCACCTGGACAAATTCTAACCTTTATAACTCAGATAAAATTACAAGATTGCAAAGAACTAATATTGAAACCCTTTGCCCTAATAGGTTCAACTCCCTCACCACACTCAAGAAGAAAGGTAGAAGATTACAATTGAAATCACTCACCAACCCATAGCAATCTCCCTAACCGAAGTTGACGACTCCTCGATTAGATCTCCTTCTTCCTTCTGTCTTGGATGGCGAAGTCCTAAGAGCAAAGTACGAACTTTCTCTTAGATTTCCTGTGGACGAGCACCCTGAATCTCTAATTTGTGCTTCTCATTTGTGCCTCCACCCTTCTCCCTATTTATAGGATGAGAAACCTATTTTAGGGTTAAAAAATCCTAAAAATAGCCAACCATAAGATCCAGCCGTCCACTAGCATCCAATGGTCCAAAATATAACCTAAAAACTCTAAAATTTGAGCAGTCGCCGCCGACACCAAACTCGTACCGACTTCAGTTTTGAGGTTCTGGAATACCACACCGAGTTCGGCCCGAACACGGCTAGGGACCGAGTTCGGACCATACTCTGCCCCCTTCAGCAGACTTGATTCCGAACAATCTTCCCCTCCAGTCTGATGAGAGGTGTTGGCTCCATGGCTCCTTAACTGGACTCCATGTCTGTCGTCCCACGACAGAAATCCTGCTTTCCCATGCCACCGATCTCCGATCCCCCGAGTTTTTTTGCATCTTCTGTCATTTACAGCTCCTCAACAGTCACGTCGATGCTAGCTGTCATATGTAGCACCTCCTATACCACTAGGATCCTGTCGATATCAATAACACGACCAAGATCGAAGTCCCTTATGACCAGCCTTACCGTGAGTCTTGGCTGCATGTCCCCGACGTCCGTCTTTCACCAAAATGTATTAACGTTCCAACGAGCTTCTTCACCCTTAGCTGACCCAACCAAGCGGACGGTGCGATTCTCCCAAGATTCAAACTCCTGAATCTGTCCACCTTCGTGTCCGAACTTGAAGCTCTCCCATACACATGCGTCCTCGAGCAGAATATCACACATTGTGCATGCCGTCGATGACCCACAACTTCCCCTGAACTTTGTGAATGATGATGCTCCTGCCTCAGATTGAGTTTGCTGCAAACCTGTCGCACCATAAAGTTTTGGCAAATCACCCGTCGCCAAAATCGGATTCGTGGAACAACCCCCACTTGGAGACCGACCAGCTGTTATGGGACCGACAGACTGACCCTCAATCTTTAACTCATTATATTCGTCGCTTTGTCTCGACGAACCGAATCCTCTATATCCCTCAAAGTATCTCGAAGCCCCTCCAAGATAAGTTTTCGACGATCCACCTCTTGTTGAATATCCCTTGAGCCTCCATCCGGTGTTTGTGGCCTGCCTGTACACCTCAGCGACTTTAGCCTATTGTAAACTCTCTGATTTTCAAGAAATTTTAATTTAGAATTTTTCACAATTTTCTGGATTTTTTCTGAAATTAAACTAAGGCATTTTAATTATTAAATGATTTTTAGTTAATATTAAATAATATTAAAATATTATAAAAATAATATTTTATGGTGTAAAATAAAAAACTAGACATAGGATAATTTTCCGGGAATTTATTGGACCCCGGAAGCATTTTAAAAGTCCTAAAAACTAATTATTTAATTTAACCAAAATAAACCGGCTTTATTTTAAATAAACCAAACCAAACCAATAGCTGAACCAAACCGGTTTAACTAAACCCAAAAACCTTATTGGGTCGGATCCAGGCCCAAAACCCAGACCCGACCCGCTTGGACCCGACCCGACCCGTATTCTATTATTGGATCGGGCCGGATCCACTAGCCAGACCCGACACGACCCGTCGAACCCGACCCGCACGACCGATCCCTCTCCCCCGACCCCTCGCTTCCCCTGCCTCCGACCGGCCAACCCGCCGCCGCCTCGCCTCCCCGACCGCTCCGGCTACCCGCACCGGCCGCCGCTTCGCTGCCCGACCGCTCGGCCTCCCCGCACCGTCGACGCACCGCCTCCCCGCTCCTCCCCTATAAAAATCCCTAGCCACCCACCTCCCTCTTCTTCCTCCTCCGCCCCGCTTCTCCGGCGACCTCAGCACCCTCCTCCGCCCTAGCCGACGTCGACTCCTCCGTCCAGACACCCCCGCAGCCCCGCCTTCCCTTCTCCCTCCTCTTTCAGCTCCGTCGACTACGCCGGAGACCCGCAGCAGCCTCTCCCGCCTCTGCCCGAGTTTCCCCCGGCCGCCCTGAACCGCCCGAGCCCATCCGACGACTTCCCGTGCGCCGCCGTCTCCGGCCCTCGCCGCCGCAGCCATCTCCAGCCTCCCTTCGGCCGCCTCCGGCCGTCGCAGTTGACACAGAGCCCTAACCCTAGCATCGGACACGGTCAGGACACGGTCCACTTCGTGTCGACTCGGACACATAAATTCAGTTTTCCGAAGCCCTGTTCAGGTACCCATATCTCTCTCCTCGTAGCTCTGTTTCTCGTTCCGTCAGTTGCATCGTGTAGCCTGCATGACCCTCTCGATGCCCGTGTAAACTGCTCGGTGCATCGCGTCCTGTGGTGATCGTGAACCGCGATCCAAAAACAGGAAAACTAACGCCCTATTTCACCCCGGAACTGAGTGCGCCCCGCTAAACGGGATGACTTGGTCGCGTGCGGTCTTCATCGATACGTGCGCGTCGTTGATACGAACGTATGAGATTTCACAGAAGTTGATTTGGATGTGCGTGCACACCGGAATCAATGCGTATCCGCGGACACCGTCCCGTATCTGTCCTTTCTGGTTCTCACTGTAACTTAGTGTACACACGTCGGATCGAGACGAAACTTACGCCATCGGACTCATAGAAATATGCTGGTCCTGTGAGCCAAGTTTGGTTCGATTCTGAGAACGTTGACAAAATCGCGTGTCATGGGCCCCACAGGCTCCACTTGACAGGCAATTTTGTGATCGGCTCATCGAAATCCAATTCTGAAAGTTCTGTTGGGTTCGTATCATCGTTCCTGACCTGTTGACACTAAGTTGGACAGATTTGGAGACCTTTGACCCTGATACATTTTTCAGTGCAAAATGGCCCACATGTAGACCCCGTTTTGCCCCGAAATGTCATTTTTGCCCTTGTCTCCAAATTGGACTCAAGGACAGGCGTTTCTAGCTGATTAATATTTTTTGGATCTGATGGTGATATCTATTTCAGCAACCAGTGTACTGCCTGCAATCCCCGCTGAAGCCAGAGCTACAATTGGAGCCGAAAACCCAGGCAAGTGTACCTTGCCATAATTGCAGTATAATAATTTATTTTGTTCTCTTGATTTATTCCTGTGACGGTTGTACATGCTTAAACCTAGGACCATGTGACTTGCTTAGCGTCCGATTAATAGTCGGGTGCCAACACCGTACGCGGGGTTGTGCATCGTCACCTAGAGATGGTTATCGTGACATTTACATTCTCGTACTTGCCATATCAAGTACATTATACCCAGGACACCTGATACAGATCATGATACATAATCTTTCTGAGATATTCATGGTAATTATGTGTAGGATGCAGGATTGACATAGACATTATATTTTTAGTTCATATCATGACTTGCTGCATTAGTTTTGATCTTGCGTGTCATGGATATGAGACGTGTGATTACATTGGGTGGGGAGAAACACACAGGCTACAGGCTGATTTCTTATATATATAAAATCCATAGTAAACACATAGTACAACTGCTACCGGCTCCCCGACACAGAGCTTGTAGTGGTATCAGCCTAAGTTCTAGTGATGCTCTCAACTTGTATTTCACATAGTTGGTTATATAGTTTACCCTATTGCTTCATTTACTTGCTGCACTGCATTATCTTTGGCTTGTATTATCTGTACCTTGCTATGTCCCCTGAGGACCTGGATCTGGATTATGTCCCCAGGATTAGCAGACGAGGTTTATCCAGAGGTATACGGAACAGGTGCACTTCTCGGAACAGTACCAGTACTTGAGGACGAGGTGATCATTGAGGACTTCTCCTGAACATCTTCTTCTCCATGCTCAGTTATTATGGAAAATAGACTCTCTTTCCTGTTTAATTAAACAATTATAACAGACTTTATATCGGGTTGTTCCCCGAATTACTTTGCTGAGACTGGATGTTTGATTTACTTTTCTTATTGTTGTTGATCTTATTATCTTTTGTATGGATAAGATTAGTTCTGACTTGTTGTTGTAGACCTAATATTACAGCTTAAGTATGCCCCAATGGATCCATTAAATTGGGTTTGTCCATCGGTACGTGCTGCTGGCCATTGCCACGTGTCTAGTCCCTTGGTATTTTGGGACTGGGGCGTGACACCTATACATGCCACAACACAAATTTCCTCGATCCATCTGTTGGGAATCCTTCGTAAGCATCCAATCTTTGTCCCCAAATAAACTGTGACAACCAGCATCCGCCAGTCTCCCTACCGAAATCAAGTTGTAGCACAAACTCGGTATATGTCGCACATCCTTGAGAACGAGCTTCTCATCAAGCTTTATTGTCAAGTGTACATCACCGATCCCTACAACTGTAGCCGTCCCCTTGTTGCCCATCTTCACACGTCCAAACCTGCCGTCGTGATATGACGTGAAGATCCTCCTATATGGAGTGACGTGATACGACGCTCCTGTGTCCATGATCCAGTCATCATCATGACATACGCCACACGGTTCCTTTGCGTCGGTTGCTGCAATAATGAGATATCTCATAGCCGTGAGATCCTCCTGATCATCCTTGCCTTTGGCCTTCTCAGCTTTGAGCTTCATGCAGTTCCTCTTGATATGACCCCTTTCGCAACAGTGATAGCAGCCCTCCTTGCGGTCCACAGTCGCAAGATCCTGAGAACTCCCCCTTTCCTCACATGTGACTTGGGTCTTCCCTTCCCGTAGGAAGCCACCAGAGCTGACTCCTATGACGATTCCATTTGCTTAAGCCTGATCTCCTCATTCAACAAGCTGCTTTTGACTGCCTTCATCGTGACAATTCTATCAGGAGCGGAGTTGCTCACCGACACCACCAACGTCTCCTAGCTTTCCGGCAGAGAACTCAAAAAACAGAAGGGCCTGAAGCTCATCCTCAATCACCATCTTCATCGCAGATAGCTGATTGATTACTCAATCATCATCTTCATCGCAGATAGCTGATTGATTATGTCCTGAATCTCATTCAGATGTTGTGCCACAGGTGCACCCTTCGTGTATTTCGAGTTGACGAGTTGATGAATCAGAAATGCCTTGTTGCCAACCGTCTTCCTTTCGTACAACGATTGCATCTTCTCCCATAATGCTTTTGCAGAATTCTCCATGGACACGTGGTGAAACACCGAGTCGTCCAGCCATTGGCGGATGAATCCAACAGCCTTCCGATCCAGTCGTTTTTAGTCATCAGCATATTTGTCCGTCGGTTTTGTACTATCGCCCTCCAACGGACCATGCAAGTCCTTGCACCAGAGTAGATCCTCCATCATTGGCTTCCAAATCGTCCATTTTTCCCCTGTGAGGGTAATCATACGAGTGTTCATCTGTTCCGTAGACATAATTGTACCTTCCCTCTCGAGAAGAACCTGGCTTTGATACCACGTATTGGTAACACGTGCGCTCTGATACCACGTGATGGTCGCGCAGCGGAAGAAGCGCTTGCCAACCCACCTGAGATTTTATGTGGACGAGCACCCCGAATCTCCAATTTGTGCTTCTCCTTTGTGCCTTCACCCTCCTCCCTATTTATAGGATGAGAAACCTATTTTAGGGTTAGAAAACCCTAAAAATAGCCAACCATAAGATCCAGCCGTCCACTAGCATCCAATGGTCCAAAATATAACTTAAAAACTCTAAAACCCGAGCGGCCGCCGCCGACACCGAACTCGGACCGACTTCGGTTTTGAGGTTCTGGAACACCACACCGAGTTCGGCCCGAACTCGGCCAGGGACCAAGCTCGGACCGAACTCTGCCCCCTTCAGCAGACTTGATTCCCAACACTTCCTGCCCTTTAGAACTGGGGTAAATCAAGGATCAATAATTACTATATGTATTAAGCATCTAGAACATAAGCTGTTGTAACTACAAAATATCATTCTTGAAGAGAAGAAGACTCGAGCTCTTGTGAACAAAAGATTACAACAAAAGGAGATTTATTGGCACCAACGATCTATTACTGAACCGGATCCAAAGTGGCGATCGAAACACAAAATTCTTTCACCTATCAACTCTTAATAGAAAGAGGAAGAACATGATTGCCTGCGTGCAAGCTCTGGATGGGACTTAGGTTGAAGGTTATGATGCTATTGCAAAAACTCTTGTGGATCATTTTGAAAATCTTTTCAAATCTACACAAAAACTAGTGATATTCCCTGCCACATCCTCGATAGGTTGTCTAAAATTGATGCCTAAGAAAATGAGTCTATTTCTAATATACCTATAGAAACACTATCATGGAGATCAATCCAAGTCAGTCACCTGGTCCTGATGGATTCCCAGCTTATATTCTATCACAAATATAGCATCATTGTGGCACAAGAGACTTCTTTATAGAATGATTAGAAGTCCATTTTTTAAACCAACGCTGCTATTTGGCATGCGCATGTGCACAGCCGGTGCAAGCGCACGGCCGAGAACGGAGGAGCGGTAGGGGGGAGGGAGAGAGGGGAGGAAGACGGCGGCAGGTGGGAGATGGTGGTGGTGGTGGTGGCAGCGACGCCACCGTCCTCGGCCATGAGCGTGCACCAGCTGTGCACGCCCGTGTTCCAAACCGCTTTTTCGTCTTAAAACTGTCTCAAACTCAGTTTCAGACCAAATTAAGTAGCCGAACACATGGCGTAATATAGTAAGACGGTGCTTATTTCCATACCTAGCAATCTAGCATGCAAAGGAAAGTATATTTATACGTCTCCCCCGTGCTAATGCTATATGCTAATTAACATGTAGAAATTATTTCCATACCTACCAAGAAGCTGCTTTAGTAACAAAATGGAGTTTTCATTATCCCACTCGCCTAGAAGCTGTAATTTGGTTGCAGAGCAGACTCCTTATATAGTTCATTTCTTTTTGTCTGTGTATGGATTCAGTTTGGCTTTTTAGTCATCCTCCTCCTCCTCCGAAGCTGGTCTTCTCGTGTATCTTTTCTTTATGAATGAATGAAATCATATATAGTTTGCTTGAAAAAAAAAAGGTCAATTGGAAGCTCAACATCCATTTTTAAAACCGTACTCTCAAACTCAGTTTCAGACCAAAGTAACCGAACACGTACAGCCTAATTAATTATTTCCATTACTAGCATGCAAAGGAAAGGATAGTATATTTATACGTCTCCCCCGTGCAAATGCTGTATGCTAACATGACTAGAAATTATATACAACCAACCAACCATCCATCCTTTCCAACTCTGGCGATTCCTTCACTGCAACCAACCAAGCAGTACCATCGAACGAAGTCTACAGGAATGCATCCTCGCTGGAGCTGTTAAAGAGTCGGACAAGGAGGTCCTCTTGCAGTATCTCGTCATCGTCGCTGTAGCCAAACTCCGGAAAAGAACCACCAGCTCCATAACTTTTTCCAGCAGATGTACTGCATTCCCCAGCAGAATATTGAACGATTGCCTCTACTCCCTGCTCATGACTAGCTAGTGTCGATGTCTTCTGCATTTCCAACTCAGTTCCAAACTTAGGCCTTTGTTCAGAAGATGCCGGCACCCTCGCCTTGTCAGAGATGATAGTACTTATCATGTTCACGTTGTTTTCGACATTTTGAGAGCAACCGGAACCGGCCGACTGGTGGTTATAAGTACTGGTTTCTGGTGCCTGGAAATTATATATATATATATTGATGGCCGGCTGGGTGAGGATATATATATGTGCAGAAAAATATTAAGGCTTAACATTGAATTTATCAGAGCATGCACAGTAGGGATCGTTGCAAGTAAATATATAGGGTATATACCGGTGGTGCAATCGGAAGAGTTGCTGCAGCAGTGCGACTAGCCGCGGCCTGGTCCTGTACAACATTGATGTTCGAGTCTAGGATCTGGGCTGATAGTCGTGCTAGGACTTCCAGGGGAATTTGCGCCGGCCTTCTAGCTTCGACTACAGCATTCTTCCTGACGTAATTTCTGTATTTCTGTACCGATCGAAACAATGTGATCGATCATATATTCATAATATGTGTACTACAATTAATTCGCACAATGCATATATAGAGCATGCATCTTTGGGTTCACTGGCATTTTTAGATTATGATTGAATTCCTTGAAGTTTTACCAATAGTTTTTAGAATTTGAAAGGTTTATGACAAATGAAGAAAATCTTGTATTGTCATATAATATCAATGGGCAATAATAAATGCCACTCTCCAGAAATAGAAAGATTTCTCATTCAGAGTCCAGTGCCAAACCTGCAAATAGCTGGCGACTTGCCTCTTAGTCAAGTAAGGAACACCCATCATCTCCAATATTATCTTGGGTGAGGCCACTGCATCCGAGCCACCAGAAAAACCATGAGAGCACAACATTAATTCTAATCATGCATGCTTCTTCTACTGAAAATATACTTTACTACTAGCAAGAGCATATATGAGATCTAGTGCATACTGTCAACTCCGAGTACGTCGATAACATCGAGAAACTTCTGCCGCAGCTCAGGGTTCCACACCCTCGGCATCTTCTTACGATGTTCAACAATGTCCTCATCTTCGTCGTCTTCTTCTTCCCTTCTCCTTTTGTTCTTTGCAGCATTCCTTCTCCGAGCCACGTGTACCCATATGTTCCTAATCTGATCAGCTGGAAACGGCTTGACTATATAATCGCACGCACCGTGGCTTATCCCTTCCATCACCGTTTCTCTCCTCGAGTCCGCAGATATCACTGCAGATTCACAACAAGTAATGGGAAGAGAAACTGAAACATTCCAAAAATATACATACACTCGAGACTCAAAAGCATATATATTATAACAATTGAAACAACTACTTACTCAAGACAGGGATATCCATTTCTAGACCGATGATCTCCAGGAGTTGCAGGCCATTCATGTCGGGCATGTGGACGTCTAGCATCACTATGTCAAATGCTTCTCTGTTTTCTCTCAACATTGCCAATGCCTGCTCTCCCCGAGTACAAGTTGTAACTGCGCAGCCGAAATTAATGTTATATGACGAAGCATCCTCACAAGTGAATTGTTTCGTTTATAGATGTAAATGAATTTCAATTTGTTTATATATGATGAACATTATGAAGAATTTCATGTAATATGGTAGAAAATCGGGCTTCTGTAGATATGTAAAAGAAAGCACCAACTCCATTTCAACCGTTTTGTGTGAGACAAATACTGATACGATCATCTCTACGACCCAGTATATACAGAGAAAGTTAATAATTGGATCGACCAATATTGGAGACTTACTTTACGATCTAGGGATACAATGACCGTCAGAAGATATATGTTTTGCATGCTAGGATGAAGCCAA
The DNA here is from genome assembly GCA_036927795.1 of Iris macrosiphon. NCBI lineage: Eukaryota > Viridiplantae > Streptophyta > Magnoliopsida > Asparagales > Iridaceae > Iris > Iris macrosiphon. The sequence goes on along the minus strand of JAYESA010000017.1, from coordinate 30,800,580 downwards.
GGGTCATTCTGGTGTAGCCCTAGGCTTGCACATTTAGGGTTTTAATAATAGAAAAATTAAGGAGGAGAAAGAAACTCGGTTCGATAAAGCCACTTGTGTCAAATCCTTATTTAATTTCGTTCAATTCCCCTAATACATTTGACAAATGTGTCATTATATAGATCCGTCGGTTGATAATGAACAAGAAAGTATATAACTAGAAATATTGTCAAGAATGAAAAATTATTGAAAGCAGGAAATAGATCACGGTCTATGATTATGCTATAAAGATAATGTAGGTAAACATAATTGAAACGATCAAATCAAAAAATTACGATTTTACTAAAAATTGCTAAAGATTTTTCGTAGCTTGAAGGCCTAAATGATGGTATTTGAGAATCTGGCACAAGTAGATGGTATCAAAAAATACTTTATTTTGATTACTAGGTCTCCTTATTTTCAATTTAACTTCTCGTGGGCCTCAAACGAATTCCCCTAGCCAAAGTTAAGATCGTTCCAACAGAGTCTAGTCATGTGTAGTATATACAAACTAGTTTGTTGTGGTCTAACTACTCCAAGTAGGCTAGGGTTGCATTATCCAACCAAGTGGGAGAAAACTCATAGCACATTGTCATTGATCTTCCTCAAAATATCGTAAGGACACAGTCTTATTACTCACTTTATTATACTATGGGTAGTGGTCCTTAGTGAGAATAGCCTTGAAAAAGTTGCCTTCTTCAAAAAACATGCTCAGACGATGTTGGTTCGCAATTAATGGATACTTAGAGTTAGATACTTCAATTTACTGCTTGATTTGATCATAAATGCTCTTAAAGCACTCAAACATCTTTTCTGCTTGAGTGTGAGGCATGTTTTTCTGATATGGATATTCTACGGATACTTGAGTGCATATACTATATTATTTATGACATAGACTTGTGCTAGGACCCGCTCGTAGAATGAAAACCATTGAACTATGTTTAATAGGCCAAAAATCGAGCTTGTAGTAGACCACCGACATATTGTGGTGGTAGGACTTGGCTCAATAAGGGTTTCTAACTTGTTAGTTGGATTATGAATAGGTTTAGGTTTAGTTTCTAGATTCCTAATAGGTCGTGGGAATTGTCCCTTCCTATAAAATACCTATGAAGCCTCTTTACTTTCTCTTCTTTTTTGCCTTGTAGAATGATGACCTAGAGCTTTTGGAGATTGCTTGTGCCTACTAAGGCCGACAAGGAGGAGGAATAGAAGCCCTTGTTACCATAGAACCCCCTAAACCCTAGGTAAATACAATTTGCTCTACGTGGAGGTCTCAACCACCTTTTCTGTTAACAATGATTTTCTTACTGATTTATAATTACTTGCTTCCACTAGGGCCATTGTCATGCTATATTTCAAGTTACAACCATAAATATTAATATTTGCATGATAATTTGAGTTTTATGATTAATAGTTGTCACTTCTAATCTACACCATAAAACCACATGATTCTTGTATTCACACCTAGCATAAGTAATTAGGGATCACCAAAAGTTTAGAGAAGTACATTCAGATGAGAATTAGTCAAGAACGGAATGAGTATCCGAGCCACAAGTGATTGGATTTGCCCCATATTAGGTATAAAATTATACCGATGTCATGCCGCAAGTCTACCGATGTCCCTAGTAAGGGTAGTTTACAACCATTTTTGGTTTTGTTCGCACTCAGATCTTTGTGTCGACTTTTCGTGCTCATCCAGAGTTTACATATCCACAAAGTATAATTAAATTGTAATTAATTGAGGATATTGATTGTGTTTTTGATTGATTGCTTTCTCGAATCCTTATCATATTATTTTTAACACAAACTGTTTATGTATTAGTTTCCCATTTTGGCTTAATGATAGAAAAGCTAGTCGACTAGTTATTGTATTAATGCTATTCTTTTAAGTTTAACATGTGAAGTTTGCTTATGTAGAATTCGTTATATTCAGTTATTGTTTTCTCATAACTCGTACTAGTTATGTTTCTTGATACATTTTAGTTAATTTTTTTTTTCATTTTTTATGATAACATGATAGCAAGGTTATGTTTACAGCTCGTACTTGTTAGCCAGATTAAGTTCCACTCATATAGGATCCAATATGATACCCAATTGACAGTCATTACTATTGACAAGCTCACTATTCATAAGATCAAGTTCAAGTTTTATATTGCTAGCGTGTTATGTTCTTCTTTCAGGATATTGTGTTAGTATCGTAGACTATACATGTCTAGGTTTACTTGCTAGAAATTTAAGTGTTTGTATTGTTGTATGTTGACATTGAGAAACCTGAAAGTTGTTTGATTAGTTATTAAACCATTGCTAATGTCTTTCATTCACTATGAGCGACATGTAAGATTGATTTACTAAGTGTTAAAGGCTCGAGAATCGAGACCTTAAATTAAATATATAAGAATTAACAACTAGTATAATCACTTAGTACATCGAGTGGGGAGGATTACGAGTTCATGCAACCTCGTTGATTAGGACCCCTAGACACGACAACCCCGATCGTCTTGGCCGTAATCCTTACAAGACAATCTCATTATATATATATATATATATATATATATATATATATATATATATATATATATATATATATATATACAAAGCCCCGTTCAACTTTGCTACTTGTAGTGCGTGTTATGAAAGAATCCTCAATTATTTTGTAATTATAACTCTTAACAGTAGCAAGTCCTAGTACATTTTTGGCATGATTGTTTCGTTCCTGCTTATATTACTGCATAGTTAGATTCGTACTTTTCTGTCTATACTTTCTAAGACGTGTTGGTACCTCATCGTTTAGTTCTATTTTATTACGTACATATATGTATATTTTGTAATTTACATTCGAGATAGTGATTCTCATGTATTTACCACATAATAGATATATATATATATATATATATATATATATATATATATATATATATATATATATATATATATATATATATATATATATATATATATATATATATATATATATATATATATATAGCTTTTCGAGCTAATTTGTGGTTCTTGCTATTAGGGGCGACCCGTCTATTTTTGTATGGTTATCTCGTAGCAGAGACCAAAGTTCTATTGTCAATTTCTGCTTAATGGTTCATGCTCAAGGAATCTCGACCCTAGAGTAGCATGAGTATATTTTCTTTGATTGTACACTCTTTTTTTTTTGTCTTTTATGACATTTTTCCAAGACAAGTGTTATCCCTTATATTCAGGAGCATGTTTCCTAATCTACGAACTCCATAGTTATACTCACTAGACCATAGCTAGTTTTGTGACTGTTCAGGTTGAATCTTTTGTTAGTAATCTATTTGTAGATAATAGTTCCATTATCATGTTTTGTCATAGAGTTTGGGATGCCTTACACCTTCACATATATGACAGTCTTGTTGTTTCTTGTTTCATATGAGTAAAAATATAGGAATCATTGTTAGGCCATAGGACTTGAGGATGAATTTCTAGTTAACTCCCATGTCTATTGTATAATCGTGACAACTTCTCTGAGTATTGATGTATCAGTATGCATATATGGTCGTGTCAAACTCATGTTCTCCGTATTTCGGACACTATGGTAACCGATGTGACATAGAGGAGGTAAGACAAGGACACCCATCATTTCTATATACAATATCAAAGTGGTCTTCTTTATAGCGCGGTTAATGGATCGAACTATAGGTGACTTGACAGTAGGGAGAGCAAGGTACTAGTTCTTGGGATTCTTTGCTATGAGAATCAAGACAAGGTTTCCTAGTCTTATGTTTTTCGTTTCTGTTTGGTAATCCATCTGGGGATGGTAGACGCTACTATAACAAAGCTTGATACCTATATTTCTCCATAAGATTCTTCACTAATGGCCATAAATTTGGTATCCTAATTTTAGATGATAGAGTTAGGGACTTTATAGAGACGACCAACCTCCCAGAAGAAAAGGTTTACAATTTTGGAGACATCTTGGATAAGTGGTCAATGACAACGCACTAATCTTTTCCACCTCTAGTACGAGGCAGACCCAACATAAAATCCATGATGACGTAAACCCAAGAGATATAGGCATAGGGATGGTGTATTTAGGTTTGCATTGGTAGTACCCTTGGACACCTGGCACAGGTCTCACTTTTCTCCGAATCGGACAATAATGTCGCATTTCATTCTTGGCCAAAAATAGTAATGGTGGATGAGTTCCACTACTTTGTCACAACCAAAATGACCTTCAATGTGTAGCTTCTTTATAATCTTGGAACGCAATAAACAGTTAGGAATATAGAGTTTAACTCCATGGAACAAATTTCCTTCTACCAGAAGATAATTTGGTCACCTTTGCTTTTGCACCTCATTATAGATAGCATCAAAGTACAACATATAGGTCCTTGAAAAGGTTAAACCCCACTACTTGGGTTTTATAGTTATAACAAAGATAACCTCCTTCTTAAAGCATCAGCAACCCGGTTTGAGCTCCATCTATTTGTCTCCATAAGAAGGTGTATCATTAGATGAACTCCACCATCTTCCATGGCAAAGGTTCAGCTTGTGCATCTATTTATGGTCAGAATAAAGTATCAACTTTCGTTGTATTAGGTAGTGCTCCAATAATGCAAGGCTTGAACAATTGCATAAATGGCACAATTGGTGTTGTGGTTTTTGCAAGATCCATTGAACCTCTCCATGAAGAAAGCCACGAGTCATCTTTCTTAGTTGAGTACTCCTCTAATGCCAACAACAATTCCTCTAATGCCAACAACAATTGCATCGCAAACCACCTTAAATTCCTTATCAAAGTCAGGGATACATAAGCAATTTTAAGTTTCTTCTTGATAATGTTGAAGGCCGCCCTAAATTTCAAAATGTTAGTCCAATAGAAGATTGCTTTTGTCTTTTAGTTGTAGCATCCGCTTCTGGAAAACCTTAATTAACATACAAAGAACATATGAAATTTGATATTTGAAAGTTTTTGAATTGATCGAGAATACTGGGATGACGTTCCTAAGCCTTGCTAATGATTAACAAAATAATATTATGTTTGGAAATACTCTAAATAGACTTAGAACAACCTTAAATGGTTCCCCATAATTTTTTAGAATTTTTACACTCTTTTGGAATTCTTTGGTAAACAAAACTCGAAAAATACAAACAAATTATTAACTAGTTGTGGGAACTACCACTTGAAATCTGTACACCATAGAATCCCTTGAAACTTGATAATTAGTTTCCTAATAACCCATAGTAATTTCTAAAATTTTAGAATTTCTCCTAGGTTAAATGGTATTTTCCCAAGGCCTAAAACCAAGTTTCAAATTTTATAAATTATTATCTAATCAATCAAACCGATTTTCTGAATTTTTCCTACAGATCAGGCCGGATCGATAGGCCTAACCAGACCCCATACCTTTTTCTTTAGTTATTAACCCCAGACATTGACCCAATGATGGATTAAGTCTAAATCGTTGGATCAGGCATGTTAGCTTCGACCCGTACTCAGATCCACGACTTAAGCCGCGTGATCCTGATCGCATGATCCAGCAAGAAGGGATCTAAACCACTTGATTTAACCTCCCTATACCTACTAGCATGAGTTGGACATAGTACAATTCAATCATTCACCATAATACAATTCAATCATTCACCCTCTGTGTAGATACATACAATATTTCTGTATCATAGCCCCTTCCGTATCTCGATTATGTCCAACAGTTGTACAAACTTCCAAAGCCTCATTATCTCTCATCTAATCCCCAAATCAAGTGCCATGAATATCAAACTCTTTCTTTATCCTTCCATTTCAATCTATAAAATTTGATCATCGCCTTGATGATAGTGCAACGAGAAATTCCCCTGACAATACTAACAAATTGTTTTCTATTTTTGCGATTCTGGAGAATCCAACTGTTGGATGTTCGATCCATCTTCACCAGCTTGTTCCTGTTTAGTTTTTCTCCCTCTAAATGAATTTTTTATTGATTTCATTATCGTTTGACTCATGAATTCACCTCGTATCTGTTTTTGTATCTATATGTATTAGGGCTATATCTCGAGATTCGTGTGTCAAAATGATGATTCAATGATGATTCGTCGATTCCAACGAGTTCTTGGCTCTGAGATCTTTAATATTACCATATTTGATCTTGATTTTGAGATAAAGATTCTTAGACATTGTTTTGTATCTTGTTGCTTGTCATGTCTCTCGATTTTCATTCTTTTGGTCACTTTTCTAACTTTCCTATTTTAAATAATTAATTCAGAATTTAAATTATTTATACTGATTAGATATGCTTAACTTATGAACAAGAAACCATAACTTTTCTAATTTACTTTACTTGATCAAGAAGTAATCCTATTTTGTTTTGGGTATGATTCTTGAACGTGATCTTGCGGGTTACTTGTGGGTTTAGATTAATTGCTTGTGGATATTTAGTCTTGGATATATCATGATAGCTTGTGAGTTGAATTTATTTGTACAGTCACGATCGACAAGCACGCACATGCATTTAGTGTTTTGTATTACCTTTATTGTATAATGCTAGTATTACTTGTTATTGATTGTAGAAAGCTATTATCTATTCATATTGATCCTCTAACTTTGTACACGAGAGAGTGTGTCAATTATAATAATGATATGGTAAATCTTAACATATAGTTCTCATTTATTATTGTTCATATTTCTAGTATTATTATGATCATGTTGCTAGTGAGAGATGTGTGGGGGAATATAACTAGTAGGCATGTGGAGTACGACCCGTTGCAACCTCACGTTTATGTGAAGTAATTTACCCTACTGGTAGTATTGGTATTTGACTAGCGTGTTACCAATGGGTTATCCCATCTCATCCATGTGTTCTAAAGTTGTATTCTAATACAACACTGCACATGTATAAGTAGTTGTTCTTGATATGGTCATTCATGTTAGTCTTTCAATAATACTACTACATCCTAAATATGGATATTGTTATTATACTAGTAGCAGAGTGGGTCGTGATATCCGGTAATCCGTGATTAGGGCCAACTAAAGTTGTGATGAAGCGCCTATAGAGTGGGGCGAGGCAGTAAAAGCTCCGGGCTTCATGCATGTTGCGAGGTGTACGTCAATTTTCTATTACCCATATATTTGACTGATCAGCTTATACACCTTTGATGGAGACGATATATCCTTAGAACATGACCTGGTTGGTCATAAAACAACACTTCTTGGGGTGGGTATAGATTTATTGGTTATGTCGCTCAGGTCCTGCAAGTCAGTTTAAACAAAATGACTATATATGAATATATCATAAAAATATACGATGCACCTTCCGATTAATTATTGTAGCACATGATTTATCACTCTAATGAAGGTACATGGCGCATTGGACATAAAGAATGGCATCATACGCCACTCATAGAATAGAACCCATCTTAAGTATTGAATATCATCTTCTTTTCATCCCAGGGTGGACTCGAATCTGATGCTAGTGCTCTTTAGTTCAATTTTGGAAAGGATCTTCACCCTTTTATGTTGGTCCAGCATGTCTTTGAGCCTGGACATTGGAATATGAATTTCATTGTCCACTTTTTGATTGCTCGACTATCAATGAAAATATGCCATATACCATCTTGGGAATGAGGAGAGCACATATAACGCAGGCTCATGCTTGGTTGCACAATTGCTTCTTTTAAAGGATATGAAACAAGCTACTTAAAATCCTCGGTGTCCCTTAAGCCCATTGTATAAGTGGTTCAATTAGGGTGACTCGTCCCTAGTACAAGATTTATATAGTACCATATCTCCCACATGGGAGAAATGCCTACTGGTTGATTAGTCTGGTTGGATCGACATTCCTCTTGATCTCGATCTGACTAATTCTTTACAACTCAAATTGTCTTCTCAACTCATCCATCTCAATATCTCGTAGATATCTTTCATAGATGTCATGGCACCACAACCACCATGACGAGAACATACACATATCTTGATAGGTGCGAGTAATCTGTATAAGGGTTACAAGCATTGAGGTGCAACCCTAGCCTGCACATTAAGGATTTCAGCAAAAGGAAAAAGAGGGGAAATATACTCAGTAGATAAAGTCACTCATGCTAGATCTTTATTTAATTTTATTATGTATGCTTAATACATTTGATAAAGGGGTTATTATATTGAGCTATAGGTTTCTAAAATTGGAAAAAGTACATAACTAGAAATATTGTTGGTAATAAACAAATTATTAAAGAGGGAAATAAATCAGGATACATGATTATGATGGAAAAGAATCGACAGTAAATCTCCATGATATGATAAATCAACAAGTTATATTTTACAAAAATGAAAAAAATATGTTACAAAGATGATTGAGGGCCTAAACAATATAATTTGAGGAAATGAAAAACTAGGTGGTGACCAAGGGAAACATCCTATTTATTGATTTTTATTCATGGGTTTCCCCTTTATCTTTGATTTGGCTACTCATTGGCCCCGAAATAGTCTTATGTATCCAAAATTTTGGTATAGGATAGTCTAGATATATGTACTAAGTATGACGTGTTTAGCATGGTCCAACCTCTCCAAGTATCCAAGATGGCATCAATACTTGACCATTAGTGCATATTGAGTACCTTCCGTGGTACGAGTAGGACGAGATGGCATCAAGCTACTATAGATGGACACCATGGCATACATGAGACTCCCTACAACTTCTGTTGTAAGGGGGTTGCTCACTTTCTTTGACCCGTCCATTCCGAAACGCTGAAGTGCTCGGTGAATGTACTTCTTTTGGGACAAGTAAAGCAGCTTGGACTCTCTCTCTCTCTCTCTCTCTCTCTCTCTCTCTCTCTCTCGGTTGATCTTTATCCCAAAAATAGTCTTCGCTGCGCTCAAATCCTTCATAGAGAAGGTCGCACCCAGTTGGTACTTCAACTCTACTATCCTGGTAGTATTCTGACTCACCAATAGCATATCATCAACATAAAGCAGAAGTATGATAAAATCATCCTCGACAAAGTTTTTTACGAATACACAATGATCCAACGTAGTCCGTGCATAACCATGCTCCCCCATAAATGACTCAAACTTCCTGTACCACTAACTCGGAGCATGTTTTATACCGTACAGGCTCTTCCTCAACCAGCAGACTAAGTGTCACAGAATCCCTCTGGCTGCTTTATGTATAACTCCTCTAAATTATCGTGGAGGAATGCTATCTTTATGTCCATCTACTCAACCTCTAAGTCAAAACTGACTGCTAACACCAGCACCACCCGAATAGATGACAACTTGACGACCGATGAGAAGATCTCATCAAAATCTATATCTTTCTGCTGACCATAACCTTTAACTACCAGCCTCGCTTTGTATCGAGGGCGAGTAACATCATATGTCTGGTTCACTCTAAACACTCATCGATTCTTCAAAGCCTTCTTGTCCTTTGGCAACCCACCATCTCATAAGTGGAGTTTCCTTGTAAGGAACTCATCTCCTCCTGAGGGTCACATAGCAAGCTAATGATCAAGGTTGGAAGCAACTCCATCTACTGGCTCCTCATATTTGGATTCTCTGCAGTGTCCTCCGAAAAAGGCTTGAAGCAAAATGACTAACTCAGGCAATTCCTCAGTCTCAGAAGGCATCTCGAATCTTGAGTGTTGCTCATGGTCTGATTATCGACGAATACCATTTCCCTGCTTCTATAGAGCTTTCTTTCCACCGGGTCGTAGAGTCTATATCCAAACTCATCCCGACCATTGCCAACAAAGACACATTGCCTCATCTTCGGCTCAAGTTTGGATTTTTCGTCCTTCGGTACATGCACGAAAGACTTACATCCAAACACTCGCAGGTGATTGTATGACGGCTCTTTGTCGTACCATACTTTATCAGGCACATCACCCTGTAAAGGAGCACTAGGTAAATTTATAATATAACTAGCAGTGTTGAGAGCCTCACCCTAATAACTGTCCGGTAAGTTTGCTTCTGACAGCAAATACCTTACCCTCTCCATGAGTGTTATGTTCATGTGCTCTGCTACACCATTGAGTTCAGGTGTCTTTGGCAGTCTCCTGGTGCCATATCCCTTGCTCTCTCCAATACGTATCAAAGGGACCAATGTATTCGCCGCCATTGTCAGACTGAACATATATTAACTTCTTGCCCGTCTCCCTGTCAACAAAGGTCTGATACTATTTGAAAGTGCTAGCACCTGATCCTTGGTCTTTAAAGTATAGACCCAAACTTTCCTGTAACAATCATCAATAAAAGTTATAAAGTAAGAAGCACTACCAATAGATTTTACCTTCATTGGATCGCAGACATCCGAGTGAACCAACTCGAGCAACGCCGACTTCCTTGAACTTGGATGACTTTGGAAAGACATCATATTTTACTTTCCTGCTAAACAGTACATGCATCTCTCCAACTTTGTAGACTTGAGCACCGGGATCACCTTCATGTTCAATAAATAGCTCATTCCCTTCTCGCTGATATGGCTGAGCTGCATGTGCTATAACTCGGTAGACGCATCGCTGACCGCGTTAACCTCCTGTATCCCATTTGTGCTCCTTCTATATCATAGAGACCGAACTTCTTGCTTCCTTTGGCAATTGCCATTGAACCTTTAAAAAGCTTCCACTGACCGTTCCCGAAGAGATTGAAGAATCCATTATCATTCAACCTTCCAACCGACACCAGGTTGAAATGGATATCAGAAAATGACGAACATTCTTAAGAACAAGAATTGTGCATGTCTTGGTTCTCAAATGCACATCTCTAATAGCAACAACCTTTGATACATCTTTGTGGCCCATCTTCAACACTCCATAGTCGCTTGTTATCTTAGTGGCAAATAGTGCCCTGTTGTGAGATACGTGCGCTGAAGAACCTGAGTCCACCAGCCAAGAATTGTCATCGCAGGCGAGATTCAAGAATAACTCATCACCTACAATGATTACATCACCTCCATGTGCTGAGGCATCCGTTGTTGTGTCTCACCTTGCTTTAACTTATAATGGAAGCACTCGGAGTCCTTGTACCAACCTTTGGACTTGCCTCTGCTCGTCTCTGCCACCGTCCGGACCCCTGCTTTTATCCCTTCAATGGCTCTCTGAAACAAACGCCTCTGAATGAGATGAGGGTGAAGAGCCCTGACATTTCCTCTGTATCTCTTTATTCAACACCCTGCTCTTGACAAACTCCAAACTAACCATGCCATTTGGAGCAGAAGCGATCATGGACACCCGTACGGTCTCCCACGAGTCTGGCAAAGTACACAACAACCATAGCCCATGAACTTCGTCGTCGAACTTTACTCCCATCGAGGATAACTGGTCAACCACACCCTGGAACTCACTCAAGTGATACGTGATAGACGTACCATCTTAGTACCACCGACCCTTCATCATTCGGATCAGGAATAACTTGTTTAGCTCGATCTTCTTCACGTACAAAGATTCCAGCTTCTCCCAAAGTATCATAGCGTCTTTTATATTAGCAATGTGATTGTACACGGTCTCGTCAACAAACTACATGATGTACCCGCACACCTGTTCAGTCCGCTTTGGATTTCTCCTTGGGCTTCTCGGAAGTAAACACGGGAAGATATAGTTTTTTGACAAATAATAAAACCTTCATCTTGCTCCGCCAATGGTGGTAATTGGAACCATTTAGGTTTACCATGCAAACCAGCTTTGCGTCCATCTCTTCTCTTTGGTTTTGATTGTCAAACCTGATACCAACTAATAGCTTTGATACCACGTATTGGAAACGAAACGCAAAAATCGTTCCCCAAACCAAAGAGACTGCTAGAGAACCAAACAATAAAAATACACCAAAACCAAATTGCCAAAATCACAAAGAAAACTCTTACGATAAAACCCATGGGACGATCGGAGTCCAACCCTGGAAAGCCTCCACTAATGGAATAGGAAATACATCGACTCCTTACAAATTTATCACCGATCCAAACAGATTACCACAACTCCTTAAAAAAGAAAACACGATTATAAGCACACAAAGAATGAAGATGACGAGAAATAATTACCCGAAATGATCTCTTCTTCGATGTAGCCGCCAATCCCCTCTTTCTTTCTCCAATAGTTGTAAAGCACTAGTGCCTCCTTTTTGCATTGTTTAGAGATATATTTTAGGATTAAGAGACACCTATAATATATATAGCCTCAAATCTACAACTAATATGAACCATTAAGGTATTCCTATTATATGTAGAAATATTCAATCCAAACAATTGAGGTATTCCTAATATGTAGGAATACTCAATCCAACTCTGGGGCATTTTCTACATAGGTTGGGAACCCTACCCACTCCAAGAGTCATATCAAGGTCAAGATCAAAGCCATGTACAATGAAGGTGCACAAAAAAAAATAGAATCAAATAATGATCAAGTATGGTTGCTATAAAAAAGGAAGAGGTTAAGTGCATCTATTCTTGTAATGCATTTTCTCTAGCCAATTACAAGCAATTTACAGTATAGAAGATAATAATTCATATACGCCAAACGAACCTAGTAAACTAGGTGTATCACAATATTCAACTAATTACACTTGCAGAATAGTTACCTAGATGCATAAGCATGGGTAAACAAAGATTATTTACATATTAATTAGCAAAATGCATATTCTAGTTGACCTATGTACACTTACGAACTAACTCTGAAATATAATGTTTAATCGACTAAATATTAAATGATTTTCAAGCCAGACCCACACACTAATTGTCCTTAAACTTGTCATAGTAATATTGTCATTCAACACACAAGGTATTTGATCATATTATTGTAGTTAATTTATACAATAAATAACTCTCCTTACTCCCCTACGTATACAATTTCTCACCTAAATACAAAAACAAGTTTAACCAAAAGAAAAATATAAATAAAAGGAATGGAATTAAAGAGCTATGTAAAAATGAAAACGGTAGGAATTTCTCTTGAATGTGATATAAAAAACTCAAAAAAAAAAAAAAAATATATTTCTTATCAACTTGTTAATCTTTAAGGGCCTGTTTGGTACACGAAATTTTATTCCTAAAATTTTAATTACTTTAATCCTGTACAACAAATACATAGGTATTTGGTTTTACTGTGTTTCATACAATAAATAGTTTTATCATGTGTGGTACAATTTTAGTATTCCAAGGCGTATAGAATTCATATATTTGGTGTCATCAGTAAATCATTAGCAATATGACATTTTAACATAAATTTCGTGAATTACCCCTACGTTACAAAATTATTACTGTGGTAATCTATAAAAAATATGAATCTCAAAAGCACAATAATACAAACACTTATCATTCTTACAGTAGTTCAAGTCTGGTCTATGCTCAGTCTTGTTGCATTGTGGTGGTTGTTCACTTTAGAACAAATTTAGGTAGGGTTTGTTTAAGCTTATAATTTGATCGAGTTACCTTCAGGTCAAGTTTGGACCAGGTTTGAGTAAATTGTGTTTTCATCAGGTTTTGGTTAGATTTTGGTTAAGTCGGGTTTGGGTTCAAGTTGACTTAGGTCCAAATCCGATCAAGTGGGGTTTGTGTTTAGTCCGATTTCGATTGGGTCTGGGTCGAGTTGAATTTTTGATAGGAAAATCTTACTCCCACCCATATTACTTCATAATATAGAACCTCTAAGATGATATTTTGATATCTAATTTAGGAAGATTATTTTGGTTAATATCATTTAATATCAACTTCCATTCTAAGAGTTAAAAATTATAATTTAGAAGCATAAAAAAAATGTTCTTTTTAGAAATATAATATTGATTTGTAACCAAATTCACAATTCTTTACTAATGATATCAAGAAGAACCCATGTTTAGGTCATATTACTCAGAAGTTCGAACCCTTTCATCATCATTATCTACATTATTATATTTAAACATGGAAATACTAACAAAATAAACATTGAAGCATAAAGGATTTAAAAAAAATTTAAAATAAGATAATATCAAGAAAAACTAACCATGATAGTGATATCTAAGAAGACACATCTTCAAAACAGTCAAAGAAACAATGTCATCATCCACCGCCAAAACTCTTAGTCCTGTTAAGAACGGAGTACTCAAACTCGCCTCCGACCTAGGATCCATACCAGCCGTGGTTCTTGATGCCATTTGAATTCTTCTTTTCTCCTCTCACTTGCTCAAAAACTTTCAAATGCAGTTGAACTCAAACTGAAGAAGAAAAAAGGGAAGAAGAAAGAGAGAAAGAGAAAGAGAGAAAGAAGAAATGTTGAACAAAAATGAGAGATTGAGAGCTTTCTGTTATGGGTGGGAATCTTTTTGAACTTCTTCTGACTGAATGGATAGAGATTAATTATTATTTATTGTTTCTTTCAAAAATTTCTTCCGAAACACTTCATGTTAGGACAACATTCATTAATTGTTTGGATATCGTCTTGTGGAATAACCAAAATTGGCAGTGAGCGATGACTAACATGCATGCATCCGGCTAGGAGAGTAACTTGACTCGAAGTCACGCAATATCCAAATTTTTATAGTTCAAAATAATTCATACTTTTTTTTTCATATGGACTGTAAATACAATAACTTCTTCATTTCATGAAGTTTACCCCCTAATTAATGACCAACCAAACATTTAGTGGAGTAATTACATTACAAAAATTATGAGTAAACAAACTTCCATCAGATAAAGTATAACCATCTAATTCATTGAATTTGAACTAAAGTGGAAACTGATATTCCTTACTAGTTTCTTATTAATGATTATAAATCATTACAGATTAGATCAACTAAAATCTAGCAGGTTTGTTATATGTTTTAATAGGTAATTTGGATCTATATATGTTATATATTGTTAAAATTATAAACAAATATTTTTGATAAATCGTCCATTTTTTAGCTAAACAAACTTCATGAAAAAAGGTATAGTGTTGCTCCAAAATTCTTCCTTTTATCCACTGTTATTCCTATTTGGCAATATTTATTATCTAGGTCATCTGGTCCACCTCTTGAATGATGTCTTAATCTTTACCTTACATTTACATAAAACCTTTTAAACTTCTACAAATTATTTTATATTTGATATGGATCGATTCATTACACATTGATAGTTGTTAGATATGACTCAATTTTAAAGTAGCTCTTATTGGATGGTGACATATAGATTTTGAATTGAATGGCCTCACGCTTTAAAATATTGTATTTATTTTAAGTCCTAATTAATAGATAAGGATCATTTTAAATTTTACATTAGTTTATATATATATATAATAATTTTTCCACGAACCATGTCCTAGTCCCGCCCCTCTTCCGTGGTGGCCACCCCTATCAGCCGCCTCCCGGCGGCTAGTTGCTCGTCCGTCGCCGTTTCCATCCCCTCCCCCCTGTCCGCCTCGTCACCTCCACATATTCCCTCTTTCGTCACCCTCCCGCCCTCCGCGCTCCTGGAGGATTCCTCCGCCCCCTTTCATCCGCCACCGCCGTTGTCTTTACCCTGGCCTCCCCTCCCAACGCTCCTCCCAGCCCCCTCCGCCTTGAGCCTTCGGCCCCCCTACTCTGTGGCCTTCACCTGTCAAGCCCCCCCACACCCCGCCCCCTGCCTTCGTCATCCCGTTTTCCACCCTCCACAGCTGCTCGCACCCAGAACCCGTCCTCCTCCGCCGCCTTCCCTCCCGAGTCACCTTCCGCTTCCCCTCCTCCCCCCCCGTCCATGTCTCCTCCGTTCCCCCCCCCTTCTGTAGCTCCTATCGTTTGATCGTTCGTGGTTGCCGTCTCCACCCCAACTCCCTCCCTCATCCAAGCTGCCTTGTCGTGCATCACCTCATAGGCTGATGGCACCCCAGCAGTCGAGCTATCCGCTTCCATGGTACACGCGCTTCTGATTCCCCTTCGATTCGCGCTAGTCGAAAAATTCTCTCATGCTCGCCCTCCAGTTTACACGATTCGTTCCTCCATCGCCAGATATTCTTTTGCCGGCCCTATTGCTGTCGGGGTTATCGACTCCCGTCACCTACTCCTTCGTCCAGTTGGAAGGCGACTTCCTGAGGCTGAGATCTAGAGACGTCTAGTTCGTCGCTAACGCTCCTATGCGTATCTTTAGATGGTCTCCGAGTTTCAATCCCCGCATCGAATCCCCCATCGCTCCCATATGGCTTCGCTCCCCGGCCTTCCTCAACACCTCTTTGCTCCGAAAGCGGTGCTCGCTATGACTAGTTATTTAGGTATTCCCCTGAGAGTCGACTCTGCAACCGTTTCTCGTTCTCGCCCCACTCGAGCCCACGTTCTCGTTGAAATAGACGTGAGTAAGCCTCTTCCTCCGGCTCTCAAACTGATACTCCCGCATGGCAACAACACCAGTCAACCAATGGAGTACGAGAAATACCTCCAGACTATAGGGAAAATGTATTTTCACAGTGCGCATTGTGCGCCGTAAAAGACTTTAGACGACACACATGCTAACGCCGTATTAGCACATGCCGTAAAAAGATGGTACTTTAGACGATATAATCTGCGTGTCGTCTAAACTCAATTTGTGCGCCATCTATACTCATGCCATTCATTGCGTGTCGTGAAAAGACAATTGTGGCATGGAGTATCGTGTCGTTAGTACGCAATCACGACATACTTATACACGTCATTAATGCACAATCACGACATTCGAATGCACGCCGTTAATAATATTTTACGACTTCCTTTGCAAGTCTTTATTAGTCAATTATGATATTCATTGTATGTCGTGAAAAGTACCATATACACATCAATTAGGACATATTCTGCACGCCTTAATTTCTTTTCAATTTTTTTGTAAAAAAAATCATGCCTTTTGTGTAATCAATTTTACCTTTTGACATTCAATCACAAAACATATAATATACACAACAATTATGAAAAATAATAACTTTCATTGAAACAATAATGTCAAATCATCCAAATCCAAAATCACTTTATAGTGAACACAACAATTGTTATAAGTACTAACTTTCATTGAACCATAATAATGTCAAATCATGTGAATCACAAATCACCAACTAAAATCCAAAATCAATTTATAGTGAATACAAAATATATTGATTCCTTCGTTCCATTCATAATCAAAATGCAATATAAGTAGAGGCATCTTCAAGCTCCACTGCAAAAGTGCCCAAGTCCATAGTACATTCCACACCAACAACTGACGTCTTTGTTTATGTCTTCGTTTAAGCTAAACTTTCAACTTCCCCTCCCCCCTTATTAGATCTTCTCTCGATCAGATTTTCCAGAACAATAATTAAAAAAATCACCCTGATAAAGTGAACCAATTGGTCAATTGCTTTAATAATATACTATATATGTACCCAATTATAGACCACTGCAATGGTGGTACATATGTGAATGTAATTGTAGACTTCATAGACTACCCAATGAAGCTTCATCTGTTGTGATAAATGTTTGATCCTAATACATAAAAGTATTCAGACTCACTGAGATGAATAATTGAAACAAAATAATACAAAATATTAAGATTAGATAAGTGTCACGCCCCAGTCCCAGAATACACGGGACTAGGCCACGTGGCAATAGCCAGCTACGTACCAAGGGGACTCCAGTCCGGCTCTGATTACGTATAAGCTGTAAATGAGGGTCACTATCTAGATAACACGGTATACATGCCTATGTCTCAACCCACAAGGATATGTAATAAAGAAGGAACAACATGTATCATGGTGTGCACCCCACACTACACTCGTCCAAATAGACTCGAAGGAAATAATATGAGTCCACAAATACTGGGCTATACTAGCAGAAAATAAGCAAAGATCATAATAGCTGAATAATGAAGAAGTGAATACAAATATCGAGTAACAATACCTGTATACAGGTATAATACTCATCAGCAGCTCCAGCCTCCCGTCAGCAATCGACCCTACAATTTGGCAGGGAACCATCAAGCACAAGCATTCGTCTTTCCAAAATAAAGAGAGATAAGAAACAATGATAACGATATTGATGGAAAAGGAACGAATACAATTTGGAAATCCAATAGCGATAATCAAATACAAAGGGAGTTTTTAAAATCGGTTATGGATTGAGATCCTATTCAACAATCATCCTAAATTGCAGGCTCGTTCGGTACAGTAATATAACCGAAACGATATGCTCTGAGACCTGCATGGGCCACCACAAAAACCATGTCACGCCCCAGTTCCAAATATAAGGAACTGAGCCACGTGACAATGGCCAGCGGGTACACTTCGACGGACATCCCAATCTAATGGACCCGACGGAGTACACCTAAGCTGTAAAGTACAATAATAAAACCCAACATATAAAACATAGACAATGAAACTAAATCTCATCCACAGACATCTGAAAATAGAACACATAGAGAAATCATATCTACTAATGTGCAGCAGGGAAATAAGACTGAAAATGTATCATAATACAAATACGAATAGAGTCACACGGGAACAAACCCGCTAATACAAATACTGAATGAATGGAAGCAGTAAGATAACTAGGGCCGATATCTGCAAACTAGATAATAATACCGGGCCCAGGGTGAAGTCACTACCAGAGATCAAACGAAGTTCTCGAAAAGGATCTCGTCCTCTACAACAAATCATGATCCTGGATATACATCTGGTCCGTACTCCTCCGGATAGTCCTCCTCGTCTAAGCCTGGAAGGGAACCAGGTCCTCAGAGGGACGTAACAAGATACAAAAACAGTATGATATAGTATAACAGAAAGAAACATGTGATACGCCTGTGTAATCTAGCATAACCACCTAAGTGAGATGCAACTTTAAAAACAATGTTCAACGCGCGGGCTTTCCAAATATAAAACCGTAGCTCCAAGGCACAGAGACACACGGGACGTACCGTAGCTCTGAGCACAGAGTCACACAGGTGATACTACGACTCCGGATACAGGATCTTTACATAAATAGGAATATATATATATATATAGCGCGTACAAAGTAGCGCAAACGTCTAGTAACTGTCTTCCTCTCCCAATGCAGTCAACGAGTGCTCGCTGAACCTGAACCTCTATCTAACAGTCTCGTCATACTGAAGTAACTTTCAACAATCACGACCCTAAAGTCATCATAGATTTCGGTCATGCTGACACTATCAGGATACAGAAAATCTGGCACGATGACGGTGTCTGAATGTGTCCTAGGATTCTGATGTAACCAAGTAGGTACATCAAGGTGTCTCGAACATCTATCAATCGATACTAGACGTTACCAACGAACGTCTGCACCTGGATATGACCCGGACGCTAAGTAACGGTTCTGATCCAAAGCGCACACAATGCATAGATAGAATAAACAGTAAATCTGGAACTGAGATACAGGATGGCAAGGTACACTTGCCTGGATCCGGATGCTGCAGGCGGGGCTCCGGTACAACGTCCAAGTCCGAGGATCCCAAAGTACCTAAAGATGATATATAAAATTAATTAATAATCTAGCTCGATACTATCTAAAATAAGAGGTAACAACACGTCTAGCATAGGCTTCTGTCTTAGTTACATAGCTCACATAGATACTAACTAGAGGGTTGACCCAAGTTGACTAGGGTAACGTTGCATCAAATACGATCAACAATTAGTATAATGTCCTCAAACAAAATCTTCAACCCCTAATATTCATCACAGTGATTTCGATCAATTAAGTTATGCTCATCCTCGACCATACCATCCTTGTAATCACAGACGTAATTTTATACACCCAATTTAGTTGACACCCCTAATTACACATAATGTTCGCGTATAGTATCCTCGTTCATATCATCACTAAGGTACCAAATTCATTGGTACATCCCCAACATATGTATTTTTCATATTTATTTATCCTTAAATAATTTGTTATAAATATCAAGTTCACATATATGTAACCGCAATAATTGCTATAAAACCATTCCACATATATATTTAACCTTAACAATTGTCATTAGATTATGCATAGGAATTATTTATGAAACCCTAACCTTAACTAGGTTTCCTTAGCACATACAAATATAACTACACAAAAAGAAGAAGGATGAGGAGTTAAGGTGGCTGCGGGTGGTGGCAGCGGCGGTGCTGCGACTTCGATCAGGGATAGCGTCGACCGTGGGGGTGGTGCGCGTGTCGACCGAGGTGGTGGTGGTGGTGCTCGGCTGCATGAGGGTAGTGGTGCTCGGCTACTGTGGTTGTCATCACCCTGATTTTTTAGAATATTTTTAAAACAATTTTACACAATTTTCCGTAATTTTCTGGAATTAAAACTAAGATATTTTATGATTAAATGATTTTTAAATGATATTAATTAATATTAAAATATTATGAAAATAATATTTTTGGGTGTGAAATGAAAAACTAGACATAGGGTAATTTTTCAGGAATTTATTGGACCCCAGAAGCATTTTTAAAGCCCTAAAAACTAATGTATATTTAAACCTAATTAAACCCTGAATAAACCCGGTTTATTTCTAAATAAACCAAACCAACCCGAACCAACCCAAACCCGGTTCAACTGAACCGAACCCAACCTTAGCGGGTCGGATCTAAACCCGACCCGAAACCCGCCCCACTTCCTAGCGGATTGGGCCAGATTCATAATGAACCCGACCCGGACCCGGACCCGTTACCCAATCTGAACCCTAAACCTAATCCCACCTCCTAGCGGATTGGGCCAGATTCATAATGTAATTCGTTGTTTGGAAATGAAATATATCAGCTCGTGGAGATGTGGTAAGACATGGAAGTAAAGAAGAGACTTGCATCGTCGCGGACAACTTGTGCACAAGGTTTTTATGGATCCAGCGAACGGTCGTCGAGGTGCACCGAACCGATTCAACCTAGGTGGAAGCCTGATAGCAATGGGTGATTCGGGAACTTGTAGCAGGCTCGCTACCCGTATTGCAAGGATTACCGTCTAACCTACTACGATCCATAATGGCTTGTGGTGCCAGCAATATTCATATAGATTAAGTAAAGTTGGATTGCGATAATCCAGCTTTACGTTATTGCATTGAAATAAGAAATTTGATTACAACACACATGTACAGACCGAGAATAATGTGCTTGAACAATTTGAGTAACATAGTAATCTAGTATCACAAATTATGTATATCGTGCACTTGAGTTACAAAAGACGCTCGTGGTACTTATGTTTTTCTTATACAAGTCTTTGAATCATTACATATATTATATGCTTGTTTAACTTGGTTTTATCTTTGGACAGGGAAGGATGAATGGTAAGTTGGTAAGTTTCGTCGTATTACTCTTATATCGCACGGCGCATCGCTACACGAGTTAGGCTTATATCTTATGCCATAAAACTGATCCTAAGGCAAGACTAGAAAGACAACTTAATAGATGGTGTATAGAACTAACATAGCGTATTTGGATTCGTTGAGCGGGCGAGAAGCATCCCCACTAGTGCATTCAATGTACTGATAACCCACCAGATTACTTGCAGGGAGCGAGAGAACCTTGTTCGGTGCGGAGTATCCCCTCGTACGCCCTAAGGCGTGGAGTTCGCTCTGGAGCCTTGGAGTGTTATGTCTGGAGCTAAAGCACATATACAGGACATAATGTTGGAACATCGCCTATGTATCATTACATATTGTAAGCCACTTGGCATACTTTTAATGTTTTGAGAGAGAGAGAGTTATCAATAGAGAGCTTAATTTTGCATCATACTTGTGTTATTCAATGATTATGCTATATCGACTTTGCGAACTAGTTATCGAATGGTCGTTTACTCGTGTCGTTCAAATATTCGCTGCGTTGGTGACTATCTATGCGAATATGTGGCTTAGTCATTTATCTTCTGTTCGGACCTTGGCCTTGCGCCAGTGCAGCTTGTGCTCGTACGGTATCACGTCCTGATGGAAATGATCATCCGACGGGAAAGCTGGCACGGTGATTCACATTCAGCCGGGATGGTCGATCCTGCGGGAGATCGGGGCATGACAGTCCACGTGTGACTGTGACATATTAAAAAGGCAAAAACAAATGGTTAATCGACTCCAAAGCCTTTACTTTGGACTGTGAGGACAAGACAGTCAATGCTGTCATGACCCGCACCCGGTATATGGGTACGAGAGCGTGGGTACGTCCAGCCTACGCCGCAGCATCGACGGTAGAACGTTGTCTAGGTCATATAACTATCTAATCAATCTAACATGAATATCCAACTCCATAAGGAGACACAGATATCATAATATAATACGGAATATACTCAATCACATAAGCTAAGGCACGATGAGATATCGAAGCAAACAATGAAATACAAGATAAGTCTAAACAACAATAAATAATCTAACCTGCAATCAATAACATCCAAGTCTCCAAGTATGCTGGAACAAGTCCTCTATGTCACAGTCTAAAAAAATATTCAGTCAGAATTGGAATAAAATACACCTCTAACAGCAGTTCCACATATATAGACAAAAACTATAACGCATTGTAAAGAAATACAAGACAGATATGAATACTGGCAATAAGAAATACTGGAATAATGATATGCTGGAATAAAGAAATACTGGAGCATGTCATCATCAATGTACATCTAGTAGTGAAATAGAAATACAAGTACACGCAAGAACAATGAACTGGTATGTAAGTGTATACAAGAATAATAACTAGAGCATGTGGAGATGCTAGATCAATATACTAGAGATACATGTCAAGAATCATCTTACTAAGTGTGTGAAACATCAGCATATCATGTGGTCAGCTTGGGACTGATAAGACTCATTACATTGATTAACGATCATCCTTGTAAAGTCAGGCTAACCACATATAACAGCGATGAGGCATGTAATGGTCAGGCTGCACCGACGTGAGGTGTGGGTGAGCTACGTGAGGTATGGGTGAGCTATGATGCAAGTAAAGATGGGTATGATCACATAAGCTACTAATATTTCCCTATTTTCCCCAGCTAGCACGATGGATTCCAAATTATGACTCCTCGTGACAGGTCTCAATGATGCCAACTCGTGTAAATAATAGTGTCAGAGTCATGTACGCTATACAATAAGAATTATAGAGATAATCAACATAATAGAAACTGTCAGAGAATGTACTCGCCTGGGGTCCTGCTACTGGCAATACCAATAACCTGATTTCCGAAGTCTTGTCTGAACAATCCAACAATCCTATAGACATCATAAATAATACAATATTACATCAGACATTATTCTGACACTCAATCATAATATACTGAACTCAAGGCTACGCTAGGTATGACTCTGGTCAACTAAGGTCAAGTGTGCGTCAATTTGCACGGGTGTCGTGTCTGTAATTGCTGTGCAATCAGACAGTCGGTGATACGGGTCTTGCCAGTACGTCGATGTACATATGGCAGTCTGCTATCATACTACATGGTCACATGTCAAGATAGCTACGGGGTATTCGTAATTACATTAGGGTCACCTAGTACACGGGCATGTAATACCTATTATTATTTATTATAAACATTAATTCTAACTAATTACAATTATAATAGATATATGCATTTAGATATACTTAATAGAGTTTATACTATATATATATATTTGTATACGTATACATATACATACATATTTATTAATCTTAGCATATACATTAATATTCACTGGTATATATATATATATATATATATATATATATATATATATATATATATATATATATATATATATATATATATATAAACCAATTTATTACATATATAATAAATATAAGTATATACACTAATTAAATACATACTATATATATATATATATTAAACATATACTATACGTATACATTTGTATATATATACTACCTTGAGA
The DNA here is from genome assembly GCA_036927795.1 of Iris macrosiphon. NCBI lineage: Eukaryota > Viridiplantae > Streptophyta > Magnoliopsida > Asparagales > Iridaceae > Iris > Iris macrosiphon. Next base: position 30,776,848 of record JAYESA010000017.1, on the reverse strand, counting down.
ATTATACTATATATATATACTAATATACATTTAGACATACTCTAATACGTATGCCAATACGCACATACTAATGGACAATATACGCATACGCGTACGTATGTGTATACAACAAACACAAGAGAATGCTTCTCACCTTGGCTTAGGCTTGCACGGGCACGCGCGCGGCGATGACGATGATGGCGATGACGATGACGATGATGGCGATGACGACGATGGTGAATGGTGATGATGTATAGGTGGTTCAGCGAGGTTGTGATGACGAGGACGGGGAGGAGAGTCGATGAGGGACTGCGGGGACTGTTCAGGCGTGTTGCTCAGGGTGTCGAGGAGGAGGAGAAGACGTCGAGGGGGATGGTGTTAATGATGATGATGGTCGGTGCAGCGTTCTGGTGGAGATGGCCGGTTTCTGGCGGGCTTAGGGGGCTCGGTGTAACACCCCGTTCCGCTCAAGCGGACTGCCGGCTCAAACGGCAAAAGTGCAACTGTCCCGACCCGCTTTGCCTCAAACAAGAAGCAAAGGATATCCAGACTTATCCCTACAGAAATTCAGCTTAGGCTTTCAGAGGCTCGCTTGACGTATCGCTCTTATAAGGTGGGTGGCTACGGTGAACTTGTCTTTGCTTAGCCAGCACACATAAAATCTAGAATATTCATGCTAGTCGCTAGGTGATTCACCCCTGCATGCTAATAAGAATCCAACGCACCTAGCTAAGGGAATAATCCCAACTTGTATTGCTTATGCTAGAACATGAAAATTGAAATACTGCTTATATTCGGACCCTCGCATGCTAAGTCCCCTAACGGTTTTATCTCTCGACTTACCTTCGGGTCCGAGCAAACGTGCCTGCTTATGTTCCTTAGAAACGCATGCTTGTTTGCTTGAATGTTGCCTTATTTTCATCCAAACCCCGGAAGACTACTAAGTAGTCATTTCGTGCATGATTGAACCTGCAAATATTCGGGACCGTTAGGTCACCAAGGCAAATTTTGAACCAGGGAATCTGCACCAAGAATGAATGAATCCCTGAATCACAGCTCGAGGAGCAAACTACTGAATCCTGTCTCAACAAGTTATATATATATATTCTGTTTTGAACTCGTTCCATACCGAACTTGTTCTTATATATATATTCTGCCTCGAACTTGTTTTTGTACTTGACCTGAGACCCTGACTTGCATGTTGCAGACAACTTATAAAAGGTGATCTTTGGATCTTATTTCGCGGGCGGTCACCGGGGCACTGGGGCCGACCCGGTCTAGACGAAACTTCTGGTAGTCGTCTGTTTCGGCGGGATAAGTGCAATGCCATCGTTTTTGTTGCTTGCACTTCATTCTCGACCCTGAGACTACAAACGATAGTCGTCTGTTTCGGCGGGATAAGTACAAGGGCCATCATTTCTGTTGCTTGCACTTCATCCTCGACCCTGAGACTACAAATGGTCCTTTATGGCTATGCCAACGACTTCTATTCATATAGATAAGTCATCCTCGCTTAGCGGCTATCCGCGTGCGAGTCATTGCATCGCATCAAGAAACAACTAAACACCTGAACGATCATGTTATAAAGACCCTCGTGTTTGCATATGCTATGCCTCCTGAATGTTATACTTGCCCGTGCTTGAATAACAATGTTTGCCTTGGACAGGGAAGGACAATTGGTAAGTTGGTAAGTCTCGCCGTATTTTCTCTCATGTCGCACGGCGCACTGCCACATGAGTTAGGCTATTTAATATTTGCATGAAACCGATTCTAAGGCAACTAGAAAGACAACTTAATAGTTGTGCATGAAACCTGTATTACGTGTTTGGATTTGTCGAGCGGGCGAGTAGATTCCCCACCAGTGCATTCAAGGTACTGATAATCCACCAGTTTGTATGCAGGGTACAGGAGAACCTCATTCGGTGTGGATGCCTCCTTCGTGCGTGCTAAGGCGTGGAGATCACTCCAAAGTAGCGGTGCGTCCGAAACTGAAGCACATATACAAGACATAATGTTGTGAACATCGCCTGTGCAATCATTCCACAATTGTATCCACTTGGCACGCTTTTACTGTTTCAGAGAGAGAGGCTTGAGCGACTTATAATCTCGGCTATACGCCACCTGTAACACTTGTTCATATCAATAAAAGAGTTGCTTTACTTCAACTTGTGTTATTCAATGCTTCCGCTATATTGTCGACTCAGTGAACTTGTTATCGATCGTCTATGCGTTCATGACTCTGCTGCACTCGAACAATCTGTGCGACTCTGTGGATTAGAACTCTTACCGCCAGCCAATGAACCACGGCCTTGCACGGACGTAGATCACGCTCGTGCGGCATCACGCCCGGATGGGTCAAAGTGATTGTTCCACGGGAGCGCTGGCGCGGTGATTCTCGCATAGCGGGAACGGTCGAATTGCCTGCTGGAGATCGGGACGTGACACACGGGCTGCTCGGTGCAGTTGGGTCGACGAGGAGGAGGCTTCAGGCAATGGCGGGGTAGGGAACTGCTTGTCGATGGGGTTCAACATGGAGGCGGGGATGGCAGCAGGGACGTCGACGGCTCGGCGAGGATGAGCGGCTAGACGAAGGAGAGGGAGATGGCCGATCGATGAGGTATCTCCGGCGAGGGGTTCATCAAGGAGAAGGAGGTGGGTTGAGCGTTCAGGTGAGGGATGGAGGTCGGGGTCGAGGAGAAGCAGCTGCACTGCTCGCCGGGGTGGCTTCTGAGCAGTCGGTCTCCGACGGGAATGGTGGCGGCCGGTCGGTTCATCGTGGAGAAGCTGGAGATTCGATGGAGGAGGTCGTACGGTAGGGGGAAAAGGTGATCGGAGGGCTCTAGTCTGGCGGCTCGTCTGAACTCCGACGAGGCTGAAGAGAGCGCAGGGGAAGACGGCCGGGCTCCGGTAGTCGAACGGGGAACAGGGATGAAGGGGGATGTCGGCTGGAACTTAGGTGTTTAGGGTTGGAATAGAAATAAAGAAAAAGGAAAAAGTAAAATAAGAGGATATTTATATGTGTAGGTCTTAGTTTGACCTAAAAATTGTTGACTTGGTCAAAGCCCTCTTGGGATTGGGCCTTCTCATGTAGGATTTCAATCGGCTAGGATTTGAATGGGTTCAAAAGAATGGCTCGGATTACATCGGTTCAAGGTTTGGAGGGCCAGGGTCTTAAGGAGCTTGGTGTTGAATTACACACTCCTAAAAATTATAGAAAAATACCCACGAAGGAGAATTGGGTTTATTCACGTATTGTACCTAATGGGGTGGACATCTTAATGCACTTTTGCACAAAAGTGCCCAACAATTGGAAAATTGTACAAAGTTGAATTTACGGTTCAATCAAATTAAAATAAATGTAATTGGTGTTCTAAAATAAATTAGAAGTACAAGGGGCTGAATTTAAGTGGGACACAAGTGTCATAAATGAAGTAGACTCAGAATAGAATATTACCCTAATTTGGGTTACACGAAATGGGTCAAGATTGAGTCTCCAATTTCGATTGGAACGCACAAGGATACAAAATTGGATTTATTAAGAATTAATTAAAGACGTTCGCGACGAATATTGTGCGACTAAAATGAAGCACAAGAGAACATAATTATAAGTTATACAAAGGTCAGAAAAGAAGGCAAGCATGTCTAGGACAAAGATGTGGAATTTGTCGGAAGGCAAAGGCTAGGGTAGCGCTCCAAATATCGAAGCAACGGTAACGCGCAACAATTAAATAAAAATCATGACAATTAAATATAATTAAATACTCTGCAATCATTTATACATTAATTTATGAAAAGACAAAAATATCCCTAATCTGAAATATGGGGGTGACAAGTCTACCCTCCTTAAAAGAATTTCGTCCTCGAAATTTAAGATCCTCAACAGTTGTATTTATTCATTATTTTATTGTACAATCAAAATTAAATTCATCAAACCATATAATCCTGAAGCAAATCCATATTGTTATTTCACCAACTTTTATAATTCTATAGATGTCATATTTCTGAAAAATCCTCAAATTTAAAAATTGAATTCCAGTCGTATCATAATCTGCTCAAAAATTTGATGTTAATAATTAAATACTCAAAAAATTAATATCCAATCCTCTAACTTTAATATAATCAATGCATATTTATAAAATTTAAAAATCTTATCCCAAAATTTAAAATCGAACATTAACCCATTAGTGATCTTAATCTTCGATTTCTTTTTTCGCACAAAATCAAATAATGTAATAGTTATGAAATCTTCAAATACCACATTCAATATAGTTCATAACTTGCAGTCCAATGAATATAATGATAATCTCCTTAATTTCGTCAAATGTTAGTGACATTCAATCATACCACAATCTTCATAAAAATTTATGATTTAATAAATCGTCAATTCTGTCATATTAAATTCTCAACTCTCTTCATTTAAATAAATATTTATCCTCAAAATTTAAGGTACATTGTCTCTTTTTGTCAAATCATAACCTCTTCATTAAGTCTTCACCACGGTCAACCCTCAACAATCAAAGTCTAAGAGAATCCTACCTATAGTCATACAACACGCAATACAACACGCAACCTAGATAAAATATGCAATCTAGATAAAACATGCATGGTTATGGTCTCTTTTGTCATGGTATTGCAGTCTCTTTGGGGTGTACTACTAGCTATATTCTAGCAAGAGAATTATTGATACATGCTACGGTACTAAGGAGTCAAGCAATCAATCAAACAGATGGAAAAAGAAACAGAAGGAAAGAACAGAATACAGTCTTCTAACCCATTACTTGGATATCTACAACCTCTATCATACACTTAACTCTGGCACATTTCTGCACAAATTCCTGCCCCTATATACTGTTACCCATATCAGCTAATTTCCAGCCCACAAGATATCCATGGATACATCCACATTACACACATATGTCTATTAATACCAAAATCTGATACCAAGGACCTCTTAACATAATCATCGGTCAAATGATGCATCTAAAGTTTGATACTCATATCCCTTTAGGTACCCTCGTTTCTACTACTAGTACACTCACTGCTAGCATCTCTTTTCTACTACAATTGTTCATACTAGTTGTTCTTATCACGCAAGTGCACACCAAGTGCAACACACCATACTAAGTACTGCTCATTCTAATACAACTCTAGATGGAGACCTAAGTCAGTTTGCAGTACCATCTCAAGCATGCTCAAGCCAACAGATCCTTACACATGCACTTCATCCACGCATATAATGTTATACATTTCTTACCCACCATAAAATTTATCCTTAAATAAAACCCTCAAAATTTAACTTCTTGAACAATAAAATGCATATACTTTCCTCAAAAGTCAAACATTCAAATATTGAAATAAAATTTTAATCACTTCCAAAAATCTTTATAGCTTTGACTATGTTTATTAAATTGAATTTAAATCCTCAAAAATTTAATAACATAAAATTTTAACTCCTCAAAATTCTTAAAAATTGAAATTTATTTCCAATCTTTAAATTATAAATTTAAAATCCACATCTATCTAAGTATACATATAAATACTCACAGTCTCTAACACACAAGATACACACAAATACACCAATTGTCTACAACTCTCAACTGTGTACTAAAATTTGCACTGCCCGAATTACTTGTACTATTACTTCTAATAATTTTCTATCCATATTAACTGTTACATCAATCTAATATTATCACACGAGGTACTTACTGTTACTAGCACAATTCTCAACTAATCCTTGATATAGAAATACTAGCACTATTGGTATGGTAATACTAGCTTCATCATTAGATCACCTCATCAAACTTATTAGAACTCATGATCATTCGTACTAGTTATTAACTTATATAATACACATGCTCTACTTCACTCTCAAAGGCAGGCCTATGGTTCTATATCTCAATTGATGTATAAGTATCTCTCTTTTTAATCTTTTACAGACTGTTACACTAATCTGTGATACACTTCATACCTTTCATAATCAATCTTGATATTCCTCTACCCACGGCACACTCATTAATACCCTTTTTATGCGTATACATTCCTTTACTCTTGACACACCCAAGTATCAACCATCAAATTGAATATCATGCTCTATTAATTTTCAACACAAATCCTTGATACTTAATTATTTTCATGGATCACCCAACTATATAAATTCATGACTATCCAGGACTGGCATGCTGACTCTGATACTTACTCTTGGAACCATCACTGATACTCTTTACTCCTTCTACCTATAATACCAATACTAATAATAATGACACCTTATCATAGAACCATTGCTACAAGGTACTATGCTATGGGTTATCTCTAGATTAATGTCTATTGCTCACATGTCCAACCAAGAAACACTTACAGACTCATAAGCCATACTCAGTCAACACTGATACAAGACACAGACCTAATTGCAAGTCGCCAATTATCACACTAAGATGGATCCTTAAAGAAATAAAGCTCAAAAAGGAACTTGACTAAGGACTGAAAGTATCTTTACTGCTAGTAAAGAAAAAGAAGTGATGGAACAGAGTCCTGGAATAACAGAAATAGATAAGTCTTGAGATGATACTTTAAGAACCAATTTTAAGATACGACCTGATAATCATACACGTCCATCCGAAATCATGACACTCAGAATCCTCACCACGCCAGTAAGCATGGATGCGATAAACAACAGGTTCCGTAACTAAGGTATGCAACTCTATAATCATGTCATCTAGAATCTTCGCCACGCCAACCGGTATGGCTGTGAGAAACTCTAAGTTTCATAACTACAGTATGTACATCCAAGTCAGGTTCCTACGTTCTCGTCACGACAGCTAATATGGCTGCGATAAACTCTAGGTTCCATAACCAAAGTAGATATTTTACCTTTCTCACGGTCCTCATCAATATATGTCATCAAATGATACCGTAAAGTTTAGTCCGTAAAATTCATCTTGATAAGAAATCAACTCAACAACGATACCAAGAATTAAATTTAACAACTGGTCAACAAGAATCAAACTCAACAATGATACCAAGATTTAAATTCAATAATTGATCAACAAGAATCAAGTTCAATAACAACAAGCGAGCGCGGACGGAAACAAAGAAAAGATTTAAATTGGAAATTATAATAAGATTCTCAAGGGGTCGTCCCAGGAATCCCTCAAGAATTTTGTGATTGAGTATCATCTCTCATCCTAATATCCTATGTCCTATATTCTATAGCAGGCACGCAGTAGTACAACTAAGATGTCGCACTACTACAACATCGCACAACTTGCGAAGTTTGACCTGCATGGGCCACCACTAAAAATGTGTCACGACCCGCACCCGATATAGGGACACGAGAGCGTGGGTACGTCCAGCCTACGCCGCAGCATCGGTGGTAGAACGCTGTCTAGGTTATGTAACTATCTAATCAATCTCACATGAATATCCAACTCCATAAGGAGACACAGATATCATAATATAATACGGAATATAATCAATCACATAAGCTAAGGCACGATGAGATATCGAAGCAAGCAATGAAATACAAGACAAGTCTAAACAATAATAAATAATCTAACCTGCAATCAATAACATCCAAGTCTCCAAGTATGCTGGAACAAGTCCTCTATGTCACAGTCTGGAAAAAATATCCAGTCAGGATTGGAACAAAATACACCTCTAACAGCAGTTCCACATATATTGACAAAAACTATAACACAGTGTAAAGAAATACAAGACAGATATGAATACTGGCAATAAGAAATACTGGAATAATGAGATACTGGAATAAAGAAATACTAGAGCATATCATCATCAATGTACATCTAGCAGTAAAATAGAAATACAAGTACACGCAAGAACAATGAACTAGTATATAAGTGTATACAAGAGCAATAACTAGAACATGTGGAGATGCTAGATAAATATACTAGAGATACATGTCAAGAATCATCTAACTAAGTGTGTGAAACATCAGCAGATCATGTGATCGGCTTGGGACTGATAAGACTCATTATATTGATTAGCAACCATCCTTGTAAAGTCAGGCTAACCACATGTAACAGCGATAAGGCATGTAATAGTCAGGCTGCACCGACGTGAGGTGTGGGTGAGTATGATGCATGTAAAGTTGGGTATAATCACATAAGCTACTAATATTTCCCTATTTTCCCCAGCTAGCACGATGGATTCCAAATCACAACTCCTCGTGACAGGTCTCAATGATGCCAACTCATGTAAATAACAGTGTCAGAGTCATGTACGCTATATAATAAGAATTATAAGGATAATCAACATAATGGAAACTGTCAGAGAATGTACTCGCCTGGGGTCCTGCTGCTGGCAATACCAATAACCTGATTTCTGAAGTCTTTTCTGAACAATCCAACAATCCTATAGACATCATAAATAATACAATATTGTATCAGATATTATTCTGACACTCAATCATAATATACTGAACTCAAGGCTACGCTAGGTATGACTCTGGTCAACTAAGGTCAAGTGTGCGTCAATTTGCACGGGTGTCGTGTCTGTAATTGCTGTGCAATCAGACAGTCGATGATACGGGTCTTGCCAGTACGTCGATGTACATATGGCAGTCTGCTATCATACTACATGGTCACATGTCAAGATAGCTATGAGGTATTCGTAATTACATTAGGGTCACCTAGTACACGGGCATGTAATACCTATTATTATTTATTATAAACATTAATTCTAACTAATTACAATGATAATAGATATATGCATTTAGATATACTTAATAGAGTTTATACTATATATATATTTGTATACGTATATATATACATACAAATATTTATTAATCTTAGCATATACATTAATATTCATTGGTATATATATGTAAACCAATTTATTACATATATAATAAATATAAGTATATACACTAATTAAATACATACTATATGTATATATATATTAAACATATACTATACGTATACATTTGTATATATACTACCTTGAGAATTATACTATATATATGTACTAATATACATTTAGACATACTCTAATACGTATGCCAATACGCACATACTAATGGACAATATACGCATACGCGTACGTATGTGTATACAACAAACACAAGAGAATGCTTCTCACCTTGGCTTCGGCGTGCACGGGCACGAGCGCGACAATGACGATGATGGCGACGACGATGACGACGATGGTGAACGGTGATGATGTACAGGTGGTTCAGCGAGGTTGTGACGACGAGGACAGGGAGGAGAGTCAACGAGGGACTGCGGGGACAGTTCAGGCATATTGCTCAGGGTGTCGAGGAGGAGGAGAAGACGTCGAGGGGGATGGTGTTAATGATGATGATGGTCGGTGCAGCGTTCTGGTGGAGATGGCTGGTTTCCGGCGGGCTTGGGGGGCTCGGGCTGCTCGGTGCAGTTGGGTCGACGAGGAGGAGGCTTCAGGCGATGGCGGGGTCGGGAACTGCTTGTCGATGGGGTTCGACGTGGAGACGGGGATGGTAGCAGGGGACGTCGACAGCTCGGCGAGGACGAGCGGCTAGGCGAAGGAGAGGGAGATGGCCGGTCAACGAGGTATCTCCGGCGAGGAGTTCATCGAGGAGAAGGAGTTGGGTTGAGCATTCAGGTGAGGGATGGAGGTCGGGGTCAAGGAGAAGCGGCTGCACTGCTCGCCGGGGTGGCTTCTGAGTAGTCAGTCTCCGGCGGGAATGGTGGCGGCTAGTCGGTTCATCGTGGAGAAGGCTGGAGATCCGGTGGAGGAGGTCATACGGTCGGGGGAGAAGGTGAACGGAGGGCTCTGGTCTGGCAGCTTGTCTGAACTCTGGCGAGGCTGAAGAGAGCGCAGGGGAAGACGGTTGGGCTCCAGTGATCGAACGGGGAACAGGGATGAAGGGGGATGTTGGCTGGAACTTAGGTGTTTAGGGTTGGAATAGAAATAAAGAAAAAGTAAAATAAGAGGATATTTAGATGTGTAGATCTTGGTTTGACCTAAAAATTGTTGACTTGGTCAAAGCCCTCTTGGGATTAGGCCTTCTCATATAGAATTTCAATGGACTAGGATTTGAATGGGTTCAAAAGAATGGCTCGGATTACATCGGTTCAAGGTTTGGAGGGCCAGGGTCTTAAGGAGCTTGGAGTTGAATTACACACTCCTAAAAATTATGGAAAAATACCCATGAAGGAGAATTGGGTTTATTCACGTATTGTGCCCAATGGGGTGGACATCTTAATGCACTTTTGCACAAAAGTGCCCAACAATTAAAAAATTGCACAAAGTTGAATTTACGGTTCAATCAAATTAAAACAAATGCAATTGGTGTTCTAAAATAAATTAGAAGTACAAGGGGCTGAATTTAAGTGGGACACAAGTGTCATAAATGAAGTAGACTCAGAATAGAATATTATCCTAATTTGGGTTGCACGAAATGGGTCAAGATTGAGTCTCCAATTTTGATTAGAAAGCACAAGGATACAAAATTGGATTTATTAAGAATTAATTAAAGACGTCCGCGACGAATATTACGCGACTAAAATGAAGTACAAGAGAACATAATTATAAGTTACACAAAGGTCAGAAAAGAAGGCAGGCATGTCTAGGACAAAGATGTGAAATTTGTCGGAAGGCAAATGCTAGGGTAGCGCTCCAAATATCGAAGCAACGGTAACGCGCAACAATTAAATAAAAATTACGATAATTAAATATAATTAAATATTATGCAATCATTTATACATTAATTTATGAAAAGACGAAAATACACCTAATCTGAAATAAGGGGGTGACAACTGCAAATATGGTATCCCTCCAGTTTGGCACCTTCCCGACAACAGCGGCCCAAGAAGGTATCATCCCCATACCTAGGACAACCATGGAGGTCGTCAACCTCCCTCCATCCCGAGAAGACAGGTTGGTTCCTCTCACTAATCCAAGAGGTGAAGTCATGTAGGTTTATCCAGACCTTGTCCCAGATATGACACAGCCAACAGCACCTCCAGCTTCCAAGTCCAACGGAAAGAAGACCAAGTCCTATCACGCGGTCTTCCCATCAGCAGGCGAAGCTCTCGTTGGCGTAACCAGATCGGGTCTAGCTTATCAACGTCTACAATGCTCCCGATGACGTTCCACCTCTGGTTGCCACACCCGTGGCACCCAATACATCTGATATGTGTCCTTTCCAGCCTCCCACAGCGGACAAGCAAAAGCAGAAAGAGACTCGTTACGATAAACCTTGCGAAAAGATACAACGCAAGGACTAGAGAAGCCTTACAACTTTGATATTTTCGTACAGCTGGCCAATACTCCCGCTAAGTTGTCACTCTTTGAGTTCATCCGTCTCTCCAAAAAGACTCGTGAGGCTATAATTAAAGCATGGCAAAATGTTGACTCTTATCTGGCCCAAGTGAAGCCATCGACCGAGAATCTTGCCGCATGTTCCCACTGCAACAGTGTGATAGAGGCAATCCCGAACATCATATTCTCTCAGCAGGACATGTTGTTAAAAAATAATAGGCACGATCGTCCCATGTATTATATAGGGTACATCGGAGCCATTAAGGTGGACCGAATATGTCACTACCATATTTTCTAGGAAAGAGTATTTTAGTAATTTCATAATTAATTAAATATTGTGCATGTTAAATAATTATTTGTTATATTATTTAATTGTTGTTAGATGTTATTTATTTATTTTGGACTTGTGTTAGTGGACCTAACTAGTTTAGTTTAGACTCATGGACCAACATGTATTAATTGTTAGAATTGAGCCCATTAGAAAGCCCATTGATTAGGAGGTTGATTAATTTAATTAAACCATTAGACTAGAAGCTTCCCTCCTTAATTATTTCTTCATGAGAGTCCCCAAGGGGTATAATAGACATTACATAGTAGCTTGAGGAAGGGGTAGAGGGGGCCGGCCTATATAAAACGAGGGGGGAAGTTTCTCTCTCCTCTTTTTATTTGAAAACTAAATCTAGAATTTTTTCTCAACCAAATTCATTTATTTCACATCATTTTTCTACCAAATTTCACCCCAATTCCTTCCCAAATCACCATTGAAGACTAGTGGAGTAAGGATCTAGAAGGAGGAAGCAAGAATCTACAAAAAGGAGCAATGATCTACAATTTGGAGGCCAATTTTATCACAATTGGAGGTTTCATTGGGAATCCATCTCCCAATAGGTTATAATTCAATTTTTCTCCTTAATTTAGGTTCTAAATCTGAGATTTAATCATGAGAAATCGACCCATATGCATAGGCTACCCATAGGATTTAGTTTTGTGTTCATAGGAGGCCTATTGAGAAAGTTATGGTGCTTTTTGTGTCAATTTTGGAGAAATTTCGAGATTGACATTTGTTGTATGTGTCAATTGGTCCTATAGATCAATTTGGCATGTGCTTGTGTGTTTGGGGCTAGTATCATGTCCATAATTGGGTACATGTAGGTCGTATGCCAACAATTTGGTGATACGTATTGATTTAGGAGTTTTTCCTCCGACACGGGACTTTGTGCATGTCATATTTTGACACGGACACGTAGATTTGTGTTTGACTCTTTGTATTGTTCATAAATGATATATTAGACTTGCTCGTGTCCTTCGGGGTACGTTTGGATGTGTGGTGCACTCGTGTCGCAAGCGTATCCTAGATCTAGTTGGATACGGGTGTGATACGCTCCATGTGTTTGTGCAATTTAATTTTAGATCTATTTCTAAATTGTTCTTAGTCTTGGTGATGTATAATTATATGTATGTGTATATATATATTATTGTGTATATATATTTATGTATTAGTGTGTCATGGATCTATATATATTTATGTAGCTAATTTCTACATATGTAAGAACTATTAATTATTGTAGTATATATATATAAATATTGTAGTGTATATATATATATATATATATATATATATATATATATATATATATATATATATATATATATATATATATATACGTGTACGTAAATGTTATTATATATATATATATGTTACTATATGTGTATTAGTAAGGATACATATATATGTATGTAGAGGAGCTTGTATATATATGTAAATATATGTAGCAAGTATATATATATTAGTAGTTATAGAATGTATATATAATTGTATATATATATATATATATATATATATATATATATATATATATATATATATATATATATATATTGTGAGAGAGGGGAGAACGAGGGTTTTTGTGACGAATTTAGTGACAGCAGCATCTATAGCAACAACAACAGCAGCAATCAGCAATAGTAGCAACGTTTCAGCAACATCGGCAGCAGCAGCAATAGCGACAGTAGAAGAACCGTCGCAACAGCAGCAGTAACAACAGCGGTATCAGCACCGTATCGACAGTTTCAGCGACGACAGCGGGGGCTTTTAGCGACAGTTCTACAGTATTATATATATATTATGTATTTAATTATAATATATATATATATATATATATATATATATGTATATATATGGTATTAGTATATATGTATATAGTTCCTAATTGTTATTATACATTAGTGTACTATATTTATTAGTTGTTAGCATATAATTATTATGGGTAGTTAGTATATATATGTAGTTTGGCATTTACCTTGAGATTGCAAAGTAAGTACCAAGGTATTTGGGGGTACCCAAGGTATTGGATTTGGGGTATCAAGATTGAGGCTTAGTGTTGCGATACCAAGTTGGTTCAAAACCAAGGTATCCATTTAGCATTTGTAATTAGGATTTTATATATTTAATATTGTTTGATATATGTATATGAGATGTTTTATCCTTTGGTTTACATATCCTAGTATCCTAAGATATAGCTTGTATGACCTAGATTCATAGTGTTTGAACCCAATATTATTAAGATAGACTCATGCAACCTAGAAATAGGTAGTTTGACATAGTTGACCATAGTTTGACCATAGTTTGACCAATTTGACTTAGAGTTGACCTAGTTTGACTTTTTGACTTAGAATTGGCTTGTTGACCTAGAAGTTGACTAGTTAACTTATTTTCTTTTCGAAACCTTGTATTGAGTTATATTCCATATCTAGGTCTTCGAGGCACTGTATCAGACATCTGTGAGACTATTATTGGACTTCAGGCAAGTACATTCTCTGATAGTTTCTCATTTATGATATCCTCTATGTTCATTGTATTTAGTGTAGATATCCATGTCTTTTTGACACGATGGTTACACGGATTGGTATATCCGGATCTCGTTATGAGATGTTATTCCTTGGTATATGGTGTATCTTATGCAAGTATTGTTTTATTGATTATCTTGTACATATACAGACACTGATTCTCGGGAAGACTAGCTATCTTTTTGGGGAATCTCGTGACATAGCGTACCATGGTTGGATCTACTATACCAGTCGGGGGTGAGGAGTATTAGTATAGATATGTGATCATACCTTCCTGTGCAAGTATTATTTTCCTGTGAGTGTTGGTCATACACCGCACGTATGACTAACCAGGCCATTATTCCTATACAAGTTCCCAAGTCGATCACATGTTAAAGCTAGTGCTCACTCACTTAGTCATTAGTATTCTTGTTCATTGACATATTGTTCATTATTGTATTTATTCTATTATTCCTTATTGTGTATCTCTTGTATCTATTGTACATATTGTATATTCACATCTATTTACTGTTACATAGTTTTTATCATTGATTAGAACTATTGTTAGAGATGTACTCTACTTCTTTCTTAACTGGATATTTTTTCCCAGATGACACTGAGGAGTGGTACCCTACACATTATGGACCTCAAGATATTGTGGGTTAGAGTCAGAGACCCTGGCTCAAGAGGGACTTATTCCAACTGAGACAGATGACCAGGGATTAGTAGCTTCTTAGTATTCTTTTGTACTGGATTTGTCTCCAGCTTATTTGTTAGTATTCTTTCAGACTCATTGATGTTATTATTTTAGACTCATGAGTTGTATGTGACTATTCCATTCTTTATCATATTCGTGCTCGTTTCTATCTTAGATTTGTGATTAAGTATATTGATATTGCTGGTGGTTCATTATTGCTAGATAGATTACCCAGACAACGTTTTACCGCCGATTCTGCGGCGTAGGCTGGGCGTTGTTCCCGACTTGCATCCCTACATTGGGTGCGGGTCGTGACAGAATGCATATTGACCTCGGGTCATCTCTTAGTATTTTCCCACGAAGCCTGCTATAGACCTTGGGAATCCTGATGCATTGGCTAGCATCCACCAATACCACAGCGGCTTCAACACCGGAAGAAGCTACCCGCTAGGTAAGATTCGTCTGAAGTGCCAAATCGGTGATCTCCGAACAGAAGTAACTTACTATGTCATCGACGTGGATATATCCTACAATATCCTGCTAGGACGTCCGTGGATACATGAGTATATGATTGTCCCGTCAACTCTCCACCAGTGCTTAAAGTACGTCAGCGAAGACGATGTCATCAAGACAGAATTCGTCAACGTAGATCCTTTCAAAGGGGTTAAAGCGTACTACTCCGAATCGATCTTATATAAGAAAATTCACCAAGACGAAGGATATAACGATGTCGATGATGAAGCTGATACTGTTACTGCTTCAGGTGATCCCCTAAGGGTCCGTGTCAGAGGACGACCAGCCCAAATAGCTACTTTCATCGTGGTCAAGCTTCGTAGAAAGGCATCTGAATTCCCGACGGTTAGACCCCAGGGACAGAGATGCGTGTCAGACAAGGATGCCCTTGCTGTAAAAATCCCAGGGAAGCTGGTAGTCAAGCTCCGCAGGAAAATACCAGCACCATCAGTGTTACTAACAACCGCCGAAGAAGATGAGATAAAAGAGTACGTCGCGACATCTACCAACGTACCATCCTACGACGATGTAATCGCTTTAGAGAAGATACCGTATTTCCTCAATAAAGGCTTCTCATTGAGTTGCGTTGTTGTTGCACATTAGGGTGCCGCATATTCTTTGGAGTATGGTATAGATTTACACCTGCATGCGCAAGTGGCCACAACCCACACAGTAAATCGAATCCTCGTTAACCAAGATCCTTGTTTTGTCGTTCTAGTAAGGAAGAAAGGGGACAGGCCCATCATTTTTAGGAAAGTTGAAGGTCGCCGGGACTACGTCTCAGAAGAGCCAAAACGAAAAAGTGGTAGAATGCAACTTCACCGGTACAGCAACAGACTAAGCATATTCTCCAGAAGATAGGATACGATCTGAAGAGTTACCAAGTCCTGAACTACGGCAAGAGACGACGCTTACCACTGTATTACTTTGCACCTAAGGACAAGCCTGAGACGTATTACCAGCGGACCGGTCAAGGTTTAGGATATGTCACACCTCCTACAACTCCCGAAGACTCAGGGGAAAAAATGAAACATAATCTCACTCTTCACATTCTTCCGCTTGGGACTCTGACACCAACATTGGAGACGTACTGTCACGCCCCAGTCCCAAAATACGTAGGACTAGGACACGTAAGCATGCCAGCCGCATGTATATGGCAACTCCCATATATGAAAATCATAACACATGTGTACGTTGTATTATGAACAATAATTCACAAGTGGTAAAACTATCACAAGTCACAGTGTATAATCTAATCTCATCCACAACAATCAATGAATAAATGAATAACCAATAACTATGTAACTAGATCTCAATATGAAGTATCAAAGGATGACAGTCGAATGGAAACAAATCAACTACCGAACTCGAATATAAAAGCAACCACAATATAAGTACAACAACTAACAATCACTGAGACTCGAAGAGAAGACCTCCTCGGAACATAAGTAACCAGTCCGGATCTACGCTCCTGCGAATACTCATGAACATCTACACCTGGAAAGGGACCAGGTCCTTAGAGGAACATAACAAGATACATAGAAGCATGCAATAAAGTAAATACTGAATAAATAAAGGGGAGTGTGCTAACCATCTAAGTGAATGAAATTTGAGGACAACTTTGTGCGTATGAAAAAGTGTAGGCTAGACATATGCTGACGTAATTCACCAATCGTGAATGATTGGCTAGTATATGCCACATATGCCCCCATATCAAGGGCACTCTGCAATATAATAACGTCCAGCTCCGAGGAGCATGGTATCTGTATAACGTCCAACGTTCCATAGAGTGTGGTATCTGCAAAACCACAAGTAACATCCAACACTCTAGAGAACGTGGTATCTGTATAAATATATACGTCTGTATCGCTTCGAAGAACACGGTATATGTATGAAGGAGGTGGGTGCCCATACACCTACTAGTCGTCCTCCCCGCCCAATGATCTATGCATGTTGTATCCACAACATGCCTTAGCTACTATGCCGAGACGGAGAGCAAGTATCAGCGTCGTAACTCTGGCTCATAGTCTATCGTTAGAACAATAGCCCAACCTTACAACCAAACAAGGACAAGGATTAGACCACCGTACTACAATAGTCTATGCTCCGACTACTAATAACTGCTAAGTCTTCTAACATGCATCACTAATAGCAGTTATTCCCTATCTGTCGCACGACCTACACGTACAGGTGGCCAACCGCATACGCAAGTCCGTGCCCTACATGAGACTCACAACATGTGTAAGAAATATGTCAAGGCCTGGGGAGTCATACCGATAACTCCACAACTTTAGGTGGTCCACTAGACACTAGGTCAGACACAAGTCCTAATGTCAACGCCTTCGTTGACTGCACCCGAGTCTCTCTCGGGCGTGCACAGCTATATAATCTAAAACAATAATTATGCAACTAAAATAATAACTGAATTTAAACAGTACAACAAGGCAAGGTATACTTGCCTGGCAAGAAGTTATGTAGTCCCAATATCCGGCTCCGGAAGTCGCATAGAAAAATCCAATGTACTCGGGGTCAGCGTATACAAGCACGAAAATTGGGGGTGACTGTTGCGGGTTATCTTCGGCAAGGGTGACGGGTCCACAATGACGATGACGACAGTGATGACGAGGGTAATGATGGTTATTAGGGTGATGAGGATTGTGATGACTAGGATAAGATGATGAGATGATTATGATGATTAGGGTGATCAAGGTGATGATTATTTTAATGGAGATGATGATAGCAATGAGGATGGAATTGATGATAATGGTGACGATGTGGATGGTGACTGGGATGATGGTGATGATTAGGATGATGATTTGGATGATGGTGATGACTAGGATGATGATGTGGATGACTAGGATGATGATGTGGATGATGGTGATAAGGATAATGGTGTTAATGGTGATGATGTGATAATGAATGGTGATGATGTGGTGGCTGCTCCGGCTAGGAGAGGTCCGGCCAGGGGAGGTGGTCGAGTAGGGAGGAGGCTCGGGTTCAGGGAAGGGGGAGGTGGAGATGTTGGTGCTGCGTCGTGGTGGACAGGGAAGGGGAGGAGGAGATGGAGGCCAGGGTGGAGTTCAGGTGGTGGCTTGCTGGTGGTGTGGTGGTGT
The DNA here is from genome assembly GCA_036927795.1 of Iris macrosiphon. NCBI lineage: Eukaryota > Viridiplantae > Streptophyta > Magnoliopsida > Asparagales > Iridaceae > Iris > Iris macrosiphon. Next base: position 30,758,464 of record JAYESA010000017.1, on the reverse strand, counting down.
TAATAGTGATGGTGGGAGTCGGAGAAGAGGTGGAGGTCGCTCAGGCGGAGAGGTCGGGGAGGAGCTACTCGGCGCTGCGGGGGAAGGAGGTGGAGGTGGTGCTGGTCGATGCAGGTGGTGCTGGTGGTGTTGGTGTAGAGTGGTGGTGTGGTCGTGGTGTCTCGGTTCAGGCGGAAGGGAACGGAGACGATGGTGGTGGTGGTTTGTGATGTCGACGAGGGGGAGGTCAGGCCGGAGAAGAGGAGAAGAGAGGGAGGAGGAGATGACTGCGGGGGTGAGGTGGAGACAGGTCGGGGACGAGGCCAGGGATGGGCTCGGTTCAGGCGGAGGGGAGTCGTCTCCGGTCGTCAGGTTCAGTAGTCTCAACGGGGGTGGCCGGACGGGTCAGGCGGGTCGTTGTTCAGGTCTGGGCGGAGGGGAGATCCGACCGAGGGGATGGCGAGGCGGTAACGGGTCTGCTCCGGCGGTCAGCAGCTCCGGCGAGGGGTTGGGCTCCGGTCGGGTCTGCGCAGGGAAGGGTGGTGATGGAGGAGATGAATAGTAGGGATGGGTTTTTGGTCGGCTGGGAATAGGGTTGGGTCTACAAGGAAAATAGAGAAAAGGTTATCTATTTATACACATGTAAGGGGGGTTGGTTTGACCTAGAAACCTTGGGCTTGGTCAACACCTCCTTGGAGTGGGCCTTGGCTTGCCATGGGGATGTTCAGAGGGCTAAAAAATACATTATTTAAATGGAAGGATAGGTTTAAAATGAGGGGCGATGTTTGTGCGTTGCACATTCCAAAAATTTATGGAAAAATTCCTATGAAGGGAAAATAGGTTTCTGCAGGTATTGTGTCAACGGTTTGGACACCTTATTGCATTTTTGCATAAAAGCGCCCAATAATTGAAAAATTGCACAAAGATAAAAATTGGATTTAAATTAATTAAAATTTATGCGTAAGGTGCTCTTGAATTAATTAGAAGCACATGGGGATAAAATTAGGTAGAATCCAAGTGTCATGGACATAGAGGGCTCAGAGTAGATTATTATCATAAATTGGATTGCACGAAACGGGTCAAGATTGTGTCTCCAATTTCGATTGGAACGCACAAGGATACAAAGTTAGAATTATTTAGAATTAAATAATAACGTCTGCGATGATTATTGTGCGACTAAAAATGTAGCACAAGAGAGCATAATTATAAGTTATACAAAGGTCAGAATAGATGGCTGGTACGTCTAGGACAAGGATGTAAAATTTGTAGGAAGGCAATAGCTAGTGTAGTGCTCCAATTATCGAAGCAACGGTAAGGTACGCTAAGAGATATAAATATTGTATAATTAATAAATTGTCGTGTTCTATTTCTAATTGGATTCTAGTTAGCCCTAATCTCTCTATCTAATCCAAGTAGGCCTAATTTTGGGTGAGGGGGTTTACACGTACTTAAGCAGACGTTTATCAATATGGTATCAACAGATCCAGAAGAGGATGACGAGTACCCTATAGAACTCTTTGAAGTAGAATCGTGGCTTAAAAATTGGAATTTCTGTGGAAGTTATGGTTCGAGCAGCGGGAACCTCCTACTGAGGACAAAGTTGTACAAATTAATTTGGGTGACAACGTTGCTCCTAAACCCATCTTCATTAGCAAAAATCTCTCGATAGAAGAGCAGGAATCCCTTCTCCAGCTGGTAAGGAAATACATCGACGTCTTTGCATGGAACTACGAAGATATATTGGGTTTGGACCCGTAAATCGTGATGCACAAACTCAATATCCTGCCAAACGTCAAGCCTGTAAAGCAGAGAAACGGCAATTCTGCCCAGACATCATGAACGCCATCGAAGCATAGGTGAATAAGCTGATAGCAAGCGAATTTATCCGTAAAGAACAGTATCTGGATTAGGTAACTAATATCGTCCACATCATAAAAAAGAACGATAAAATCTGATTCTGCATCGACTTTCATGATTTAAATCCAGCTTGCCCAAAGGATGAATTTCCTCTCCCGATCACAGACGTGATGGTTGACAACACTTGTGGCTTCGAATGTATGTCCTTCATGGACGGTGTCACGCCCCAGTCCCAAAAGTACACGGGACCAGGCCACGTGGCAATAGCCAGTTGTCACGTCTCCGAGGATATCCCAATTTAATGGATCCTAACGAAGAGTGTTACGCTGTCCTAAAATACTAACAAGTCCCATATAAATCAACAATAGGTAATCTACTCTCATCCACAATATAAACAGCAAGAATGTACTAATAATAAATGCTGGAAGATAAACGCCAGTCTCAAAATATCATAGTACAACCAAGAATGTCTAGTGGGAACAAACCCACTACTATGACGAAATAAAAGAACTGAATGTCAGATAAAAAGAGTAATGACTAGGGCATCGACTGACTAGATAATGATGCTCCCAATCCTAGGCAGAAGGCCTACCAACTGATCACGAAAACTCTGACGGTAGCACCTCTAGCTCCTCAGCTGTAGCGTACCTAGTCTCATGTCCTGGGTCGTACACTGTGGGGTAATATGCCTCGTCCAAATCTGGAAAGGTACCAGGTCCTCAGAGGGATGTAACAAGATACATAGAAGCATGCCATATATAAATACTGAATAAAATAAATACAATAAAGGGTGTGATAACCATCTAAGTGAATGCAATATGAGGACAACAATGGTACGTATGGGTAGGCATAGGCATATAACGTCCACACTCCGAAGAGAGTGGCATATGCATAATGTATCATCCATATCGCTCCGAAGAACGTGGCATCTGAATAATATATCGCCCATATCGCTCCGAAGAACGTGACATCTGAATAGTATATCCTCCATATCACTCCGAAGAACGTGGCATCTGAATAATGGAAGTCATTGGATCTGTGGCTCCTCCGGATACTACGAATTCTAATGTGTGTATTCCATACGCCTACTAGTTGTCCTCCCCGTCCAATATAAATATATAAGTCGAATACTCGACGTGCATACCACGTATCTATATGCCAAGTCTCTATAAATAAAATAATCCTGAGTTACGTACTAACCGTGATGCATGTCACACGCACAGATAGCTAGTCGAGTACGCGAACCCGCATCCCAATATAAATTTGTTACAGTGATACGTGTAAGAGTGTCAGGTCTCGAAAAATACCAGAGTATCCTCCCAAGGGGTGAGTCTGCTAGCAACTAGGTCAAGTACACTACTCATCGACGCATCCATTGACTGCACCCGAGTCAATCTCGGACGCGCACAGTCATATGAAATAAAGCAACAAGATATCATACAGCACATGCATCATTTAATTTAAACAGTAAATATGGCAAGGTATCTTGCCTGGGTCCTCAAGCTGTGAATGCCAAAAGCTTGTTCCTGTAGTGTCTTCTGGTTGGTCCAGTGACCCTAAACATACAATATAATATAACAATCTAGGATCAGACACTAAAGTAATACATACACAGACTACGACGTTGCTCTTAGGTATTGTCGCAAGATAACGGCTGATCGACTACAGTGGCGCGTGTGCACATAGCTAAGATGCATACGTGCCTTGTCCCCAGTCACCGTGTATCTCACGACAATAAGTTACTAAGGTTGGGGGTTTACGAACTACTTACGTTTAGTACAATTATATGTCCTTCTACTTCATGTTACAGGGTACTGATCTTAGTTTTTAGATTAACACAAGTCCTTATAACAAGTTATATTATTAAGGTAATTACTAGTTATTAATTACTGTTAAATCTTGTTAACATACATACTCATATATATATAGTTTAACATTGGTTTGGTTTGTGTCCAAGTCTACGACACTTGATACGACGACACGACGACTATTCAACGATACAATAAAGAGACGAGGAAAAATAAGGCGTTTACCTAGGCGTGGTAGAACGGGGGATCTGTGCTCGCTGACGGCTCTCGTCCGGCATAGGGCGGAGCTCCGGTCGGCGTACAGCAACCAACGGCAGCAGCGGCAGTACTGCAGTAGGTGCAGCAGCGGCTGCAGCAACCTGGCAACGGTGGTTTGGCGGGCTGGGACGCTGCTGGTCGGGGGAGAAGATGGCGCTGGTCGGGTTAGCAGTGGTGTGGCGGTTTTCAGGCGGGTGGCAGAGTTGACTGAGGGAAGTTGGGAAGGGGTCGTCGGTTTGATGGAGGTTTGGTTGATGGTGAAGAGGATGGTGACGAGGGTGGATGGAAGTCGGTGCAGGCGGCCTGGGGGTAGTCCGGCATCGAGGGGAAGTGCAGGTGGAAGAGGACTGGTGGTGGCGGCTTGCGATGGTGGTGGTTCTGTCCGGTGGGAAGGGAGTAGGGTGCTCGGGCAAGGGGAGTTCGGCTAGAGTTTAGGTTTTAGGGTTTCAATAGGGAAGATGATGTGTATTTATATAGGAGATAGAATTTATGGGTTGACCTCGAGGCTTGGGGCGGCCAGGTCTCATTGGGATGGGGCTGGTCCACATGTAAGGGTGCACGTGGGCTTGGTTAGGTCCTGTTTTGGGTAAAATTGGCCTCACATTTAATTAAATTAAAACAAATGCACTCGGCGTTCATTTGTCAATTGAGAACACATGGAGTTAAATTCGAGTGAAACACAAGAGTCATGAGCGTAGCAGGCTCAGAGTAGGCTAGTACCCTAATTTAGGTTATAGGGAATTGGGTTGTGGTTGTGCATCAAATTCAAATAGGAATAGTCACTTATGAGAAATTGGATTTATTGAAATTATTCGTGGACGTTTGTAACGAATATTGCGCAGCTAAAATGGAGCACAATATTGAGTATTTAAAAGTTATACAAGGGTCAGATGGGTAGTCTGGCATGTCTAGGAGATGTGTATGAACTTTGTTTGAAGGTAACTACTAATGTAGCGCTCCAGACATCGAAGCAACGGTAAGGTATTTTAAGTCACATAATTGTTGCATATTAATTCTAATTGTATCCAAATTAATCCTAGTTTCTCAAATTAAATCCTAAATTGGTCGAGGGAGTTTACAGACGGGTTCTCAGGCTACAACCAGATCAAGATATTTCCGGACGATAAGAAGTACATGTCCTTCCAGACGCCAATAGGGGTGTACGGTTATACGGTAATGCCCTTCGGTCTAAAGAATGCAGGTGCTACGTACCAACGAGCTATGAGCATTATCTTTCGTGATAATCTGCGCAAGACAGTGGAATGTTACGTTGATGACATCGCTGTCAAGAGTCATTTTCAAGACGATCATCTCCATGACCTGAAGACGGTATTCGATTTAATGCGGGCCCACAAGCTCAATATGAACCCAACCAAGTCATTCTTGGGAGTCTCCAACGGCAAGTTTTCTGGCTTTATCATAACTTCAAAGGGTATTCATATTGACCCGGAGAAGACTAAGGCTCTCCTAAATATGCATCCTATGAAGGACCTGCGGGAACTGCGTGGTCTGCAGGGAAGACTGGCATACATTAGAAGATTTATAGCCAATCTTTTCGGACGATGCCGACCCTTTACTCAGCTCATGAAGAAAGAAGTCCCTTTCGCATGGACGGAAGAATGCCAATGAGCAATTGATTACATTAAGAAGTATCTCACGAACCCTCCGGTGTTGGTGGCACCAAATGTGGGAAAGCCTTCCTTACTCTACGTCTGGGCAATGGACCATTCTCTTGGTGCTCTTCTTGCCCAAAATAATGACGAAGGCTATGAGAAAGCTATCTGCTATCTCTGCAGAATGATGATTGGCGCAGAATATAGGTACAATCCGGTCGAGAAAGAATGTCTTGTCATAGTATTTGCTGTCCAAAAGACCCGCCATTACTTAACAGGGCAAATCATCTATGTGATCTCTCGAGTGAACCCCCTCAGAGTCCTCATGACCAAGCCTGGGAAAATCAACTCTACCTAGCCGCATGGGAAATCCTACTGTCACCCTACGGCATGGTATTTGTCCCGCAAAAGGCTGTCAAGGGCCAAGCATTGGCCGACTTTCTAGCAGCTCATCCAGTACCGGAGATTTCGAAGCTCTACGATGAAATCAACAAGGTGTTAGAATCTAACACCGTCACGACAAGAGGATCATTTTGGAAAATGTTCTTCGACGGTGTTTCCAAAACAGGGCCCAAAGGCAATGTCGTCGTCTGAATAGGGATAGTGCTGATCTCTCCCGACAACCTAGTCATCCATCGTGCATACTCGCTTATGGAGCCGTGTTCCAACAATGTGGTAGAGTGCAACACTCTCATTATTGGGCTCCATCTGGTTAAATAATTGGAGGTTGACTTTCTAGAAGCTTATGGCGACTCCAAATTAATAGTCAGTCAAGTCTGTGGAGAGTACGAGGTTCGCCACGAGGATCTACTTTCTTACCACCGGGCGACCGTCGACATAATTTCTACTTTTACAGAGTTCTTCATAGAATATGTACCATGACTATAAAATATCGAGGCTAATGCACTCGTCGACCTCGCTGTTTCTTTAGCAACTCTAATCAAAACCCATATATTGGTCACGGTGGTGGGTCAAGAGCTGATCTGCCCGAGGAACAACTTATGCTTAAGTCTAAGCTACTCTGCGGACGCAGACACCAATGTCAAAGATTGGAGACTCATATTTATGGACTATGCTATCTACACAATCCTTCTAAATGACTCAAAGGAAGCCACTTCCATTAGAAGATGCTCCATCTGGTTCTACTATGATGCAACCACTAAGATGTTGTATCGTCGTTCCAATGACGGGCTCCTGCTATGATGCCTATCAGATGTAGAAGCAAAGCAAGCTCTCCGTGAAGCTCACGATGGTGTTTGTGGTGCTCACCAACCCGAACCTAAGCTTCAATATCGCCTCTGACGCATGTGATATTATTAGCCAACGATGGTGGCGGATACCGTCAATTATGCGAAAAAGTGCAGGATGTGTCAAATATATTCTGACTTCATTCACCAACCCTCGGAGCTCTTACACCCGACCGTTGTATCTTGGCCATTCGAAGCTTGGGGTATGGACATCACAGGACCGATCAGTCCACGTTCGTCTAAGGGGCACCAGTTCATCTTGACTATCACAGACTACTTCTCCAAATAGGCAAAAGTTGTTCCGCTCGCAGAGGTAAAAATATCCAACGTGATTAGTTTCCTTAAAAATTACGTCATCTATCGCTTTGGCTTGCTTCGAAGGATCATTCATAACAACGGCCCACAGTTTGTCAGCCATACTTTCTTTTAATTTTACGATAAAAATAGAATCCAAAATATAGCTTCAACCGCCTACAATCCAGCAGCGAATGGACTAGCCGACGCATTCAACAAGACCATTATCAAGCTCCTTAAAAAGTTCGTTTCGACCAACAAATGAGAATGAAATGAGAAGCTGGGTGAATGTTTATGGGCCTATCGCACAACGGACCGAACCCTGACTGGCAGTACGCCATTCTCCTTGGTCAACGGATTCGAAGCAGTACTTCCTTTGAAGACCCAAATTCCTTCTCTCTGAGCGGCCCTTAATAGCCAGCTAACCGCCGAAGACAACCATCATCGATGTCTACAAAAGTTGGAGGCACTTGATGAAAAATGCCTCTTGGCTCAATAGCGCATTGAGCTATATCAAGCACGACTCTCCGGGGCCTTTAACAAAAAGGTGAAGGAAAGGACATTCTAGGTTGGCGATCTCATCATAACCGTGAGAAGACAGATGATCATGACCCACAAGAAGGCGAAAAAATTTCAACCCAAGTGGGAGGATCCCTTTGTAATAGAGACGGTCTACTCCAGCGGATTATACAGGCTGGCTAAGCCAATTGTGACTTGCTCATGATGCCAATCAATGGTAAGTTCCTAAAGAAATACTATGCCTGAGTTAGGAAAAAAAATAGAATGATGTATGTCATTTCTATCTTTAGCAGAGGGACATAAAAGTGTAATGTTCACGCTTGATGTCTTCCCCAGCAAACTATTTTCGTCTGTAGCACGCGGACAAATATGTTATCCGTATTCAGGAGTTCCGAGTATGCAATGGGTAACAGATCCACAAAACTTCTCCAAGGCAAATGGTTCACGTCCACATTACCTCTAAACTATAAGTCGTTCTTTCCATCAAAAGAAGGCAGTCACGTCCATATTACCTCTGACTTGTCTCTTTTGTTGTTATCTCTACAAAACTTCTCTAAATTAAATAGTTCACGTCCACATCATCTCTGAACTACGAGCTACCTATGTTCTCCGATAAAAAAATAGTCATGTCCATATTACCTCTGACTCGTTGTCTTTTCTCTCCATAAAGTACTTCATCATGGTTGTACTCAACTACAAACAAACTTGCTTGACTATCGGTTCCATACCAAAGTATCTCTACCGTCACAGATAATGTCTCCACCAAACTTCCTTAATGGAACTACTCTGACCTATCACGTTCATACTACCTCTGATAGGACTTCGTATTATCGCCGTTATGATGTTATGCTACGTCCATGTTACCTCTGGTATAATACCCATAGCCATGATGACCATAGCAGCAAGAAAAGTTCTAAACAGGAAAGAAGGCAAAATTTTTATTAATATTCAAGATCATGAGTAGATATGAAAGTCTATTACATTTGAGAATTTTTATTAATATTCAAGATCATGGGTACAGTTGAAAAGAATGAGACCTCTATGTGCTATTTTTGGTACCAACACGTCTAAAGCCGGCAGCTCAACGCATTCTGGGTCATCACTTCCGCAAAACTACTCAGTGCAAGAAAAGAATCCATACTTATGGATAACAAGGGAGCTTCCAACACAGAGTCAAGAGGCCCAACTCTGTCGTGTGAAAGGACGCAACTAAAAATCCTAGTTGGGATAACTAACCCCATCTTTTCCACACAGACGCGCCGCCAGGATCCGAGCCGAGATCCAGTCATCATGTCCTGTCCGCATACGGGAAATAGCTATAGTGAACTAGGATGGAGATCGCAGACAATCCTCCGGGTAATATATTTGTTCATCACGAACAACGGCAACTATGATATCCTTCCACGCCCAATCAGGGCTCAAGCAATCTAAGGCAACCCTCGCAAGACGAGCACACGAAGAGTCAGAATATGTGCAAAAGAAGATAAAGATCAGGAGGCGCACATCCATAAGAGCATGCACCATGGCAATCTAGCCATATATGCGCTCGGGGGAGATGCGCACGGGCACCAAGGCCAGTATATATGCATATGACCTCCACAGTGCATAGGTGAATGCACTCATGCAGCGTGGTCATGCATAATTTCTCAGTGCATGCCTCAGATGAGTATCCGAAGATAGCGTCACCCATGCTTACGAGGAAGAACTCTCGCCGACAATGCATCTTCAGGTCGAAGCCCTTTGGCAACGACCATGCACGTCAAGCCGAGAAAAAGTGCCTGCGCATGAACGAGTAATTTTTTGTCCATACAAACATACAGTACTGATGTATCAAAGTAACTCGAGAATGGAAGGCGCGAGTTTTTGATCCTTACCTCCACCAATGGCAGTTGGGAGATTGACCATCAGAGGAAAGGGATCGATGAACCGCTGGACCGATCTTCCCGTGCTCGGCCTTTGAAAAGACATCAGGTGGAGAAGAGAAGCACTATTCTCTCTCTCTCTCTCTCTCTCTCTCTCTCTCTCTCTCCCAAGCCCTCTATTTGTAGCAAGAGATCCATTAATGGCGCACGAATTGCTAGCCGCCTAAACTGCGGGATGAACCTGACATTTAATGGATGAATCTCTGTCTAGGGAATAACTAGTCGATACGTAGACTTGACACCCTGTCAGCATCAAGACCTTGATGCGCCAAGCAAAAATATGTTATACATGCGTCGTAGCAACCTCATGCGCCTATCTCCCCCATGGTTTTGTTCAAAGTATTCCAAACTTAAAACTTACAAAGTTTAAGTTTAGAAACTATGAAGGGGGCTTGTAGAAGCATAAAAAATATCTACAGTAATCAAGAGTCATGTGTCACAGTAATCAAGATACATGTGCCAAAGTGATCCGGAGCCATGCGCCAAACCGCTTCATGAGTGGCGTTCTCGTGTGCCAGCAGTACCATGCTCCACTACTTCCCCAGTGTTCCATGTGCAAGCAGTGCCATGCGCCACTACTTCTCTAGTATTTCCATGCGCCAGCAGTGCCATGTGCCACTACTATCCCTTAGTGATCTTCATGCACCAAGTGGCAGTGTTCCCAAGGTGCAATCATAAAAATTAGGGCATGACACGTGTCACAAGTATTATGGGCATTAGCAACCCCAGATCTCGACTTGCACGTGGCAGCCTTAACACAACATGCGTGTATAGGAGAATATGCGCCGACATATAATCCGCGCAAGTATGCGCCTATATAAAGACTTCTCAAGGTTATAAATAGTGGGCATTTCTCACATGCAAGAGAGACCAGAATCAGGACTAGAAGACTGCTACCACACCAAAAAGAGAGAGGAGAAGAAGACAGGAGCGCCGCCTAAAGCCTCGTCAACCTCCTTAGTCCCAGATTGTCAACGGAGTAAAGGAGCCGCTGCAGTGCTCGATCTCCACCGTCATACTTGCCCAGAATCTTATCATTTTATTGTACTTTAGATTCTTCTGTATTAGGGTTTTTTGTACTATTTGTCTATTTCCAATCAATAAAGAAGTTCGTTCGGCTTCACCCGAGCGTCTGATTTGGCGATGTCGACAGTTAGCATCACCAGTCATATGTCGTGAGCAACCACTATCAAAAATCTACTTGCTTCTAGCATGAGAAGGTTGGTCCACCTATAAAACAAGTTGTAGATGTAACCCTTGGTACCTATTTCCTTAAGGGTTCAGATGTGTTAGTCTTTGGTACCCATACATATACATTCATATCTACTAACTTTCTGGTTCTACAGAATCTAGATATATGCACTTTCTTACCACAGTAATGACATATAGAAGTATTATTGATGCTTGGTGTAGAATTATAGATATGAGTGTGTGAAGCAGTACTTTGTGTTTTACGTAGATATCTATAGTAGAATGCATGCTTGTGTGAATTAGTATGTTGTTTTATACGTGCATGATGTTTTCTACATGCATGATTGTGTGAAGCATCAGGTTTGTTTGTAGACATCTTGCTGTGTGTACTTATTTGTTTAGCTACGTATCTCATGTTAGATTGGATAATGGGTTGTTCAACCTGTTTTTCCAATCTATTCTCTAATCTTTTAGAGGTAGCATAAACTTCATCATATTTAGCAGTTAAAGCATAAATTCTACGAGCAGCAATGGAATATTTCTTCTTTTCTGATTCAAGTTCCTCTTTAAATTTAGTATTCTCTTGAGTGCTCTTGCCAATGCAGCCAAGTGCCTCATGAAGACTAAGCTTAAGTTTGGATATCTTATATGAATTATTGCTAGTAGAAGTATCATTTACTTCATTTAATAAAGAGGTAAGTCTTTCTATTTCGGTCTGATAGGATTGAATATCTTTCCTAGCATGCTTGTACTTATCTCTAAGCTTTCTAAATTCCTCAAGTAAGTCACTGAAAGCAATACCTAATTCATTAAATATAAAATCTTCGTAAGAATGGTTATCTGTTACCTGATCAGTCAATGCCACGAAGCATAGGTTTGTCGTATCTCGAGGTTTTTCCACTTCTTCAGATTTGCTTGCTTCGTTCTCATATCATATACTTGTATTTGTATACTTCTTTGATGATGTCCTTCTGGATGAGCAATCTTGGCGATTCCCTTTATTTATTGTTAGACAGTCCATCTTTATGTGACATATATTCTTACAGTTGTAGCATACATATTATTTATCATTGTTGTCGTTGTACTCCTTCTTTGACCTCTCAAACTTTAGAAATCTCAAACTTTAAAAATTTCTTGAAGTTCACGGTGATCAGGGCAACTTCTTCATCTTGAGATTCATTGTCGTTGGAGTCATAGTTGAAGACCTTATGCGATGTGCCTTAATGCAATCGTCTTTTCCTTTGGCGTGGGATGTTCGAATTCCTTGAGATCCAGCTCGTGAGTCATTAGCTTGCCCATGAGCGTCTCGAGGGTCATCGTGGTGAGATCATCCCATTCTATGATTGTAGTGGCCTTGGGATTCCAATTCTTAGTGTGTCCTCAAGTACCTTGCGAATCTTCTCATGATTGTTGTACTCCTTACTAAGAGAGGATAGAGGGTTGACGATGTCAAGGAATCTCGTGAACATCTGAGTAATCGTCTCATTCTACTTCATCTTGAAAGCTTCATATTCTTGTGTCAGTCGACTTATTTTTTATTGCTTCACTTGTGAGGTTCCTTCATTAGTTACCTCAAGAAGTTTTTAGACTTCATGTGAAGAGCCACAAGTGGAGACTCTATTAAATTCAGTTATGTCTACAGCACAAAATAGAGCGTTAATAGCTTTAACATCAATACTAGCTTATTTCTTTTTTGTGTCTGTGTAGTTATCATGGGGCTTATCAACAAGGTTGCCATCTATGACTATTCTAGGTTGTCTTTTGTATCCATCTACTACAACAGACCAAAGATCAAAGTCAAGAGACTTTAAATAAAAGCTCATACGTGTTTTCTAGTACGTGTAGTTTGTACCATCAAATATGGGTCACCTATTTGTGGACTGGCCTTCAACATTGTTGGTGTGGATAGATCTAATAGTTGCCATGAATGTCTAAGGAGGTTAGTCTGGTAATAAGAGAACTTGCTCTGATACCAAATGTAGGACCGTGATGGCAACTCTAGAGGGATGGGGTGAATAGAGTGCAGCGAAATAATCTATCCAATTAAAAAATTATGCTAAGTAAAGGCAGCTACCAACTAATAACAGTATATAAAACAGATATATAGAGGAGTAGAGTTGAGAGAAAGCAAACGCAAACACCGCGATGTATACTGATTTTTCTCTGAGATGACGAGTCTAGTTTCGAGAACTCTTGTTTGGAGTTTTATCCACTATAATCACCAATAGTGAATCACAAGCTTTGATCTGAAGGCTTGCAACTTCTTTACAACCACAAGCTTTGATACGAAGGCTTGCTGACTTCAAAGCTAGAGAGAAAATTTGCTGAGCCAAGCTCTTACAACTCTGACAGACTTCTAACTGAGATCGCACTTGGCACTAGAAGGCTGAGGAGTTGATCCTGGAGATAATAAGGTTTAGGCTCTGAGGGTTTGCTCACTAAAGGATAGAAAGATTGAGGAGAGATGAGTGAGTAAGAATATGAAAATCCAAGTCTATTTATAGGGTATTCTGGGATAGAGTTCGGCCAGTATTTGGTACCCTAGCATTTAAAAATTCGAACGTTAGAACAACTAAATCAGGGATTTCACAACTGACCAATCTTCTGTTTTAGGCATACCAAGTTCGGTCAGGAACTGAGTTCGATAGGCCTTATTCCAGAATGGTCTAAGTTGTGTATGGGCTAGTTTTGGTTTGACTTAGTGAGAGCATATAGGGGCGGAATTGACGAGTGGTTGATTTGGTGAAGTTGTGCGGTTGAAAAGTGTGTCGGCTCGGTTTTGTAGCAAAATCTTGCCGAGGTGGAGATATGGAAGAAAAAATCTTTGACTTTGACCATATCTTTGACCTTTGACCATATCTTTGACTTTGAATATATATTGGATTTTCATATATATATATATATATATATATATATATATATATATATATATATATATATATATATATATAAGCCTACATAATGTTGGATTTCTATATATAGACGCATGGTATATCATATAAAGGGTTCTAAAGGTTCTCCTAGAAGTATCTCAAGCATGGTCAATGTAAGTTGTTGAATAAGTTTAACACAAGAACATCTCAATTGTGCTCAATAAAAGTTGTTGAATAAGTTCAACATAAGAGAGCAAAAATTATTGAATAAGTTCAACACAAAAATTTTGAGAGAGTTTTTTCCTTCTTCTTTATCTTTGTGGTAGAGATTTCTTGAGAGCAAGGAGAGAAGAGAGCAATTGTAATTTATTTTCTTCTTCATAGTAGAACTGAATCACTCTTGTCCATGGAAGTAGCCATCTTGACCGAACCACATAAATTCTTGTCTTTGCGGTTGTGATTTTTCTTTGAGGTGTTCTCTAATTTCTTGGGTTTATTTCCGCTATGCCCCAACACATATCTTATGACATGGTTCGTAATGCATCTACATTTTGGGATACGAGTGTGCGTCCAAGCGCAATTTATGTCGCAACATCGACTGTAGTACATTGTCTAGGATCTCAATGGTCCATAACACAATTAACCACATCATCCAAAGTACTAACTATTAAGAGAGAACGAACAATAGGCCTAAACTACTTACTATGCTATACTAATTACCAACTAAAAATAGACTGAAGGCATATGAAAGAAAATATACCATTTATGATAAAATATCCAGAAGAAAGGATATGATTGCCACATCGATTGCAAGCAGGGAATAGTAACCCAAAATTGTTAACGTATCCAATCAGGATTAGAGCAAGTACAAAATACTCAACAAGATCTAAAAACAAGTAAATGATATGTAAATGTAACATCCTGAATAGAGAGTATCGTTAACAGTATCGATATATAGAAATAAAGTAATGAGACTAGCATACAGAAAAGATCGTGATCAATATATGTATATAACTACTGATAACATGAAAATATGAGACAAGATAGTATATGGGGATAACTGATAACATGAATAATATATCTAGTATACATAGTAAGAATAACAATGAACTACTAATAGGAGATAAATTACTGAGAATTAAATTTGTGCTCATGTCATGTGTTTAGGAAACGAGGTTCAACATGTGGACCGCTTAGGATGATCGTTGACAGTTATACCGTTTGAGGGTGGATTCACATAAGCATGAATCCGATTGGCTATGTCTACATGCCTAATACCATTTTCTCTACCCATACTCGTTATACGCTTATGGAAACATGAGAAACATTGACAGTTAGAGACTGTTACAAGAGCATGAGTATGTCCATCTTCGAGCGGATGTCCTATGGTGACACACCTCGCCTACGCTGACGTTTTCCTCATCTTTTCTTCAAGGGATATTAGATCAGTGAAGTCGGTCTTGAGAGTGCTCTCAAGATACAAGATGGCATCATGTCAGATGACAAACAAGAAAAAATTCTGCATTATTGTGGATGCGTATCATCATAAAGAAGTAATACCAGTTTAGCAGTGGTGTCGGGATTCACCATCAAGACTATACCTATTACTTATTTGGGTTGTCACATATCAAATGGTCAGAAGAACTCTTCGATGTTTGAGCTAGTTGTTCGTAAAATCAAAGCCAAAGTAGAGGGTTAGCATTCCCGATTATTGTCTACACCTCTGGTATCGGTATGGTCCCTCACCTCTAATGGCTCTTTGTTGAGTCTAGTCTGAATTGGCAAGAGCAACTTTTATAGTCAAATATGGTAAATATGGTAAAATATTTGATTTGATATAATTTAAAAATATACATTAATTTGATTCGATTTTAAATTTGTATCAAATATTTAATTTGACCATATTTTGACGTCCATAATTTGTGTTTCCTATTTTGACTACAAGAGAATGCAAGTTCAGCAACATAAGTAAATGTAGCGAAAAGATATGTTTATGTCGCCCAAGCCTTTCTATAACATATATGGCTATGTCGCACATGTGTCGAGATAGCGTTGTCTGGGAAAGTATTTGACGATACGAAGTTACCATGTCACAAAATCTATCCATTTTTGGCGACATCATATTTGTATTTAAAATAACCTTTGGCGACATATGTCTTGTGTCGTAGAAAGGTCATATATTGGCAACATAACACATCATGAAACGATAGTTCTTTCAAATATAAAAGCACTTTCTGCTACATTATTTGATGTCGCGAAAACTAATGTAACCAAATATAAAAACACTTACTGCTACACAATTTAATGTTGCAAAAACTAATGTATATATATTTTTTAATTTATTGTAGGAAATAATTTTTCTTTTATTTTTTTTTGCATATATTTTTCAACAGATATAAAAACTTTTTTTTTTCAAAAATAACTAATAAACATTTAAATTTGTATTCATAGAACTTCAGAACAAAAAGCAACAAATTGCCATACACAACATAATATCCAATATAATGTCTTAAAATATTTTTTTATAAAATAATCAAATAATGCAAATATTTTAACAATTTCAAGTAACCCATTCAAGGAAAAATGTATTGTATTCCACAATCGTATTGTATTCCAGCTATACATATACAACTATAATGTAGACAAAAACACATGAATTGAATGCCTTCTCCAAAAAATAGCCTACCATAATTTTTCTTTTCATTGCATACATTAGTTTTAGCCAAAATAATGATAGATCTCTTGATATGATCTTCCAAAAAAATTGGGTTGTTGTCCATGTAATCCTACAAACAAAAATTAAAGCAATAAGTAAAACAAAATATATACTAAAGGAATGACAGGATCATATCATCACTTACAACTGTTATATAATATTTGAGCCCATATCATAGAGTTGGTAGTACATTCGAAATGGGTAGCCATTGCTTCTAAAGAGGAAATAAATACCAGGAATACTAACAATGACGTGTGTTGAGAATTCTATTGGTTCATAGACTTGGTAGTATCAAATCGACTTTGAGCACAACTTTAAGCACAATTGATCCAAAACTGCATATAATATTAGCACCAGGCAAAAACCTCAATTTCTGGCCAAATATCGTATTACATTTTCCTGAAACAGTTTCGCATCGGACCAAAACACAACCATCCAGAACATATGATCAAGTCTAAACCTTTCCCGACATACATTCCCAATACGGGCTCCCAACTAAAATATAGGTGAAAACATACTTGAACCTGGGCAAACGTTGTGACGATAGGTTGATACATCACCATATCGATACAGGCTGAAACAGATATTTTTTTTTGCCAAAATTGGTGAAAATATGCTGAAATTTGGTCAAACTTCGCAAATAAAAAGAGAAATGGTGCAATAACAAACTTTGGACAAAATAGGAGGAAATAGTGTGCAGAATCGTCAAATCTTGCAAAAACACGGTTGATGCGGATTGATAAGCCGACCCTAGTTTGATCAACACAAAACCAAAAATATCATAAATCATGAAACTTTCATCTTCAATATTACATAGTAAGACTAGCCATAACTAATCACAAGTAAAAGAGTGAGGACTTAAAGATGACCATTAACGCAAACCTATGGTTACTGGAACATATAGGTATCTGCTCCTAATGTTCTTACATTAGTTACAACTGATAAAAGATTCCATTAGCCACCTCAATATAAGTTATCATGCACTTGTTTGTTTTCCATAACCCATCAAAAATATTTTCCTGGAAACTATTATTCTCAACAAAAAATATGTGCATATAACTCTAATTGGATGCAATTTAGTCTTCCAAATAAGAAAGGCAAGGAATAGGTCTACCACATTGAACCTCATTTTTGGCTTTATATTATTGTCGAATGAACCCTAGGAGAATTCTACAAACTCATCAGAATCTTACATAAACACTCCATAAACTTAAGTGTGATAACGTTATATAAACAAAACGAGAGTGCTTTTACCAGTCATATGTCGCTGCTACTAAGTCCAGTTGTGATATGTCGGTAGGTGCTGAAATAATGGACACAACAACCAAGGTTTATCCATAATTCGGCAACACAAACACATCCACAACTCTTAATTCTTTCATGAATCCTATCCAACTGAACAAAATTAATAGCAGAAGATGTTGGAATTACTTTCTTATGATGGAATCATAGAACGAAAAATCGTGTCAGATACGACTGGAAATTCATCCCCCACTAATTTAGGGCTCGATCTCGTGGTTCCCTTTGATCACCATCATAGGTATCTTTGACAAGAGCTCCATAAACCTGCACTATAAATGATTATTGTTATTTACATGTTTTAATCAAAATAAATTGCAATTCGGGGAAGGAACCTTTAGGCCTTATATATATACATCAATAGTTAATAATCTAACAATTCATATGAATGGTTCTCTTTTGAACGTGTACCAGTCGTCCATGAGCCTCCCTTGCAAGCCTATGAGCAGAGTAGCAGCAACATAGCCTGCATCACCAGCTCTGATTTTAATGACTCAAGTCTCCATTCAATCAAGGCTTACAACATCAGCGAACAATGATATGTATTGGACATATTAAATCGGCTTTGAGCACGGCTGATCCAAAACTGGATAAAATATAGCATCAGCCGAAAACCTAAATTTCTGATAAAAATATCATACTACATTTTCCTGAATCAGTTCCACATCGAACAAGAACACACAGACCAGCCACAACATATGATCAAGTCTGAACCATCCCGATAGATGGATGTTGCACTGATATATTCCCAATACGAGATCCTAACTAAAATATGTTAAAACATACTTGAACCTGGGCAAAATTTGTAAAGATAGGTCAATACATCACCAGATCGATACAGGCTAAAACAAACCAATTTTTTCTCCAAAATTGGTGAAAATATGCTAAAATTTGGTCAAACTTTGCAAATAAAAAGAGAAATGAGCCAATAACAAACTTTGGACAAAATGAGAAGATAAACTGCATTTCAAGAGAATACATCTGAACAAACAATTCTGTAACATATCTTAACTATTCAACCATGAATAATAAACTAAGCACAATAGAGAACAAATAAACCAGTAACAAATCCCTAAGAAATGAAGGACCTCACCTCATACCATTTTCTTGGAAAACCTCCACCCTATCTTTTTCTAAATAAGGAGCATTTTCAAAATTCAAAAGGTTCTCCATCCCACTCTACCCAACCTGAGAAAATACATTTAGACTCATCAGTATGTCTGATAGAACAACATAAGAAACTTAAGTTTTTATATTAAAGCATGTATAGTTTAACTTAATGTATGTATGATTAAAAAAATATTATTTTCATCTTTAAGTCACAATCCCATGACTCTTGAGTTGCATTGTACAGGATCATCAATTCCTCTTTATAACTCCAGAAAGTGAAATTTGCTCTTTATCTTTACATCACTTCTAATATAGGAGCATGTTTTAAGAAAAGGCATGAGCTTAACATGGAAAAGAATATCTGAAGATGAACATAGATACATCAATGTAGTATTTATCAGAAGTATGATATAACATGGGATATAGAGGCCAACTTTGTTATGACCACCTATGATATGGTAGACTTACGTGTTTCTCCATACACTTACGATCCAACCAATCATCCTTCTTCTTACTCCAATGAGATTCCTTAAAGAAATCTACAAAGTGAGGTATTTCTGCCTAATATCATGGAAATAACAATTAAATATTGTACATGGATAAGTAAATAAAATATATAATAAAAGTTAAGCTATAAATTGTAAAAAATATGTCACATTTGTGGACATTGTTGCTGCAAATGACTTTGACCCGCAAGAATGATTCCATGGCAAACTGGAACGTGCTACTATGTTTTGTTCTGATCGTTTCTACAACATGAAACAAAAACAAAGGGTGAACAGATAACCAAAACCAAAAACAAAAATTGCTATTATGTTTTGTTTTGAGGGTAAATATGCCAAAATTAAGAAATGATGAAGCAAAACAACAATTATGTGATCATCCACACAGCTATATGAACTCCAGTTTTTTTTTAACCAAGTAAGAAAATGAAATAAAATAGATATTAATTATGTGATTTGCCCATCTCTTACTCTTCCATATTGTCACGTCCCATTCCCAAATACGCAGGACCAAGCTACGTGTCAATGGCCAACTACGCATTCAACCAGACTCTTGTCCGACTCAAATACGTATGAGTTGTCCTAATCAGATAATGTGTCCATAAATACATAAATAACATCCACAATTCTAGCTATCCACTATGAACTAAGAATAGAAACAAGCTAAGGAAGAACAGGTAAGAAGACATCAATAATGATACCTGAGATCCCGAAGAAATTCTCAATCCTATGTCAGCACTCAGCAATAACCTGACAAAGAACCAGGTCCTCAGAGGGATGTAACAAGATACAAAAAATACATGCCTAGCTAACAGTATAATCATGCAAAAATAGAAACAAAAAATAGAAGGTATGCTACTACTTGCCAGTCTATGTGTAAAATGCAAATCAAGGGCAACTTCCGCACTTGGGCTGATCGACTCTGGTACACGGGTAGCGCTCAACAGAGCCGCCAGCAAAGACTCACCGGGTAGTGCTCCTCTAGAGTCAGTAGCCAAAAACACAAGTACACGGGTAGCACTCACCACGAGGTACTAGCGACATAGACACAGACACAAACATAGCCCAAGCGCGGTGACTGTCCTCCCCACCCAATGCAACTTTGGAAACCTAGTCTATGTCAAATACAATCACAGGAGTACCAACTATCCACGGGACAAGTGATACATCAGAAAACATAATAATGACAAATAAGCACAAGAATACTAAACTAATATGCAGTCGTGTCAGAGTCAGTGTCATCAGGGCAAGTAGATATACTGCTAACAACAGATATGAAAATGAAAGCGGAGAAGCAAAATAATGGAATAGGCATAAGAAGCAGATACAAGCATGAGATACTGTAACTGATGGCAAGGTATACTTGCCTGGAGCCCGTCCAAGCATACTGAGTCTGCGAGACTAATGTCTAGCCATAACTATCCACGAACCAACAAACCATACTCCAGGTATATATCTACCAACCCAAATCACAAATAAATATACATTACACACATAAATATAAACAATCATAAATACTAATTCCAACAACTACTTTATTAGGCAAGTTGGAAGGGTCACGGTCGCCTATTTCCTATGTCATCCTAGTTATTCTAGAAACAAGTCACACTAGTCTCTATAATTAATATTTATTTATTTATATTCTAATTTATAAGCTTTACATAAAATATATCAAGTTTGTATCTTCTAATTCATACCACGAAGTCTTCGACATGCAAATCGAGCCAAGATGGTCAACCATAAGGTTAACGATCTTATTTCGATGATCCATACGATCACTTTGTCAATTTCAGTGGTTTTATCTATCAAACAATATTATTATATTATAAAACTTGGTATTCTAAGATAAAAAAGTCGATACGGTCGTAATAGAATCGACCGATCGAAAATCCAATAGTTGGATCTACCGAAAAGTCCAAAACTTTAATTCTGGATAGCAGGTAAAGACGGGTATCTCACGCTATGTACGGTCAGAAACTGGACGATCCAATCGCACATATTAAAGTTAAGACATAGAGGAAGGTATAGCTAAAAACGGATCGAAAATCGAAGATCCTGGCATGAAGATACGGCTCCTGGAAGTTGAAAGAGTTGCTGGACACAATCAGGACACGTAATGTGAACACGAGTCGATTTGACCCGTCAAATGATGTTGTGATAGTGCCAAACTCGGTGTGGTTGAAGAGGAACACATCATGAGCGCAACAATGAAGCCCGATCGTCATTTTGACCGTTGGATCTTGCGTGGCGAGCGTCCAAGTTCAGCCATCAAAAAGCTTCTAGTGTCCAGGAAATCTAGGACACCAACGCCCATAACTTGGCATTGAGATGACCTGGAAGATTGGGGATAATTTTAGATCGAAGAGGAGGGAGAGAGGGTCACATTGGTGGTGGTTTCGTCGAAAACGGAGGTCAAAAAGTGGACGAACACCTTTAGGACACGAAAAGAGGAGGAAGAAAGCTAGGGCCGACTGCTATATGTAAGAATAGGGCTTTGCTGCTATGTTGAATAAATATGGGTAATGTGGAGCACGATCAAGGTAGTCAAAGGCGCAAGGCGCACTCGAGGCGCAAAGGATCCAAATCGACCGAGGCGCAAGACGCAGTTAAGACACGCGCCCGAGCGATGCGAGACGCAAAAATAATATATATATATATATATATATATATATATATATATATATATTTCACATCGAATTTCTACATTGATAAACATGTGTGCTTTAAATTCTCCCATGTCCAGTGTAGTCAAAGGCGCGCCTCAGGCGCGCCTTGCTCCTAGGCGCAGGGGCAGCGCCTCAGGGCACTCCAGGCGAGGCGCAATTCTTAAGGCGCACCTAAGGCGCGCCTAGGTGCGCCTTTTTCGAGCGCCTTGGAATAGCTAAGGCGCGCCTTGAAAATCTTGTGAAAAAAATAACATGTTTAGACTATTTTTTTAACTGTTGTACTGTTTTAGACTATTTTTTGAACTGATGTACTTTTTTTTTATTGTTTTCTCTCACTCACTCAATTCAAAGTGATTGCAACCTAGACATGGGAGAATTTGAAGCACACATGTTTATCAATGTAGAAATCCGATATATATATATATATTTTTTTTTTTTGCGCCTCGTGTCGCTCGGGCGCGCGCCTTAAGTGCGCCTTGCGCCTCGGACGATTTGGACCCTTTGCGCCTTGAGTGCGCCTTGCGCCTTTGACTACCTTGCCCATGTCTAGGTTGGAATCACTTTGAATTGAGTGAGAGAGAAAAGAGTAAAAAAAAAAGTACAGCAGTTCAAAAATAGTCTAAACATGTTATTTTTTTCATAAGATTTTGAAGGCACGTCTAGGAGCTCGAAAAAGGCACGCCTAGGCGCGCCTTAGGTGCGCCTTAAAAAATGAGCCTCGCCTGGAGTGCCCTGAGGCGCTGCCCCTGCGCCTAGGAGCAAGGCACGCCTTAGGCGCGCTTTTGACTACACTGAGCACAATGTACTCGGTTTGGTGGGGTCCACTAATATAATCCATGTGCTCAAACAGTTGTGATCCGTATTTCTTTTACACATATATAAATATTAAAAAACATTAAGGCAGGCCCATTCTCGTGATACCACTCAAGAATCAGTCGTGAACCTATTTTCCTCATAAAAGACAACCCTTAATAATTATCCAACCAATACAATGATTACAATTATTATTGTAATGATTAGAAATGATTATGAATCATTAATCTATTTTTTTAACAATTATTAATAAATAATTCCGAAATTCCAAATAACAAATAACAAATATTTAACTACCTACATACCAAATAAATTAGAAAATAAATTCACAAAAATTTCAGAAATTATGGAAAAAATATAGGGCTTAGTTTAAGACTAAATGAACCATTTACTAGAGTTTCGAATTAAACTAATGTCATAGCTTCTCATAGTAAATCTTACGGTTTGTCGATTTTATCGCTTTTCTAAGTGGGAAAGGTTTTAACGACTCTAAAATAATCGTATGAGTTCCACGCCAACCATATAACATAAATTTGGATTATTCTACAGTTCTAGAGTGTTGGGTTCGAGTCTTGGCTCATCATTAGTTGGTTATAAGTCTAGGAACGTCGTCTCGGTGTCCCCGAAACACAAAATTACTATTATCATCTTTCCGTTTCGGATTGGCTCAACGTTTCAATTAGGGTTCCCTATTTAAAAAAGATATTTTAAAAGTCTCAAATTCAAGGGGCTTACACAGATTTCAACCTGATAACACAAGCCACTACTTTCTTGAAGTCGACATCCCTAAAAGAACCACTTCTTGAACCTTGACATATCCTCTCAAGTAAGCTGATTTTTTTTCCAAGCACTAGTACCGACATTTCTTTCTAGTATAAATATAGATTTGAATGCAGGTTTCATAATCATAGTAAAGGGCAGCAACAACAAGAGAACTCTATTTTCCTACCAAAGCATGCTAGATATTTAATGCAGGTTTCATAAATGAAAATAAAAGGCAGAAGAAGCAAGAGGACCCTCTTTTCCTACCAAAGCCTGCTATATTGTACTATAGAATCATAAATGACAGTGAATGGACTTTTGACTACTAGGCCTTGTAATCTCTGATAATATATGATGTAATTTAGTTGATTGGAAGAGTATAACTGGTTTCACCAGTTCATAATGTCGTTCATAAACTATGACAGCAGTTGGTATGGGAATATGGTTGTATATGTCAGTCACATTTTAGTATGAGGTTTAAGTTAATATGATTGTCTGTAGCTTCTTAGCAGGATCAAAATAACTGGACACTGATGACTAGTATTCTCTCTTGTGAAGCATAGTTAGAGTTGTTGATGGGACCCTATGAATTTTCTTTCACGCAAGATCAATTCAATCCAAGCACTTGCCACAGTCGAGCCTGCCGTTGTTGCTCAAGCTAATGAATGTTGCATACCGACTATGATATCTTCTTGGTTGGACAAATAAGATTCTAAGGATTGCTTGAATTTAAGCATCCCAGTAGATTTTTTATTGCCTACATAGATTTTGATTATATAGCTGTCAATTTTTTTGTTTAGATTTTGATTGAAGAGAAGTGTTTGCCAAATGTTGATTCATATATCACTTATCAACTACTTGTTTTTTGTATTTTTATGCAGTCATCAAACATCAGCATATACCAGCTTTTAATACCCAACTTTTTTTTCATGATTTCTGGTCGCAGGAGTTTGGTACTGCACTTTGTAGAGGGCGTGGGCACTATACAAGCATCCTTTTTCTTTAAGAAACCGAATAAAAACTAACAAGGAACATTTTATTGAGAAATTGAATAAAAATTAAACTTTTTCATGATACAGAACAAAACATTTTATTGAGAAACCAAATAAAAATCAAACCTTTTCACACAATAATCCGTCACCAATTGCAAAACCCATGATTTAATCAAAAAATTAACAAGGATTCTCAGAATGCGATCCAAAGTCATTAAATTTTACTCCCAAATTGAACCAAAATTGAAAAAAATTTCACATAAAACATAATAAACAGTCACTTATTACAATACCACAACTGGATTAAAGAAAAAAATGAAACTATGGAGGAGAGAAAAAAAATAAACCCTAATTTGTCACTTAACATACTATCCCAAATTAAACCCTAACAAAATCGATCCAAATCAAACCCTATCAAAATCGATTGAGAGATCGATTGAGAGAGAGAAACCCTAACAAAATTGAAGAAGAGGCAATCAAGTAGTAATGTATACATATAATTAACAACAATCATATTCTCAACCTTAACAAAACCCCTAACAAAATTAACATACTAAGAATATTAGGGGAAGAAGCTCACGGTGAATAGGAAGAAGCTTCGAATCTCACGACGGAGGAGAGACTATCGGCGCACACGCGCGAGAGAGGCGAGAGGGAGAATTTGGCGCGCGCGAAAGAGAACCCCTGCCGGCGCGAGGGAGAATGAAAAACACTTCAGTTTTTGGTTTTTTTAGGGTTTTGTTTAACATTCTCTTTAGGTTATTATTCAATTAAAAAAGGCAAATTATAAGGGCACTGCACATTTTACTCGGGGCTAGCCCATTTCTAAATTAGAAAAAATTACAAGTTTGCCATCATGAAAGTTACTCGGGGCTAGCCCACTGTAATGCTCAGGACTGTCAAAATTTTGACAGTTCTACCACTTGGAAGGACTGTCAAAATTTGGACAGTCCTACCACTTGGAAGGACTGTCAAAATTTTGACAGTCCTACAAATAGATAGGACTGTCAAATATGTGACAGTCCCATTTATAAGGACACTGCACATTTGACTCTGGGCTAGCCCATTGGAAATTTACAAAAAATTACAAGTTTGCCATCATGAAAGTTAGTCGGGGCTAGCCCAAAGTTATAATCGGGACTGTCAAAATGGTGACAGTCCTACAACTTGGAAGGACTGTCACAATTTTGACAGTCCTACCCATTTTGTAGGACTGTGAAAATTTTGACAGTCCTAGAAATTGTTAGGACTGTCAAAAATTTGACAATCCATTTCCCAAAATTATAAGTTTGCCACTCTGATAGTTAGTTGGGGCTACCCCACACCAAAGTATAAAAGTCAAATGGGTTTCTATTTTTGGCATTCCACCTAGACTTAAGAAACCCTCATTCCACCAAGCCCAAACCTAAATTTGGAAATAGCTAGTTGTGGTTGGAGGAGTATTTTACTTTGGTGATACCCCAAGGAATATTCTTCCGGTATGTCTTCGACAACCTACGTTGAATAAGTTTTGCAAATGTGCGAAAAAGATTTAGTTTATTTTGATTAATGTAGGAACAATGCATGAAAAAATGTTCGATGACGAAGTCGGATCGTCCAATTCATTAATTATGCACTCCGGACGTTCCGAAGTACAAGTTGGTTGTTCCGAAGCACGTACGGTACGTAAAACGACAACCCTAATTTGACAGTCACGAGTTAGGACTGTAAACATTAGACAGTCCTATATAAATATAGGACTGTCAAATATTCCACAGTCCTATATAAATATAGGACTGTCATAAATTCGACAGTCCTACGTAAAAGTAGGACTGTCATAATTTTGACAGTCCTATATAAAAATGGGACTGTCAAAATAGTGACAGTCCTGGATAATTATATGAAGTTATTAATTTTTATATTATTTTATATTGGTTATAGGACCAAGCTTGTTCAGATATAGTGGTACATCCTGCTGTTGGTGTTGATGTGGATGATATTTTCTCAACGGATATTGAGTTTGCAAGCCATGAAGAAGCATTAGAGTGGTGCAGAGAAGTTGGGAGACGACATAACGTAGTTATTATCATTGCAAGATCCATCCGATCTCGGCCGGGCCAAAAATATCTTGAGCTTGGATGCGAAAGAGGAGGTGTGTTTAGGCATCATAAAAAGAAGGGTGTTGTTGAAAAAGAAATCCCTAAGAAAAATGTTGGGACGAGAAAATGTGGTTGTCCATTGAAGGTGTTGATTGTAAAAGTTGAAGATGTGAAGTGGATAATCGAAGTTAAGAATGGAAGACACAATCATCCTATTCCAGGGACACTTACGGGTCATGCCTACGTGGCACGGTTGAAGGAGGATGAGAAAAAGTTGGTTGAAGAAATGTTCCTTTCAGGAGTTGCACCGAAACAAATTTATTCTGCTGTGCGACAAAAACAAGATGGGAACAAGTCTACCATGAGGACCATCTATAATAGTTTGGCCAGAGCGAAATGCAATAGTATGAAAGGAAGAATGGCGATGCAGCAAGTATTAAAGTTGCTTGGGGAGCATCACTACGTGGAGTACCATAGAAGACATCCACAAACTGATGAACTCCTTTCATTGTTTTGGGCTCATCCTGATTGCACACATATGGCTCGGTCCTTCGCAGACGTGTTGGTCCTTGATTGTACATATAAGACCAACAAGTTCAAGATGCCTCTTTTGCATGTTGTCGGGTTTACGTCTACGGAAAAAACATTTACAGTCGCTTTTTATTTTATGAAGAGTGAGACAGTAGAGGATTACACATGGGCGTTGAGGAAACTACAATCCCTTTACACAGGTTACAAAGAGCCGTCTGTTTTTGTTACTGACAGAGAATATGCGTTGATAAATGCTATAGATATTGTATTTCCTCATGCGCATAGACTACTATGCACTTGGCATATAAATAGAAATATCCATGCTTAATGCAAGAAAAAAATTAAAACTGTGGACGGTAAATTGACATGCTTCGCTTCAAAGAATTCTACAGTGATTGGAGTCTTGTATGGCGAGCAAGTACTACAGACAGTTACGACGCAGCATGGTACATGTTCCAACAAAAGTGGGAGCCAAGTAACCCGACATGCATATCTTATATCAAAGATACTTGGCTAGGACCACATAAAGAGCAATTCGTCTTAGCATGGACCAACATGGTAAAGCATTATGGCACGATCACTACGAACCGGGTCGAAGGGGCACACTCATGTTTGAAAAGATATCTACGCTCATCGGTCGATAATTTTGTCTCTGTTTGACAATCGATTCATTTGATGACTATTGCCACGGTGAACGATATTGTAGCATCATTTGAGATGAGCCTCAATATTGCAAAGCATGAATACAAGCAAGAACACCTCTTGGATGGTTTAACTCATGTGGTATCTCACAAGGCCTTGGGGTTATTGCTTGAGGAGATTCGAAGGTCGAAGTCGGTGGGTTATGATCCTGAGGTTTGCGGTTGTTCATATCGACATTCACTCGGACTTCCGTGTGCATATGAAATCAACGAATACCGTCGTGAATCTATACCTATTCCAATAGATGTTGTTGATCAACGTTGGCGACAGTTGTCGATAATGCCGGCGGTGGAAGTGCAAGATGATTTCTTTGCGTTGCCCCAAGTTAAACTACTTCACGCAAGGTGGTGTGGCGCAACAGAACCGGAGAGAAGACCCATTGAGTTTAAAATCCATGAGATTGCAGTCCCGGCAACTACTCGATTGCAAGAGCCATCCGTTGTTCGAACTCCTAAGGGAAGACCACACTCAAGAAAGAGTAGAGCCAAAAAGAAGGAGGAGGAGTCAACTAAAAGAGATCCATCCTTATTTGAACATATCGAACGCAGTTTGGAGGCAAAGTCCGTTGTTCGAACTCCTAAGCTAACTATTCGAAGGGGGAAGAAACAGAAAACGATAGATGCAGGCACGGCGGAGGGTGTTGAAAACTTTTCTGTTTCTTATAGTCTATACATTGAAAAATTTCTACCTGAGATACGGAACTTCATTTGGTCTATTGATGATGTTCCTGCGGATGGCCACTGTGGATACCATGCACTAGCAAGACAACT
This sequence comes from Iris macrosiphon, assembly GCA_036927795.1. Lineage (NCBI taxonomy): Eukaryota > Viridiplantae > Streptophyta > Magnoliopsida > Asparagales > Iridaceae > Iris > Iris macrosiphon. The sequence continues at coordinate 30,729,961 of JAYESA010000017.1, read as the reverse complement.
AGGCTATTCAGTGGAAGCAGGATGGCGACAGGTTAGGGCAGAGCTGTACGAGGAGTTGGAGTCGCGACTAGCCATCTATAGCCAGATACTTGGCGAAGAAATTGTTGGAGATTTGTTGGCAGGCATACCTTGTACGGAAACAGTTACCGGACCAGAGCATTACATGGATGTCCCGCCTGCTGCTTACGTCTTCTCTAATAGGTATAAGTTACCTATTATAATTATCTCACATGGTATTAACAATACTTTCTTTCCAATGTGTGCCCCCCCAGCCGAACACCGAGTATCCAATCTATGTTGCATTGGGCTTGTCGGACAACACTTCGTCATCCCAAGGTTGATCGCTTATTCTCCTATTCCGCCACCTTCTACGCTTTGGTATAAGCACGCACCTGAGGAAGCGATCGCATGGACGACACCCTACATGGATGCAATGGCGGCCTATAAGAAGATGATGAAGATAGAGGATCCAAAAATCATGTCGGACGACTACTTTGATATTTTAATCGATTGATACTGCCCCAAGTAAAAATGTGTAAATTTTTGATCCATGTTTGTCTAAGTGTATATTGAACCATATGTTGTATGTTGTGTAATGAAAAGAGTTATAAATATTTTGATTGTATATTGCGCATTGCTACTAATAACTTAGGACTGTCATTATGGAAAACTGCCAGGATACTAGGACTGTCAAAATTGTGACAGTCCTAAAGTTTACTCACTGTCAATATGCACATTTATATAACTTTAGGACTGTCACAATTTTGACAGTCTTAGTGTAAACTAGGACTGTCAAAATTGTGACAGTCCTAAAGTATACTCACTGTCAATTTTGAGTAAATATATAACTTTTACACTAGGACTGTCAAAATTGTGACAGTCCTAAAGTTTACTCACTGTCAATTTTTTGAGTAAATATATAACTTTAGGACTGTCACAATTTTGACAGTCCTAGTGAAAACTAGGACTGTCAAAATTGTGACAGTCCTAAAGTTTACTCACTGTAAATATGCACATTTATATAACTTTAGGACTGTCACAATTTTGACAGTCCTAGTGTAAACTAGGACTGACAAAATTGTGACAGTCCTAAGTTTACCCACTGTCAATTTTGGACAGTCCTAGTATAAACTAGGATTGAATATACAGTTAACCCACTGACCAATATGCCCAGTATACAGATCAAAATAGTAACAACAAGGCAAAATTAACTCATAGTGTCACAACATGGCAAAATTAACTCAAAGTGTCACAAGTAGGCAAAATTATAGTTTAAAGTTTTACAACTCAAATCCTCAATATCGTCAAAGTGTCACAAGTAGGCAAAAAGTCATATTCAATCAAACTTTTACAACGTTTACAGGTCAAATTTTGACAATTCTCAAAGGTCATATTCAGTCACACTTTTACAACTCAAAATGATTGTTCAAACGTCATGGCGCCTCTTCGTGCGTTGCTCTCTAGTATCCAAGAAAGGATATTCTTCAGCGTTGTCGATATTTTGGAGTTCGTCATTGATTGTCATATAATTGGAACCCTAGCAACTGACGAGGCTTCTTCCCAACTTCTTAACTTTCCTTGCCTATTCATAAAAAATAAAAATAATTGTTAGCCACAGTTACAAATATCAAACTTAAACTCTACAAGTAGGCTCACCATCTTGACCAGTGCAGTATATAAGACCGATTTGGGAGAAAGATCTGACGGTACACGCACAATATCCCCTCCGCGTTGGAACAAGGTCGGTAGTCCGACACCGGCGTAGTAGGCGAGATAGTCGTCGCTGCACTCCGCCATATTGACTGCTGCTAGCCGGTCGGTATCTCTAATGACGTGGCGTTGCCACTCAGTGAAGAAGTGTGATACCCAGTTGAAATGTGCAGGTATATAGTTTAGCGGTTTTGTACCGCGCGGAGGAGTTATCATTTGCAAAGTTCGCCTTGGGACAGTTTGGACGTAGCCAAACTGACGTAGCACTCTATCCGGCATATAAGCCTCCTTGATTTCATGACAACTGATAACACCGTGATATAAGGCGACTGGTTGCAACGGACGGGTAGTCTGTCGCAAATCACGGTATGGATCCCATACAATCTGCACCACATAAAATTTAACATAATGTCATTTAGCATAACGTAGTAAATTAATACCAATTAAGTACAAAATTAGGTCTATATTCACCTCTTCTGTCGTCATATCTTCGAGTGCATGCCGTAGAGCGTCCAATGTGTGAGAACGTTTGGCATCTTCTTTAGTCGGCTTCTATCGGCACATTCTAGGCAGGTTCTCGTCATACCCTTGGCTCAGCTTCGCCCGCTGCAGGGTTGAAAAGTGCTCGTATATCCATGCCTTCACGTTACCGAAAATATATTAGTCCAAAAATAAACAACACAATTTCAATTTATGTAAACAAGTTGACAAAGATATATCTATACATGAAGTAGAGTCTGGCATCCAAAAATTGTCTTCGAACCCACACGGGATGCCGCACCAAGCTCGCGGTAAAGGTATGCCAGTATATCGCTTCTCCAAGAAATTTCGTCCACCGTTTCAATATTGTCCAAATCGATGAGATATTTGGCATTTATGGACGTTCCAGACTTATCGGTAATGCCGACAGCCCCTAAGATGAACTGCATATATCCGCGGGCCACATTATCGCTATTATCAATTTTGGGGGCCGGCTCAGCGAATATCTCCTCCAAATATTTTAGAGGAAGTCCATAGGACTTCTTGAATTCTCGAAGACTAGTAAAACTAGTGGAATCAACTCCCAGACACCCTAATACATGATCCACAATATTGTCGTAATAGTCGATGCTCGAGTCATCAAAAGTATGATTCTGCATGGGACGACCATCAACCCTAAGTCCCAATATATGATGGACGTCATCAAGGGTAATCGTCAACTCCCCATTGGATAGATGGAAAGTGTTGGTCTCTGGATGCCACCGTTCTACAAATGCTAAAATCAGTGCATTATCCACCGTCGTATATGAGTAGCTACCCAAATATTGTAGACCGGTGGGACTGATTTTTGCCTTCACATCATCTTCCAATAATGCATACCTCCATGTATTGCATTTTTTGCCATGGTTGATCACCGTCAACAAACGACCACTCTCCTGAAAAATCAACAATTGGATGAAATTAAACCTCCATGTAAAATGAACTTTGAACTTATAACTATATATAAATTTATCATAACGTAATGTACTTACCGGATTGTTCCATATTTGGTATGCAATATGGTTTTCGATCGACGGTAACATAGAGCAACCGTTTGGACGAGTGTCGACTCGACTATCTGCCTGCTCAGAAGGTCCCGAACCATCAATAGGCCGGTTTCCGAAAGTTTGTGGAAGACTCTCGACAGGACTATCTGCAGGCTGAGAAGGTCCTGAACCATCAGTAGGCCGATTTGGAACATTTGGCATGTCCTCATCGGAGGAGAAAGAAGAACCGGAAGAACTAGGAGGAGCACGTCTCTTTGTGGCAATCTTCTTCGTCAATAGACGTTTCCTCACTTCAGGGTGTGCCTCGGCCTCGCGGATAGTCACGCCTTGCGAAACTGTGCGTTCCTTACGCATCGACGCAGTAGGACGTCTTCTCATTTCTTCATCTACAGTGTCCTTTCCAGGGGCATGACTATAAGACAAAAATTAATATATACAGACAAAAATTAATTTATATTTTAACATAATAATTGAATTTTTTTCAGGACCGTAGCCATTTCTACAGTCCTGTAAGTATACAGGACTGCAGATTTTTCAACAGTCCTAATCTTTTAGGACTGTTAAATTTCCTACAGTCCCATATGGATTTAGGACTGTAGGAAATTCGACAGTCCTATATATATAGGACTGTCGAATTTCCTACAGCCCTAAATCTATATGGGACTGTAGGAAATTCTACAGTCCCGCTCGATACTACTCGACAATGTCGAGCAGTCTCGACATTGTATGCCCTAAAATCATGTTCCAAACGACTTCTATGTCTAAACTACATCCTAGACTCCGCCAAGGACTAGTATGCCCTCATTTGAAAGAAAATAACTCAAAATTTTCAACATGCAAGAGGATTTCTTAAAATTTTTGGACAATTTTTCAAATACAATAGCACAAGGAGAATGATGATTTCTACCTTGGTACTTTCGAGACTTTGGGAGCCATCGACAAGGAGGAGGAGGACAGCGGAGATCGGCCGGCGGGAGTGTCACTACCACTTTTCCATATAAGGGTATTTCTGTAATTTAGCTATTTTAAATAATTATGAATTTAATTAATTTGCTGAGTTTTATAACTAATTATATTTATTAGTGATAATTGGTTAAGGTAGAACCCTAGAACTCATTAGGACAGACCCTAGTGAGTCAACCCTAATGTGTAAACCCTATTCTAGCAAAACCCTAGAATTTTAAGATTAGGGTGAACCCTCAAAACCCTAGACTGACTTAACCTGAGTCTATTAGGTCCTACATGACTTAACATAAAGGTTTAAACCTAAAGCTGTGCAAGGAAACCCTAGAACTAGGTTTATATATAAAGGAAGCTTCTCGCAAAGCCATCCTTCATATAGACAGGAGAAACCCTAGCCTCCACAAGAGAAACCATCTCCCCTCTCCAAAATTTCGAAACCCTAACCCTAGGTTCCATTCTCTCCTCCTCCAAAGCAAGGAAATCAGGAAACTTGGGTCAAGGAAACTCGGGAAGGAAGAACTTTCATAGAAGAACCTTCCCTGCAGGTAAAACTCTAGTTTTATTCCTTTAATTTCTGTTTTTTTAGATGGTAATGGCCATTAGGAACCCCAAATCTGTGTGTAATTCGAATTTAGGGTTTTTGGATTAGGTTTTGGTGACCAACAATTGTTTTCCCAATTATTAAGAACCCTAACCCTAGATTTTGGTATGTAGACTGATTTCATCTCATCTGTGTGTTGGTTGAACCCGAGTTTTAGGGTTTTTGGTTAGAGGGATTCATGGGTTGTATGTAAATTCGTGTTCTGCATGCTAGGTGTTTGGGGAAATGCTTCACCGGATGAATACCTATCTAATTTACTCTAATAAAACCTAATTGGATGAATGATGTGTGGTGTCTATATATATTTATACATATGCATATAGATTGATGTGTGTTTGTATATATATCTAGGTTGTAGATGTGTGTGTGTGATTTTGTAGAGGGGGATTTCCCTGTGTACAGTCGGGCATGGAGGAGAAGGTGCAGTCAAGTTCTTGTATGAACTGTGCATGACTGTGCTGTGTCAGAACTATATGTGTGTGTGTCCCTGTTTTGAGAGTGAATTACCTAGGTTCAAATGGGTTTTTTGGCTGTGAGTAGGTAGATGGGTTAGGCATTTTCTGTGCAGATGGGTTTGTGTGAGAATTCTCAGATCCCTGTGTAGGTAATTAAATTCCTGTGTGTGTGTGTTAGGGCTTTGTGTTAACTGTGTAGGTGCATCCCTGTGAACCAGTGTACCTAGATTGCCTGTGTGTTGTGTAGCTAGGTTAGTTGGGTAAGATATGAGATTCCTGTGTGTGTAGAGTTATTGTTTCAGATTTTGTGTGTGCTTGTGAGTTGAGGTAAGCTAGGAATTTTAGGTGTGGCTGTGTGTGTAGATGAGGGAGAGTGCAGACTGCTGTGCTATACTGTGTGCAGATTGTGTGAATTTGTGAGTTGGGTCAGAAGTTATGTATTCAGTATAGATGTATCAGCAGTAAGAAGGGGGTTTGGGCCAGGTCTGTGTGCAGGAATTTCACATGTGTGTGTGTGTGTGTGAGTTGTGTGTTAGATACCTGTGTGTTTTGGTAGTGTATTAGTGTAGAATTCCAGATTTCAGTGAGTATCAGTTTTAACTGTGTGTATTAGAGTGTCTCTCCCTGTGTGTGAACAAATGTGGACTTATGTCAGTTTAAATTCTGTAGAACAGTGTGTATGTATATGTATGTTGTGTTTATCAGTTGGTTTGTGTGTGCCTTTGTGGTATCGGGTTATGAGAACTAATACTGTGTAAATTGGGTATCAGTGAGTTGATTTAGAAGTTGTGTATCAGTAGAGTATGGGTGGGTATCAGTTTCCTCTCAAAACCTGTGAATATAGGACAGTTGGCCTAGTGTAGCTTGTGGTAAACTGTGTCCAATGACTGTGTGTAACTCTGAGTGAGGTTGGTTAAGTTCAGTGAGTTGTGTGTGTATACTGTCAGTGTGTGTCTTAGTGTAGTGTGAACTGTGTAGAGTTTCAGTTCCTGTGGGTAGGTTTTACATGTGACTGTGTGAGAGAACTATGAGGGTTTAAGAAAGCAGGGTCCTGTGTATTCAGTAGGCAAATCAGGGTGCATAAATTGTAGTGTATGTTGTGTCTACCCTAGAGTATCAGTAAGGTAAGGTGGTTTGGGATATTGGGTTGGACTATAGTGTCAGTTAAGTAGTAGGTATCAGTCATATGTGGGTAAATGCTAAGGGTGTCAGTTAGGATATATACTCAGCATATATATATGTAAGTTATTTACACTAATAGCATATAGTATAAGAAATAGTAACTAGTTTCAGCAAGATACCAACATACCACACTATATGAGTTATATAATGATAATACCTAGTATAATGAATATTAGCTAGTATTAGTAGTATTACTAAATATAATCTAATATTAGTAAGTATAGAACATATAATATAGTGTATTAACTAGTATTAGTGAACAATAGCTAGTATGAACCTAGAAGCATGGTATTGACTAGTTTTGACCAAAAACCTAGAGTTGACTTAGTTGGACCTAGTATTGACCAGTAAACCTTAGACATGACCTAGAAACCTCGTTTTTAAAATTGTTAAGCATGTTATTCTTTTAATTCATTAATTAACATTGAATTTCCATAAATAGGTCATTGTGATTCCATTTTGGACCTCGATCCTCACATTTTGCTCAGGACCACAGGCGAGTACATTCTCTGACAGTTTTCATGGTTGATTACTTCTATAAATTGTAGTGTATTACATACTTGATTCCGACACTATGGATACACGGGTTAGCACCCTAGATCCCCATCATGAGGAGTCGTGATTGGAATCCATCGTGCTAGCTGGGGGATGGGGAACTATTAGTAGATTATGTGATCATATCCACACTTACCATGCATCATAGCTCACCCCACATCTCACGTCGGGTGCGGCCTGACCATCATCATGCCTCATAGCTGTTATATATGATTAGCCTGACCATTATCATGCATCATAGCTAACCATATGGTTAGCCTGACCTTCAAGAATCATAGCTAATCATATATAACCAGCCTGATCTAGTCCCAAGCCGATCACATAATAAACTAATATTCCAAACACTTAGTTAGATGTTTATCTTTATTCAGATTACTTGTTCTAGCATTCACTATTTATTGTTCATTGCTAGATGCTCTATTTGTCTATTTCATTTTCTCCTGTACTTCTCATTTTCCGCATTTATTTCCATCTTGTATCTCTTACACTGTTTATAGATTTTGTCAATTTAATGAAACTGCTGTTAGTGCTTGTGCTTCGCTCCAATCCTGACTGGATAACAACATTTTCAGAGAACCTGGAGGACCTTTGCCCTACTCATTACGGTCCAGGAATAGAGGAGGATTTCACCCCAGAAATCCCAGAGGAGGTGCCTATCCTAGAGGAGAACTAGCCTGCCCATGCTTAGATTATTTTTCTGCATTTATTGTTTAGACTGAGACTGAGTTGTATTTATTTTTATTTGTGACTTTGTGAGGTCATTTAGACCCAGGTTTTGAGTTGGACTTATTGTGGATGGTTTTATTAGAACTCTTTTCAATTCTCATCGTGCCATTTTTCTTATAGCTGTGATTGAGCATATTATAGAACTGTGGTTTATTTTATCATTGTCCTCCGTACGGAGTTGAGACTATTGACAAGATATACTATGTTTGTGACCTAGACAGCGTTCTACCGCCGATGCTGCGGCGTAGACTGGACGTAACCACGACTCATGCCCAAATTCCGGGTGCGGGTCGTGACACGTTTTAGTGGTGGCCCATGCAGGTCTAGTCTGTAGTCAGTAGTCTTAGATTCACATTAGAGCGATATTGTAGTAATAGGAATTAGGCCAAGGATATGCTCAATCACAATTAGGGAATTCTGATTCTTATGATACTATTCTTCATGATTAATTCCTTTAGAAATTTTTCTGTCCTTCCTTGATATCATATCTATTGCCTTAATTGAATCTTTCGATCTGTCTTCAGGATGCCGCCAAGAAGGTCCCAGAGACTCGGAGCAGCAGATTCAGAGAGGTCTGCCACCTCTCGCGCTGCCGGACAGACATCAGCAGCACCTCCTACATCTCCAGGACAGGTGGGAGTGTCTGCAGCATTCGGGGGTCCTCCACCACCTGTTCAGAGGGTCCCCGCAGCTACGACGGAGCTACCACCACCACCAGTTCAGTATCCAGGAGGTGTGCCCGTCGATGGGGCACAGATGTTCACTTTGATACAGGGCATGGTCGATGCCCAGAGGACGTCGGCAGAGGCCCAAAGAGTGCAGGCTGAGGCACATCAGGCCCAGACAGAGATGATGAGGGTGAACATGGAGAATGCTCACCAAGTGGCTCTCCATGCTGTGGAGAGAGTCACTCAGCAGCAGCAACATCCTGGTCAGCAACAACAGAGGCCGGGCACCATAGTGGACTTCAAGAGGATGATGCCTCGGGAGTTCAAGGGGACAGAAGGGATACTCTACGTCGATGATTGGCTAGAGGACATCGAGAGGAACTTGCGTTTGGCGCAGCTTCCAGAGGCGCTCAAGATCGAGGCCGCTGGCAGCCAGATGTTCGACATTGCCTTGACGTGGTTTCGCACGGAGCCGAGACTCTTGCGCGGGGGACTCACTTGGGAGGCTTTCAAGGAGCTCTTCAAAGAAAAGTTCTTTCCTGATGTCGCCCTGGGAGCTTTGGAGAGTCAGTTCCATGACTTAGCCCAGGGGAGCTCGTCCGTCGACGAATATGCCGCGGAGTTTTCCCGCCTGAGCCGCTTTGCGCCATCGATGATTAGAGATCCGGGGGACAGGGCCCGGAAATTCAGAAAGGGGCTGACAAGAGAGATCAAGTCTCGCACGTCGGGACGTCGCACAGCTACCTATGAGGGCATATTGATGGATGCCCAGGTAGCCGAGGACGACTTGGACCTCAGGCCCAAGAGGGGACGCGATGTTACCGGAGGAGCAAACAGTAGTGCGGGACCAGGCAAGCGTCCACACTTTCAGCAGCAGCAGAGGCCCTTCCAGCAGCAGCACCAGGCACCAGCCCGAGGGCAGGTCCAGCATCAGCAGCAGAGGCAGACTCAGCCCGCCATCCAGTGTGCGTACTGCGGGAAGACAGGACATACCAGAGAGAACTGCAGGAAGAGGTTGGGCTCATGTTTGTACTGCGGATCGACGACACACCAGCTAAAGGATTGCCCTACCATTCGTCCAGGTCAGGGTGGAGCAGCCGCCCAGAGAGGACCAGGCAGGGTACCTACCGTACCAGGAGGCCAACAACAGAGGGGCCCACTTCCACCTCAAAATCAAAAGTTCGCCCAGCATCAGCAACAGAGAGGTGCACCCCAGGGGCGAGCATACGCCATGGCAGTCGAGGAGATCGAGCCAGCAGGAGACTTGATCACAGGTTCGGTTCTTCTCGATTGTATTCCTGCATTTACCTTATTCGACTCTGGCGCTTCCCATAGTTTTGTGTCTGTATCATATGCACTTCGACATCATTTAGACACAGAACCATTAGCTAGGACTTGCAAGATCATGACTGGAGGAGGTATTATCCTAGTCCGTGATCACTGCAAGGACATGAGAGTGTCAGTAGGAGGCCGAGACTTGAGCGTGAGCTTACTCGTCATGCCACTTCCGGGGTACGATATTGTACTCGGAATGGACTGGTTGAGCAGGCATCATGCTACTATAGATTGTTATAGAGGCAGAGTATTGTTCAGACCACCAGGAGAGCCGGAGTTTGAGGTCGTCAGAGCAGCAGCGGAACAGAGCAGGAGCACATTTTGCGGAGCCAGGGCGGAAGAAGAGGAGTTGCCACATCCTCTGATAGCGGAGTTCCTGGATGTATTTCCAGAAGAGTTGCCAGGCTTGCCGCCAGACAGAGATGTTGAATTCTCTATAGACTTGGTTCCAGGAGCGGAGCCCATTTCACAACATGTCTATAGAGTCAACAACAGCGAGCTGGCAGAACTGAAGAAGCAAGTTGAGGAGCTGCAGGACAAAGGCTTCATCAAATCCAGTTCATCACCATGGGGAGCTCCGGTATTGTTCGTACCGAAGAAGGACGGCACGGTGCGCATGTGCATTGATTATAGAGCTTTGAACAATATCACTATCAAGAACAAGTACCCACTGCCGAGGATAGATGATCTTTTCGATCAGTTGAGCGGGGCGAGGGTGTTTTCGAAGATAGATTTGAGGTCAGGTTATCACCAGGTGAAGGTGAAGAAAGAAGACACGCCAAAGACAGCTTTTCGGACCAGATACGGCCAGTTTGAGTTTCTGGTGATGCCATTTGGTTTAACCAATGCACCGGCAGTATTCATGAACTTGATGAACAAGGTGTTCCACCAGTACCTTGACAAGTTCGTGGTAGTGTTCATCGACGATATTCTTGTATATTCCAAGACCCCAGAGGAGCACGAAGAGCACCTGAGATTGGTCTTAGAGACTCTCAGGAGGGAGAAGCTGTACGGGAAACTCTCTAAGTGTGAATTTTTCCTTGACAAGGTTGAATTTCTTGGGCATGTGGTATCGGGTGACGGAATCTCGGTTAACCCACAGAAGATCGAGGCAGTAGAGTCGTGGACTACCCCCAGTTCGGTAGCTGATATCAGGAGTTTCCTCGGGCTTGCAGGATACTACAGGAGGTTTGTACAAGACTTCTCCAAGATTGCAGCGCCGATGACCAGACTGACTAGGAAGGACGTGGATTTTGTGTGGACAGAGGAGTGCCAGGCTGCATTTGATGAGCTGAAGAAGAGGTTGACGACAGCTCCAATTTTGACATTGCCATCAGGGACAGGTGGTTTCACCATCTACAGTGATGCTTCAGGGAAGGGTCTGGGATGTGTTCTTCAACAGCACGGGAAGGTAATTGCCTATGCTTCCAGGCAGTTACGCCCTCATGAAAAGAATTATCCCACCCACGATTTAGAGTTGGCAGCAGTTATCTTCGCTCTAAAGCTGTGGAAACATTACCTGTACGGAGAGCGTGTGGAAATCTTCACAGACCACAAGAGCTTAAAGTACGTATTCACACAGAAGGAGCTGAACATGAGGCAGAGGAGATGGTTAGAGCTGATGAAGGACTTTGACATATCATTGCAGTACCATCCAGGGAAGGCTAACGTAGTCGCCGATGCTTTAAGCAGGTATCCGATGGCTATGTACTTGACGACAGATAGACATTTATTGGCTGATCTGGAAAGCTTGGAGATTGAAGTGTTAGTTCCCGGTACTGAGATCCAGATATGGGGATTACAGATACAGTCCGAACTGATGGACAGGATCAGAGCTGCGCAGTACGATGATGAGACTCTGAGGAGTATCAGAGCACAGGTTCAGATGGGATTGTCGGACGACTTCACTATCGCAGATGATGGTTCCTTACGACACGGCACAAGGATATGTGTGCCTAGCGGGGAGCTGCGCGAGGAGGTTTTGCAGGAGGCACACCGCTCTCAGTACTCGATGCATCCCGGTGCCAACAAGATGTATCGAGACTTGAGAGAGCACGTATGGTGGTATGGAATGAAGCGCGAGATAGCACGCTTCGTATCTCGATGTCTAGTGTGCCAGCAGGTAAAGGCAGACCGGCAGAGGCCAGGAGGTTTGCTTCAACCTTTACCGATTCCAGAATGGAAATGGGAGCACGTGACCATGGATTTCGTTTCAGGGCTTCCCCGTTCTCCAGGAGGGAAGGACGCGATTTGGGTCATCGTGGACAGGTTGACCAAATCAGCCCATTTCTTACCTTTCAAGGTGGGCACGTCGACAGAGAAGCTAGCAGAGATGTACGTGCGACAGATTGTTAGGATTCATGGAGTTCCTGTGAGCATCGTCTCAGATCGGGATAGTCGTTTCACTTTCCACTTTTGGAGGAGTCTGCAGGCTAGCTTGGGCACTCAGCTCAAGTTCAGCACCGCATATCACCCCCAGACAGACGGGCAGTCTGAAAGGACTATTCAGACTCTCGAGGATATGCTACGCACTTGCGTTCTAGATCTCGGAGGTTCTTGGGAGGATCATCTGCACCTGGTAGAGTTCGCTTACAACAACAGCTACCAGGCCAGCATCGAGATGTCACCGTTTGAGGCTCTTTATGGACGGAGGTGTCGTACACCGCTATCGTGGGACGACGTTGGAGAGAGAGCCTTGCTAGGACCAGAAATGGTCGTGGATGCAGCAGAAAAGGTGAAACTCATCAGAGACAGACTGCGAGTGGCGCAGGACAGACAGCGGCATTGGGCCGACAGCCACCGTAGACCCCTTGAGTTTCAGGTATAGATTGTTGTTTTCTGGTTGTGTTTGTTTGTTTGTTTAGACTGCGTGTTGAGACTGTTTTGTGTTAGGTTGGCGATCTAGTATTCCTACGGATTTCTCCGACGCGTGGAACGATTCGTTTTGGCAGAGGCGGGAAGCTTAGCCCATGCTACATCGGACCCTTCGGTATTCTGGCGAGGGTAGGTGCAGTGGCATATAGACTGGACTTGCCGCCTGCATTGGAGGGAGTGCATAATGTGTTTCACGTGTCGCAGCTGAGACGGTACGTGGCCGACCCTAGTCACGTACTTGATCATTCGGAGATTGAGGTTGGTCCGACGCTCAGCTACCCTGAGCAGCCCGTAGAGATCTTGGACCACAGAGAGAAGGTGTTGCGGAACCAAACTATTCCTTTGGTTCGTGTTGCATGGAGACATCACTCTCCAGGGGAGTCGACCTGGGAGAGAGAGGACGAAATGCGCGAGCAATACCCGTATCTCTTCCAGACTTGAGGTAAATTTCCTCTTCTGATTTCATTCTTGTTCTAGTTCAGTCCAATTTCGAGGACGAAATTTCTTTTAGGAGGGTAGACTTGTCACTACCACTTTTCCATATAAGGGTATTTCTGTAATTTAACTATTTTAAATAATTATGAATTTAATTAATTTGCTGAGTTTTATAACTAATTATATTTATTAGTGATAATTGGTTAAGGTAGAACCCTAGAACTCATTAGGACAGACCCTAGTGAGTCAACCCTAATGTGTAAACCCTATTCTAGCAAAACCCTAGAATTTTAAGATTAGGGTGAACCCTCAAAACCCTAGACTGACTTAACCTGAGTCTATTAGGTCCTACATGACTTAACATAAAGGTTTAAACCTAAAGCTGTGCAAGGAAACCCTAGAACTAGGTTTATATATAAAGGAAGCTTCTCACAAAGCCATCCTTCATATAGACAGGAGAAACCCTAGCCTCCACAAGAGAAACCATCTCCCCTCTCCAAAATTTCGAAACCCTAACCCTAGGTTCCATTCTCTCCTCCTCCAAAGCAAGGAAATCAGGAAACTTGGGTCAAGGAAACTCGGGAAGGAAGAACTTTCATAGAAGAACCTTCCCTGCAGGTAAAACTCTAGTTTTATTCCTTTAATTTCTGTTTTTTTTAGATGGTAATGGCCATTAGGAACCCCAAATCTGTGTGTAATTCGAATTTAGGGTTTTTGGATTAGGTTTTGGTGACCAACAATTGTTTCCCCAATTATTAAGAACCCTAACCCTAGATTTTGGTATGTAGACTGATTTCATCTCATCTGTGTGTTGGTTGAACCCGAGTTTTAGGGTTTTTGGTTAGAGGGATTCATGGGTTGTATGTAAATTCGTGTTCTGCATGCTAGGTGTTTGGGAAAATGCTTCACCGGATGAATACCTACCTAATTTACTCTAATAAAACCTAATTAGATGAATGATGTGTGGTGTCTATATATATTTATACATATGCATATAGATTGATGTGTGTTTGTATATATATCTAGGTTGTAGATGTGTGTGTGTGATTTTGTAGAGGGGGATTTCCCTGTGTACAGTCGGGCATGGAGGAGAAGGTGCAGTCAAGTTCTTGTATGAACTGTGCATGACTGTGCTGTGTCAGAACTATATGTGTGTGTGTCCCTGTTTTGAGAGTGAATTACCTAGGTTCAAATGGGTTTTTTGGCTGTGAGTAGGTAGATGGGTTAGGCATTTTCTGTGCAGATGGGTTTGTGTGAGAATTCTCAGATCCCTGTGTAGGTAATTAAATTCCTGTGTGTGTGTGTGTTAGGGCTTTATGTTAACTGTGTAGGTGCATCCCTGTGAACCAGTGTACCTAGATTGCCTGTGTGTTGTGTAGCTAGGTTAGTTGGGTAAGATATGAGATTCCTGTGTGTGTAGAGTTATTGTTTCAGATTTTGTGTGTGCTTGTGAGTTGAGGTAAGCTAGGAATTTTAGGTGTGGCTGTGTGTGTAGATGAGGGAGAGTGCAGACTGCTGTGCTATACTGTGTGCAGATTGTGTGAATTTGTGAGTTGGGTCAGAAGTTATGTATTCAGTATAGATGTATCAGCAGTAAGAAGGGGGTTTGGGCCAGGTCTGTGTGCAGGAATTTCACATGTGTGTGTGTGTGTGTGAGTTGTGTGTTAGATACCTGTGTGTTTTGGTAGTGTATTAGTGTAGAATTCCAGATTTCAGTGAGTATCAGTTTTAACTGTGTGTATTAGAGTGTCTCTCCCTGTGTGTGAACAAATGTGGACTTATGTCAGTTTAAATTCTGTAGAACAGTGTGTATGTATATGTATGTTGTGTTTATCAGTTGGTTTGTGTGTGCCTTTGTGGTATCGGGTTATGAGAACTAATACTGTGTAAATTGGGTATCAGTGAGTTGATTTAGAAGTTGTGTATCAGTAGAGTATGGGTGGGTATCAGTTTCCTCTCAAAACCTGTGAATATAGGACAGTTGGCCTAGTGTAGCTTGTGGTAAACTGTGTCCAATGACTGTGTGTAACTCTGAGTGAGGTTGGTTAAGTTCAGTGAGTTGTGTGTGTATACTGTCAGTGTGTGTCTTAGTGTAGTGTGAACTGTGTAGAGTTTCAGTTCCTGTGGGTAGGTTTTACATGTGACTGTGTGAGAGAACTATGAGGGTTTAAGAAAGCAGGGTCCTGTGTATTCAGTAGGCAAATCAGGGTGCATAAATTGTAGTGTATGTTGTGTCTACCCTAGAGTATCAGTAAGGTAAGGTGGTTTGGGATATTGGGTTGGACTATAGTGTCAGTTAAGTAGTAGGTATCAGTCATATGTGGGTAAATGCTAAGGGTGTCAGTTAGGATATATACTCAGCATATATATATGTAAGTTATTTACACTAATAGCATATAGTATAAGAAATAGTAACTAGTTTCAGCAAGATACCAACATACCACACTATATGAGTTATATAATGATAATACCTAGTATAATGAATATTAGCTAGTATTAGTAGTATTACTAAATATAATCTAATATTAGTAAGTATAGAACATATAATATAGTGTATTAACTAGTATTAGTGAACAATAGCTAGTATGAACCTAGAAGCATGGTATTGACTAGTTTTGACCAAAAACCTAGAGTTGACTTAGTTGGACCTAGTATTGACCAGTAAACCTTAGACATGACCTAGAAACCTCGTTTTTAAAATTGTTAAGCATGTTATTCTTTTAATTCATTAATTAACATTGAATTTCCATAAATAGGTCATTGTGATTCCATTTTGGACCTCGATCCTCACATTTTGCTCAGGACCACAGGCGAGTACATTCTCTGACAGTTTTCATGGTTGATTACTTCTATAAATTGTAGTGTATTACATACTTGATTCCGACACTATGGATACACGGGTTAGCACCCTAGATCCCCATCATGAGGAGTCGTGATTGGAATCCATCGTGCTAGCTGGGGGATGGGGAACTATTAGTAGATTATGTGATCATATCCACACTTACCATGCATCATAGCTCACCCCACATCTCACGTCGGGTGCGGCCTGACCATCATCATGCCTCATAGCTGTTATATATGATTAGCCTGACCATTATCATGCATCATAGCTAACCATATGGTTAGCCTGACCTTCAAGAATCATAGCTAATCATATATAACCAGCCTGATCTAGTCCCAAGCCGATCACATAATAAACTAATATTCCAAACACTTAGTTAGATGTTTATCTTTATTCAGATTACTTGTTCTAGCATTCACTATTTATTGTTCATTGCTAGATGCTCTATTTGTCTATTTCATTTTCTCCTGTACTTCTCATTTTCCGCATTTATTTCCATCTTGTATCTCTTACACTGTTTATAGATTTTGTCAATTTAATGAAACTGCTGTTAGTGCTTGTGCTTCGCTCCAATCCTGACTGGATAACAACATTTTCAGAGAACCTGGAGGACCTTTGCCCTACTCATTACGGTCCAGGAATAGAGGAGGATTTTACCCCAGAAATCCCAGAGGAGGTGCCTATCCTAGAGGAGAACTAGCCTGCCCATGCTTAGATTATTTTTTTGCATTTATTGTTTAGACTGAGACTGAGTTGTATTTATTTTTATTTGTGACTTTGTGAGGTCATTTAGACCCAGGTTTTGAGTTGGACTTATTGTGGATGGTTTTATTAGAACTCTTTTCAATTCTCATCGTGCCATTTTTCTTATAGCTGTGATTGAGCATATTATAGAACTGTGGTTTATTTTATCATTGTCCTCCGTACGGAGTTGAGACTATTGACAGGATATACTATGTTTGTGACCTAGACAGCGTTCTACCGCCGATGCTGCGGCGTAGGCTGGACGTAACCACGACTCATGCCCAAATTCCGGGTGCGGGTCGTGACAGGGAGGGGGTCGGCGGGAGGGGGGAAAGCTCCGGTCGGGGGGAGCTAGGTTTCGAGAATAAGAACAACGGATGTTTTCAAATCCTGGGCTAGCCCCAAGTAAAAACTTGGGCTAGTATGAGTAAAGGTTGCTCTATAGTGGGCTAGCCCCAATCATGGGCTAGCCCCAAGTAAAATTGGCAGTGCCCTTATCAAAAGCCTTAAAATATATATAATATATTTTCCTACATAGGTACATGTCGCGAAATAAATTGTCTTCCTGCGACATGTGGTACATGTCGTCGAACATATAGCATCTTTCTACGACATGTGAATGTCGTGATATGTAGAGAAATTTTGGCGGAACTGAAATTTAGTTTTCCTTTAGTAAAATTTGTGTGGATTTCGCGATATACGAAAACTTATGTCGCCAATAGATATAAAAAAATACTTTTAGAGGCTTAAAAGTCCTTATGTTGCTAAAACATGTTGCTAAAAATATAATTTCTTGTAGTGTTAGATAATGAGTTTCCTATTTTGGAATTCCTATGACCTAAACTATGATTTCTCATCCTATTTATATGGGTAAGGGTGGAGGCACAAAGAATATAGTATAAAATGTGGAGATTCGGGGTGCTCGTCCATAGAAAATCTAAGAGAAAGTACGTGCTTTGCTCTTAGGGCTCACCATCCAAGATGGAAGGAAGAGAATATATGATCGAGGAGTCATCACCTTCGTTCAGAAAAATTGCTACGGGGTTTGATGAGTGATTTCAATTGTAATATCTCTTTTCTTCTTAAGTGTGGTGAGGGGGTTGAACTTATTAGGACAAATGGTTCAACATTGATTTTTGTCAATCTTATAATTTCACCTCTCCAAACGAACCCAAACTTGGTCCAACCCTACTCAAGTAACTAGAGACCCAAACCAAGCCCCTAATGGACCCAAATCATGAACACATTGGTGTGTGCACATCCTTAAACACAACCTATCCTGGCCGCCCCCTACATGCAGCCCACACATCTTATTGGGTATAGAAACCAACTCTCCACCACCCTATTTTCCCTACAACTCCTTCCACTACTTCCTACTTCATGTCACGCCCCGGGCCCGAGGGCCGCCCGGACCACCGCCTCTGCCCCGCCGGGACCACCGGACACGAACCACAGCCCCTCGGTGCACCGGACGCGAATCACCGTACCTCGGCGCCTCCCCGACGGGGCGAGGAATGTGTGGCCCGTTTGATACCGGGACATGATGCCGTGCGAGCCTGGGGTTGCGCCCGCATAAGGCTTCATCTTTAGAGTTTGTTTGGCTATTTTCGCATCAATCGAGTAAGCAGCAGAGGGTCATTGTTGCAATACAATGCATTTAGCCAACTGAGTATTTTGGGACAAATTAAGGGACTGGGTTCTCTTAGGCAAAGGCATCGTTCCATACATTATGCCCCTTTATACGATAGCATTCAAGAGGCAACAATCGAAACCAGGATTCTGGGTCTTAGGGACTGAGGCATGCCTATCGCTCCCTCGGACGATCCAGTACCTGCAAGCAAGTAAACTGTTGGTGGGTCAGTACTTTTATAAGTACTGGTGAGATAAAATAACTAAACAGAAGCAAGCATTCACTAAAACCAACACTAAGTAATCATGTTGTAAAATATTATATTACTAGTGATCTTTTAGTTTTACCTATGTTCGTTACATGCAGCAGAAGAACGGATCATATTACATTGTTTTGGAAACATCTTTTAAAATAGAGTTTCGTATTGAATATAAGCAAGCAAGCAAGATAAGCCATTCAATTTATTTCAGGGTGTACGCAGCGTGTCTCGTGAGACTCTAGGGACAAATGAACATTTAGATGCACATGTATATCTTAGGGGCAGTCCATCTATCCAAGCCAACACAATGAACTAGCTATATGCAGTGCGGTCCCCGAGTATCTCAGGATCGACAGCTGTTGGACCAGCATACTAATGACTCTTTATCTGATGCTAATGGCAGCTGTGACTCATGGTTGCTTTTCACTATCATGGTAGCAGCCGTGACACATGCAGTTCAGCTCTCCACCAATAGTCATTGTCCGACCGATGCGAATGCATGGAAACACTATCAAATAAACTTTAGTATGCAGACGAGACAAACCATCAGACTATAATCTTGTTGCGGGGGCAAGCCACCTTATCATTTGAACACATTCAGGCACACGATATGGTTCTCTCGGAGCATAGGCGATAGTGAACATGTTCATGCACTCTTAGACAAGCGTTTCAGGATTCTTCGCTAAGCAGACTTGTTCGTTTCAAAGACAAGCTAGGTGAGTTCGTTCATTGACATGCAAGACAGGTTCTATCATTCTCTTATGAAAACATTGCAAGCAAAAACTCAGATTATTATTAAGGCATGCAAGAATCAGAGAATGAAGTTCTGCCCACTCACCTTGATACATAATACCGATACGGAGCGGGGCATTACACTTTACCCCCTATAGCCCCATAAACCATTTCTACACATAACTTTCAGTTTCTACTCCAAAACCCTCTCCCAACACAACAAAGACAGCAAGACATTCTGTGAAGGGCTACTGGAATCGATCGACTTCCACGGTGCACTTCACCCCCTTTATCATATTTAAGGGTGCACTCCATTATTTTAGATACAGGCCCTAACCCTCTCTCTCTTCTAGTTAGCTGTCTGAGTTGAGACGCAACCTTGCGTATCTGCAGCGTATATAATACGATGTAGATCTCGACTCAAGGAGAGTCGTATACACAAACACGGGAATGACTCTTCAAAGCCGAGACACGATATACAGTATTGGCTTCTTTAGAACTTGTATCCAACTTGGGCTGTTGCTTCTTGCTGTACGAGCTGTTGCATTGGCTATTGCAGACTGCTAAACCTGTTGTTGAAGACTCTGCAGTGCACTGGCTCTGCTGCTACTTGCTGAGTTTACTTGCTGCTGTGCATCCTTTCTGTTGTGCATTGCACAGTGTTGCTGCACACTGATTCCTCACTACTGCACTGTGCAGTACAACTAGCTGCTATAAACTGTTGTATGCTTTCCCTTGTACTGTGGTAGCACAGAGCTGCACACTGCTCAGTTGTGCTCCCCCTTGCTGTGCTAGCACAGAGCTGCACACTGCTCTCCCTTCAGTTGATCACTCAAACAACCATACTTGAAGGTAGCAGTGAGTATCAGTGCATGTACTGTATTTAACGATGAGTATATATGCTAGAACTAGGAGTATCAGTACATGTACTGTATTTAACGATGAGTATATACTTGAAGGTAATTGTATATTCATTTTTGCTACAAAAGTATCTAGAAATGGATATGAATTACTATCTGCGTTATCGTTCATGGATGTACAACCGTCATCCTGATGACATGTGCGGTGTACGGGATGAATTCATTGAGGGTGTACAACAGTTCCTGCAGTTCGTCAAGGCGTTCCCTCAGTATATGGACGGTACCAAAATTAAGTGTCCGTGTGTGAGATATCGCAACTTAAAATATCATCCAGAAGTGGAAGTCATATATCATTTGTACTCGAAGGATTTTACATCGAGTTACTATCAGTGGACCACGCATGGAGAACTTGTGTCTTTAACATCGGAGTCAGAGCCTTATGTGGAGCCGTATATGGATGTTCATGACCATGCTGCTTACGACGATGGGTGGGTGAATATGGTTTTTGATGCGGCGGGGCCTAGTTTCGAATCGGACAATCATGATGCAGCTGAGGAGGCACCGAATACCGATGCTACGAAGTTCATGGAGTTGCTAGAGAATACAATGACTCCATTATATCCTGGTTGTGAAGATCATTCACCGTTGGAGGTTGTTACAAGATTGTTGAGCATCAAGTCCGATTTTAACATGTCACAAGAATGCTATAACCGACTGATGGATTTGATTATAGAGATCTTACCAGAGGATGCAAAGTTGCCTAAAGACTTCTACCGATCTAAGAGGGTGGTGAAATTGCTCTGGATGGGATATGAAAAAATTGATGCATGTCACAACGGGTGCATGTTGTACTACAAAGACGACAAGAATAAAGATGCGTGCAGATTCTGTGGTGCTGATCGCTATTAGGCTACTGAAAGAGAAAAGTATGTCAGTACAAAGAAGCCTACCGATTCGATGCACTACTTGCCTTTGGCGCCGCGGTTGCAGAGGTTGTTTATGGTAAATGAGACTGCAGAAAATATGAGTTGGCACATGCGGAAACAGATCAAAGGAGTATTGGATCATCCATCCGATGGAGAAGCATGGAAGCACTTTGATCGAGAGTATCCAGATTTTGCTTCGGATCTACGTAATGTCAGATTGGGGCTCTCCTCCGACGGTTTTACCCCATTCAGACTTTCGGGCTCCCAGTATTCGTGTTGGCCGGTGATCGTCACTCCGTATAATCTACCGCCTTGGATGTGCATGAAGACTCCGTATATGTTCCTAACTGTTATTATCCTGGGTCCGAATAATCCGAAGAGGAACATCGATATATATTTACAGCCTTTGATAGATGAGTTGAATCAGCTGTGGGAAGTAGGTGCCAACACGTACGATGTTTCCAGAAAGCAGAATTTTCAGATGAGGGCAGCACTTATGTGGACCATCAATGACTTTCCGGCATATAAAATATTATCGGGATGGAGAACTCATGGTCGTCTCTCATGTCCGTATTGCATGGACCGTACTAAGGCTTTCCGTTTGAAACATGGAGGCAAACCGTGCTTCTTCGATTATCATCGACAATTTCTGCCGAATGATCATTCGTACCGGAGGAACAGGAATATTTTTTGTGCGGGCGTTGTGGAGAAGGCCAATCCATCGCCAAGGTGGCCCAGATATACGATATAGAAAAAGGTAAAAGATATACCAAGTGCTATCGAAGAGCCTACTAAGGGGTACAATTGTGACGGATTTGGTCGCACCCATAACTGGACGAAGAGGAGTATATTATGGGATCTGCCATATTGGAGCACCAATCTGATCAGACATAACCTTGATGTCATATATATCGAGAAGAATGTATTTAATACCATAATTAATACGGTAATTGAGGTAAAGAGGAAGACGAAAGGCAATCCGAAGGCCAGGTTGGACTTAGAAAAAATATATAGACGTCCTGCGTTGTATTTGATAGAGGAGGGGAATGGAAAGTTAAAGTAGCCTAAGTCAGTTTTCTCACTTGAGAAAGAGGATAAAGGGAGACTTTGTAGGTGGATTCAGGGTCTAAAATTTCCAGACGGGTACGTGTCGAACTTGAGAAGATGCATCGACCTCAAGAAGAACAAACTGGCGGGTATGAAGAGCCACGATTGTCACGTATTCATAGAGAGGTTAATTCTGATTGCATTTCAGGAATTTTTATCGCAGGTCGTTTGGATCCATTGACAGAGCTCAGCATATTCTTCAGAGATCTTTGTCTACTAAGTTGCTCGTCGATCGTCTAGAAAAGCAAGAGAAGGACATTGCGGTAACACTATGTAAGCTAGAGAAGGTATTTTCTACTAGATTCTTCGACTCTATAGAGCATTTGCCAATTCATCTTTCCTATGAGGCACGTGTTGGTGGTCCTGTCAGTTATCGGTGGATGTACCCCTTCGAGCGGCATCTGAATCACCTAAAGAGAAAGGTAAAAAATAAGGCACGGGTTGAGGGCTCTATTTATGAAGTTTATATTCTCGAGGAGATTATAAACTTTTGCTCAACGTATTTCAAACCTCATGTTGCTACCTATAGAACGGAGCTCCAAGAAATGACGACGGATATCAGGAATCTAATGATTCAATACTCAAAGTATTCAATGCGTCCGAAAAGCCTTCGGGAAAAATAAAGAAGAGATATTTGAATGACGACGAGCTAAGGGCTGCTCAGTTGTATATATTACTCAATTACGACGAGGATGAAGTGGAGAAGCTAGAGGGGTAAGTAATTAATACATCCATGTTTACATCATCTCAATGTAATAGTATAAGCTACTATTATGCTACTAATCAGCGGTTGCTCCGTTATTTTTTAGCACATATAATAATGAGTTGAGATCGGTTAGACCCTACATAACAGATGAAGAAGTAGAACAAGAAATGAGATGCCATTTTTCTTCTTGGTTGAGTGCATATGTAAGGATCTTGGTAATTACTTTTTCTTTCTGCACTTGCACAATAAATAACATACTATCACTACTTTGGTATTTAGGTCGATCGTCTAATAACACCCAAGACTGAATCTATTAGAACTCTAGCCAAGGGACCAATTATTGTCGTAAAAATATGGCCAAGTTTCTGTATGAATGGGTTTAGGTTCAAGTCAACAAATGCTCCGATCAGAGACAGCTTTCTGGATCTTGATTCCACAAAAAATAGCTGTTTGTGTATCAAATCTTCGAACTACAAAGATATCGATCCATGCAATAATTTATTTGGCATATTACGAGAGTGTGTGGAGTTGACATATAATTATGGTACAGAACCTGCTAAGATCGTGCTATTCAAGTGTGAATGATTCGATCCGATTCAAGATCAAGGTTAAAAAATTGACAAGCATGGCCTTGTGGATATAAACTACAAGCATAGATATCAAGGCTACGAACCATTTGTCCTATCAAATCAGGCTCAGCTCGTGTACTTCACAACTTATCCTAGACGGGAGACAGCAAGATCGGATTGGTGGGCAGTATGCAAGACTAAAGCTAGAAATACCTTTGACATTGACGAAATAGCTTATCAGGAGGACGAGCTACCTCTTGTAACAAATATTGTAGATGTGGACTCAACGGAAGTTACTCATTACACGAGTAATAATGTAGAAGATCTATAATTATCCGAAGAGGAAGACGAAGACGAAGATGAAGTAGATAAAATTAAAGATGAGGAGGAAGAGGAGGACGAGGAAGGCGAACAAGATAAATTTTCTGAAGATGATTGAAAATAAAATATTTTGCCTGTAGAATGTACTATATTTTGACTGTAGAATGTACTATCCATTTAGACTTGTGACACCACTAGTTATTTACTGTATAATTCTATGAATGCTGTGAGATATGCATAATATTTTGACTGTAGAATGTACTATATATTTGTGTATTTCTTTATTCATCATATGTTGTTATCAGGTATGACAGGACGACACGGAGGGTTCGGTAGGTCCCGAGGTAGACGGAGTACTCCTCCGGTACTGCCTACTGTTGGTTTTGGATCATCGTCGCCTAGTACTCCAGTATATCGATCAGTCACATCTCCGACTGCGACGACGTTACGTGGCATCACTCCTGGGACGAGTAGTTCCATAGTACTCCCTCTTCCAGCGTTCCTCCTGCTGACGGAACTATGGAGACAGATGAGCATATGGAGGAGGTCGAGCCGACGTTGTCCCAGCATCAGCTAGATCCTCCATGCGCACCTCCGGAGGAGACGAGGACAGAGATTTGGGCCGACGATACAAAGTAAGTCAATTAGATGGTTTAGCATCATATACATCGTGTATTACTTTATTCATCATATATTAACTTTTTTGATAAAAATAATTATCTCTGTATAGATATCGTCCATCGTCGGTACAGAGATGCCTGGACCTCTTTCTGAGGAACAACTATGATGGCCCTTGGATCAACTACTTTGAAGCTCCGGAGGAGAGAAAGGCGTTCTGGTTTGCGCACTTCAAGATAAAAGTATATTATATAAATCCTCTAATTTATGCATATTATATAATTTACTAAATTATTTATTATAGCAAACGTATTTCTACCCTCCGCACTGGGCCAAGTTGATCGAGCAGATGTTTCCTGCCGTTGCCGCCAAGCTTATCCGTGATGCTCTGGATGACCAGAAGGCTCGTGATCGCGTTGGAAAACTTATCCAAGGTTGGATCACGCCTGAGCAGTGGACTGCGATGAGGGCTAGATTCGAC
This sequence comes from Iris macrosiphon, assembly GCA_036927795.1. Taxonomy (NCBI): domain Eukaryota; kingdom Viridiplantae; phylum Streptophyta; class Magnoliopsida; order Asparagales; family Iridaceae; genus Iris; species Iris macrosiphon. The sequence goes on along the minus strand of JAYESA010000017.1, from coordinate 30,705,136 downwards.
GATCCGAGGTACAAGGAAAGGTTTGAGAAGGCTAAGGCGGCTAGGCGGAAGGCAACAAAGTGGTGTGGTGGCTCGATTCCGATGACGGAACATTTTTATCGTTTGGTATATTTTTTATTTCAAATATATTATTATAATGCAAGTACGATAAAATGGTAGTAGAAAAAAATATTTAATTTTAGTACTAAATAATAATTTTTAATAGTTACAGAGGGGTGAGGATGCAAACATGGTGACCGTCTTCCTGGCCACCCATCGAAGGGGCAGAAATCTCATTGATGAGAGGGCCTCCCAGACCTATGTAAGTATTACTTTACTTTGTATTAATTTTAATAGAACTTAGGCAATTATCGAGTATCCAAACATTTTTTTTAGGCCGAGTATCTTAGGCTGCGTGAGCGGACGACTGCTAGTGCACCTACAGCGGGAGAGGCTGGTACTTCCTCGCAGCCCTCTCCAGCTCCATCGGCGGACGAGCTGTAGGTGACCGCTGCTGGTGGTCTCCAGAGGGGTACGTACTACGGTACGGGATCCTATGGCGCCCTTGTTGCGACGCGGTCATCTAGGGCCTCCCCGACAAGTGCGCATACCACACAGCCCTCGTAGTCGTCGGCCCGAGTCCAGGAGGCCGTTGACCGTCAGATTACGTCTCTCCGTGATGAGTTGTTGCGAAGGATAAAGGAGCAGCCCCTGTCCCAGCCGCAGAAGGACGATGCGACGCTCAACGCATGATTTAATATGCTCGAGTGCATCAGGAAGCTCCAGGATTTAACAGCTGATCTTAGAGCATCGACAGAGCGCAGCGTGACGGAGCTGCATGCATCACAGCTGTCCATGGGCGAGAGGCTGACGATGATGCAGGATTCAATGGTTCATAGCAATACAAGGTTGTTATCTACCATGGATTCATACAACCAGTGACTAGCAGAGTTGGAGCGGATACGTCCTCCTGGTGCACCTACATCGACACATACTCCATCGACGTCACTGCCTTCTCCATCGACATCGGTGTCGATTTCACGGGAGCAGTATGATATGTTCTTATCCTTCATGCGCGCCGGTGGTCATCCTCCTGCAGATCCGCAGTAGTCCTAGTTAGGACCCTTTATTGATTGTTTGTGTTTCAGACCTATGATATTTGGTCATTTATGAATATTTTTTATTTTTGAGGCATTCAGACATTATTTCTTGTATTCTTTAGGACGAGGCTTTCAGACACAGTTGTGTGAATATTTGTTGTATTCTTTACGACGATATTTTCTCCTGATTCGGTTTGTAATCTCAATATTTTATTTTCTTTAAATTTTATAATATTATTCATATTAAATATATGTTAATTTATCGGTGTTGAGTGTTCAACCGAAGGGGGTCGGCGAACCCAGCAAATTCAACGAAGGGTTGCTCCGGGTCTATTAGTACAAATTGTGAATTCATAAACTACAGGAAGAATAATTTGGAAACAATTCGGTATTCATTTTTTTAATTTTTTCACTGTATCTTTAGCGACATTTTTAGCGACATTTTACGACGTTTAGCGACGTCTACTCACGTCGCTAATTACGTCGCTGAATACGTCGCTATATACATCGCTACACACGTCGTTAAACAAGTCGCTGTCCATCGTAAATTGCTGACATGACAGTATTGCCAGGTTATAATAACGTCGCTAAATTAGTCGCACAACGTCGCTAAATTAGTCGCACATACGTCGTTATAAAAGTCGCTATTTACGTCGCTACGAACGTCACTAATTTAGAGACATATAACGACAAAAATACACGTCGCTAATTTAGCAACGTTGTGTCGCTGCACGTCGCTAATATAGCGACGTATATACGTTGCTAGAAAATGTCAGAATAGCGACGTTTGGCGACGTTTTTTCTGTCAGCGACTAGTTTAAAGGCGACTTCAACAAAACGTCGCCAATTACGTCGCTAAAATTATTTAGCGATATTTTTTGGCCATTTAGCGATGTTTTTTTACGTCGCTAAATTGACTTATTCTGGTAGTGATCCAGTGTCTGTGGCCTGCCTGTACACCTCAGCGGCTTGAGCTTGTACATGCCACAACACAAATCTTCTCGAGCCAACAGCTGGGAACCCTTTGTAAGCATCCAATATTTGTCCCCAAATAAACTGCGATAGCCATCATCCACCAGCCTCCCTACCGAAACCAAATTATAGCGCAAACTCGGTATATGTCGCACATCATTGAGAACGAGCTTCTCACCAAGCTCCATTGTCAAGTGCACAGCACCAATGCCTATAACTGCAGTCATCACCTTGTTTCCCATCTTCACATGTCCAAACCTGCCGCCATGGTATGACGTGAAGATCCTCCTATATGGAGTGGCATGATACGATGCCCCTGTGTCCATGACCCAGTCGTCATCATGACACATGCCACAAGGTTTCTCTGCATCGGTTGCTGCGATGATGACATCTTCCATAGCCGTGAGATCCGCCTGATCATCCTTGCCTTTATCCTTCTCAGCTTTAAGCTTCATGCAGTTCCTCTTGATATGACCCCTTTCGCCACAGTAATAACAGCCCTCCTTGCGGTCCATAATCATAAGATACCGAGAACTCCCCCATGTCCTCGCCTGTAACTTGGGTCTTCCCTTCTCGTAGGAAGCCACCAGAGCGGACTCCTGTGACGATTTCACTTGCTTACACCGGATATCCTCGTTCAACAAGCTGCTTTTGACTGCCTCTATCGTGACAACTCCATCAGGAATGGAGTTGCTCACTGACGCCATCAATGTCTTTCAGCTTTCTGGCAGAGAACTCAAAAGTAGAAGGGCCTGAAGATCATCCTCAATCACCATATTAATCGCAGACAGCTGATTGATGATGCCCTGAACCTCGTTCAGATGTTGTGCCACCTGTGCACCCTCCGTGTATTTTGACTTGACAAGTTGGCGAATTAGAAACACCTTGTTGCCAGCCGTCTTCCTTTCGTACAACGAATGCAACTTCTAATACAATGCTTTTATAGAATTCTCTATGGACACGTAGTGAAACACCGAGTCGTCCATCCATTGGTGGATGAATCCAACAGCCTTCCGATCTAGTCGTTTATAATCATCAGCATATTTGTCCGTCGGTTTTAAACTATCACCCTCTAACAGACCATGCAAGTCCGTGCACCAGAGTAGATCCTCCATCCTTGGCTTCCAAATCACCCAGTTTTCCTATGTGAGGGTAATCATACTAGTGTTTATCTGTTCCGTAGACATAGTTGCACCTTTCCTCTCGAGAAGAACTTGGCTCTGATACCACGTGTTGGTAACACATGCGCTCTGATACCACGTATTGGTCGCAAAACGGAAGAAGCGCTTGCCAACCCACCTGAGATGACCAACCAATCTACGAATACCAAGCACAGATGAAGACAAATATATGACGGTGACTACATCACCTGAACAAATCCCATCCTTTATAACTCAGATAAAATTACAAGATTGCAAATAACTAATGTTGAAACCCTTTGCCCTAATAGGTTCAACCCCCTCACCACACTCAAGAAGAAAGACATAATATTATAATTGAAATCACTCACCAACCCGTAGCAATCTCCCTAACCGAAGTTGACGACTCCTCGATTAGATTTTCTTCTTCCTTCTGTCTTGGATGGCGAAGTCTTAAGGGCAAAGCACGGACTTTCTCTTAGATTTCCTGTGGACGAGCATCTTGAATCTCTAATTTGTGCTTCTCATTTGTGCCTCCACCCTCCTCCATATTTATAGGATGAGAAACCTATTTTATGGTTGAAAAATCCTAAAAATAGCCAACCATAAGATCCAGCCGTCCACTAGCATCCAATAGTCCAAAATATAACCTAAAAGCTCTAAAATTCGAGCAGTCGCCTCCGACACCAAACTCGCACCGACTTCAGTTTTGAGGTTCTGGAACACCACACCGAGTTCGGCCCGAACACGGCTAGGGACCGAGTTCGAACCATACTCTGCCCCCTTCAGCAGACTTGATTCCCAATAATCTCCCCCTCTAGTCTGATGAGAGGTGTTGGCTCCATGGCTCCTCAACTGGACTCCATGCCTGTCGTCCCGCGACAGAAATCCTGCTTTTCCATGCCACCAATCTCCGATCCCCCAAGTTTCTTTGCATCTTCTGTCATTTCTAGCTCCCCAACCGTCACGTCAACGCTAGCTGTCATATGTAGCACCTCCTACACCACTAGGATCATGTCGATATCAATAACACGACCAAGACCGAAGTCCCTTAGGACCAGCCTCACCGTGAGTCTTGGCTGCATGTCCCCGACGTCCGTCTTCCACCAAAACATGTTAACGTTCCGACGAGCTTCTTCACCCTTGGCTGGCCCAACCAAGCGGACGGTGCCATTTTCCCAAGATTCGAACTCCTGAAGCTGTCCACCTTTGTGTCCGAACTTGAAGCTCTCCCATACACATGCGTCCTCGAGCAGAACATTACGTACTGTGCATGCCATCGATGACCCACTACTTCTCCTGAACTGTGTGAATGATGATGCTCCTGCCTCAGATTGAGTTTGCTGCAAACTTTGATCTCCTCCTTGGCCTCAAACTATTGAAACCAATGTCGCTCCATGAAGCTTTGGCAAACCACCCATCGCCAAAACCGGATTCGTGGAACAATCCCCACTTGGAGACCGACCAGCTGTTATGGGACCGATAGACTGATCCTCAATCTTTAACTCATTATCATTCGTCGCTTTGTCTTGACGAACCGAATCCTTTATATCCCTCAAAGTATCTCGAAGCCCCTCCAAGACAAGTTTTTGACGATCCAACTCTTGTTGAATATCCCTCGAGCCTCCATCCGGTGTTTGTGGCCTGCCTGTACACCTAAGCGGCTTGAGCCTGTACATGCCACAACACAAATTTTCTCGAGCCATCTGTTGGGAACCCTTCGTAAGCATCCAATCTTTGTCCCCAAATAAACTGCGACAACCAGCATCCGCCAGCCTCCCTACCGAAATCAAGTTGTAGCACAAACTCAGTACATGTCGCACATCCTTGAGAACGAGCTTCTTACCAAGCTTCATTGTCAAGTGTACATCACTGATACCTACAACTGTAGCCATCCCCTTGTTGCGCATCTTCACACGTCCAAACCTGCTGCCGTGGTATGACGTGAAGATCATCCTATATAGAGTGGCGTGATACGATGCTCCCGTATCCATGATCAAGTCGTCATCATGACATATGCCACACGGTTCCTCTGCGTCGGTTGCTACGATAATGAGATATCTCATAGCCGTGAGATCCTCCTGATCATCCTTGCCTTTGGCCTTCTCAGCTTTGAGCTTCATGCAGTTGCTCTTGATATGACCTCTTTCGCAACAGTGATAGCAACCCTCCTTGCGGTCCACAATCGCAAGATCCCGAGAACTCTCCCCTGTCCTCACTTGTGACTTGGGTCTTCCCTTCCCGTAGGAAGCCACCAGAGCTGACTCCTGTGACGATTCTATTTGCTTACGTCGGATCTCCTCATTCAACAAGCTGCTTTTGACTGCCTTCATCGTGACAACTCCATCAGGAGCAGAGTTGCTCACCGACACCACCAATGTCTCCTAGCTTTCTGGCAGAGAACTCAAAAGCAGAAGGGCCTGAAGCTCATCCTCAATCACCATCTTCATCGCAGATAGCTGATTGATGATGTCCTGAATCTCGTTCAGATGTTGTGCCACATGTGCACCCTCCGTGTATTTCGAGTTGACGAGTTGGCGAATCAGAAATGCCTTGTTGCCAGCCGTCTTCCTTTCGTACAACGATTGCATCTTCTCCCATAATGCTTTTGCAGAATTCTCCATGGACACGTGGTGAAACACCGAGTCGTCCAGCCATTGGCGGATGAATCCAACAGCCTTCCGATCCAGTCGTTTCCAGTCATCAGCACATTTGTCCGTCGGTTTTGTACTATCGCTCTCCAACGGACCATGCAAGTCCTTGCACCAGAGTAGATCCTCCATCCTTGGCTTCCAAATCGTCCAGTTTTCTCTTGTGAGGGTAATCATACGAGTGTTCATCTGTTCCGTAGACATAGTTGCACCTTCCCTCTCGAGAAGAACCTGGCTCTGATACCACGTATTGGTAACACGTGCGATCTGATACCACGTGATGGTCGCGCAGCGGAAGAAGCGCTTGCCAACCCACCTGAGATGACCAACCAATCTACGAACACCAAGCACAGATGAAGACAAGTATATGGCGGTGACTACGTCACTTGGACAAATCTCAACATTTATAACTCAGATGAAATTACAAGATTACAAATAACTAATGTTGAAACATTTTGCCCTAATAGGTTCAACCCCCTCACCACACTCAAGAAGAAAGACAGAAGATTACAATTGAAATCACTCACCAACCCGTAGCAATCTCCCTAACCGAGGTTGATGACTCCTCGATTAGATCTCATTTTTCCTTCTGTCTTGGATGACGAAGTCCTAAGAGCAAAGCACGGACTTTCTCTTAGATTTCCTGTGGACGAGCACCCTGAATCTCCAATTTGTGCTTCTCCTTTGTGTCTCCACCCTCCTTCCTATTTATAGGATGAGAAATCTATTTAAGGGTTAGGAAACCCTAAAAATAGCCAATCATAAGATCCAGCCGTCCACTAGCATCCAATGGTCCAAAATATAATTTAAAAACTCCAAAACCAGAACGGCCGCCGCCGACACCGAACTCGGACCGACTTCGGTTTTGAGGTTCTGGAACACCACACCGAGTTCGGCCCGAACTCGGCCAGGGACCGAGCTCGGACCGAACTCTGCCCCCTTGAGCAGACTTGATTCCCAACACTTCCAGCCCTTTAGAACGGGGTAAATCAAGGATCAATCATTACTATATGTATTAAGCATCTAGAACATAAGCTGTTGTAACTACAAAATATCATTCTTGAAGAGAAGAAGACTCAAGCTCTTGCGAACAAAAGATTACAACAAGAGGAGATTTATTGGCACCAACGATCTATTACTGAACCGGATCCAAAGTGGCGATCGAAACACAAAATTCTTTCACCTATCAACTCTTAATAGAAAGAGGAAGACCATGATTGCCTGCGTGCAAGCTCTGGATGGGACTTAGGTTGAAGGTTATGATGCTATTGCAAAAACTCTTGTGGATCATTTTGAAAATCTTTTCAAATCTAAACAAAAACTAGTGATATTCCCTGCCACATCCTCGATAGGTTGTCTAAAATTGATGCCTAAGAAAATGAGTCTATTTCTAATATACCTATAGAAACACTATCATGGAGATCAATCCAAGTAAGTCACCTGTTCCTGATGGATTCCCAGCTTACATTCTATCACAAATATGGGAAGTGGTTGAAGGGGAGGTAATTACTCTAGTTCCAAAAACTCAAGATCCTACTCTAAATCATATTTATCTTGCTCTAATTCCAAAAACTCAAGATCCTACTCTCCCTTCTGACTTTAGGACGATTTCTTCGGTCTTTCTTAAATGAGCTCATCTCTCCTTTCCAAGATGCTTTCGTTCCAGGTGGACAAATAACATATAACATCATTGTGGCACAAGAGATGTTTCATTCTATTTTGAAACAGTCTAAAAGTTGCTTAGCTCTCAAACTGGATTTATCTAAAGCATATGATAGAGTTGGTTGGTCATTTCTTAGCCAAGTTCTTCTTGGTTTCAGATTCACTTATACAGGGTCGAAGGGTTGGCTGACAAAAGAGAGTCAATAGTCTATGTGAAGGATTTTTTTTTTTCTATCCAGGAACTCAGGTTTGGAATCAGCAACTAATTATTTCCTCCTTTCCAGTGTACGAAGCCACAGCAATTCTAAGCCTCCTAACGACTACCACTCCTATTGATGATAAGATTGTCTGGAAGAAAATTTAAACAGGTTATATGTTCTCAGCCAAATCAGTGTACAAAGTCATTTCAGATAACAGTGCCTCTACCTCCTCATCTGGCCTAGTTTCTTTAAAATGGAAACAATTCTGGGAAACGAAGTGGGTATTCAGGTACTTGAAGTGCCTCTACGTGTCATTTTTTTAGTTGAGGGTGAACAAACACCATAGTTTTTGTGGGTGAACAAAAATGGACTCTTTAATTATAGTAGCATCTTTTGTATTGAAATATATCTTTGATTGAAACAAATGACTTGCAATTTTTTTGACTTCTTTATAGAATGATTAGAAGTCCATTTTTTAAACCAACACTGCTATTTGGCATGCACATGTGCACAGCCGGTGCACGCGCACGGCCGAGAACGGAGGAGCGGTAGGGGGGAGGGAGAGAGGGGAGGAAGACGGCGGCAGGTGGGAGATGGTGGTGGTGGTGGTGGCAGCGACGCCACCGTCCTCGGCCATGAGCGTGCACCAGCTGTGCACGCCCGTGTTCCAAACCGCTTTTTCGTCTTAAAACTGTCTCAAACTCAGTTTCAGACCAAATTAAGTAGCCGAACACATGGCGTAATATAGTAAGACGGTGCTTATTTCCATACCTAGCAATCTAGCATGCAAAGGAAAGTATATTTATACGTCTCCCCCGTGCTAATGCTATATGCTAATTAACATGTAGAAATTATTTCCATACCTACCAAGAAGCTGCTTTAGTAACAAAATGGAGTTTTCATTATCTCACTCGCCTAGAAGCTGTAATTTGGTTGCAGAGCAAACTCCTTGTATAGTTCATTTCTTTTTGTCTGTGTATGGATTCAGTTTGGCTTTTTAGTCATCCTCCTCCTCCTTGTATCTTAGACCAGCTTCGTGCTGAGTCTTCTCGTGTATCTTTTCTTTATGAATGAATGAAATCATATATAGTTTGCTTGCAAAAAAAAAGGTCAATTGGAAGCTCAACATCCATTTTTAAAACCGTACTCTCAAACTCAGTTTCAGACCAAAGTAACCGAACACGTACAGCCTAATTAATTATTTCCATTACTAGCATGCAAAGGAAAGGATAGTATATTTATACGTCTCCCCCGTGCAAATGCTGTATGCTAACATGACTAGAAATTATATACAACCAACCAACCATCCATCCTTTCCAACTCTGGCGATTCCTTCACTGCAACCAACCAAGCAGTACCATCGAACGAAGTCTACAGGAATGCATCCTCGCTGGAGCTGTTAAAGAGTCGGACAAGGAGGTCCTCTTGCAGTATCTCGTCATCGTCGCTGTAGCCAAACTCCGGAAAAGAACCACCAGCTCCATAACTTTTTCCAGCAGATGTACTGCATTCCCCAGCAGAATATTGAACGATTGCCTCTACTCCCTGCTCATGACTAGCTAGTGTCGACGTCTTCTGCATTTCCAACTCAGTTCCAAAATTAGGCCTTTGTTCAGAAGATGCCGGCACCCTCGCCTTGTCAGAGATGATAGTACTTATCATGTTCACGTTGTTTTCGACATTTTGAGAGCAACCGGAACCGGCCGACTGGTGGTTATAAGTACTGGTTTCTGGTGCCTGGAAATTATATATATATATATTGATGGCCGGCTGGGTGAGGATATATATATGTGCAGAAAAATATTAAGGCTTAACATTGAATTTATCAGAGCATGCACAGTAGGGATCGTTGCAAGTAAATATATAGGGTATATACCGGTGGTGCAATCGGAAGAGTTGCTGCAGCAGTGCGACTAGCCGCGGCCTGGTCCTGTACAACATTGATGTTCGAGTCTAGGATCTGGGCTGATAGTCGTGCTAGGACTTCCAGGGGAATTTGCGCCGGCCTTCTAGCTTCGACTACAGCATTCTTCCTGACGTAATTTCTGTATTTCTGTACCGATCGAAACAATGTGATCGATCATATATTCATAATATGTGTACTACAATTAATTCGCACAATGCATATATAGAGCATGCATCTTTGGGTTCACTGGCATTTTTAGATTATGATTGAATTCCTTGAAGTTTTACCAATAGTTTTTAGAATTTGAAAGGTTTATGACAAATGAAGAAAATCTTGTATTGTCATATAATATCAATGGGCAATAATAAATGCCACTCTCCAGAAATAGAAAGATTTCTCATTCAGAGTCCAGTGCCAAACCTGCAAATAGCTGGCGACTTGCCTCTTAGTCAAGTAAGGAACACCCATCATCTCCAATATTATCTTGGGTGAGGCCACTGCATCCGAGCCACCAGAAAAACCATGAGAGCACAACATTAATTCTAATCATGCATGCTTCTTCTACTGAAAATATACTTTACTACTAGCAAGAGCATATATGAGATCTAGTGCATACTGTCAACTCCGAGTACGTCGATAACATCGAGAAACTTCTGCCGCAGCTCAGGGTTCCACACCCTCGGCATCTTCTTACGATGTTCAACAATGTCCTCATCTTCGTCGTCTTCTTCTTCCCTTCTCCTTTTGTTCTTTGCAGCATTCCTTCTCCGAGCCACGTGTACCCATATGTTCCTAATCTGATCAGCTGGAAACGGCTTGACTATATAATCGCACGCACCGTGGCTTATCCCTTCCATCACCGTTTCTCTCCTCGAGTCCGCAGATATCACTGCAGATTCACAACAAGTAATGGGAAGAGAAACTGAAACATTCCAAAAATATACATACACTCGAGACTCAAAAGCATATATATTATAACAATTGAAACAACTACTTACTCAAGACAGGGATATCCATTTCTAGACCGATGATCTCCAGGAGTTGCAGGCCATTCATGTCGGGCATGTGGACGTCTAGCATCACTATGTCAAATGCTTCTCTGTTTTCTCTCAACATTGCCAATGCCTGCTCTCCCCGAGTACAAGTTGTAACTGCGCAGCCGAAATTAATGTTATATGACGAAGCATCCTCACAAGTGAATTGTTTCGTTTATAGATGTAAATGAATTTCAATTTGTTTATATATGATGAACATTATGAAGAATTTCATGTAATATGGTAGAAAATCGGGCTTCTGTAGATATGTAAAAGAAAGCACCAACTCCATTTCAACCGTTTTGTGTGAGACAAATACTGATACGATCATCTCTACGACCCAGTATATGTCACGCCCCGATTTCGCCTAATCGATAATTGTCCCAGGAGCGCGATGCCGTGCACGCGTAGGGCGCGCGTGCACAAGGCCTTAGGCATAAGGATATTCTTTAGATCAATGCAACAGAGTAGACAAATAAGATAACACAAGGTTGAGGCATAGAAAAGTTTCTCTTTTATTTATAATGAACATCTTGTTACATTGCTTGACTCAAAAGTATAAAATGCCCCACGGGCTTACAAACTTGGACGCAAAATGAGATAGCCGATCCATACATTATATCCCTTTACATAGTTTCAAAACACAAATTCTCCTTGGGTGCGAGTAAGCACCATCGCCTTAGCATTATTTCCGCAACGGAGAGAGAGGGGAAGGCTTCTAGCTTGAGCCTCCAAAGTCTTGGCCACGACCCGCCAAGAATCCCAAAAGTTTGGAGAGATTTTCAGCTCCTCGCCGCGTTGCCTTGCGCCGGGGAACCTGCTACAACGAGGGTCAGTACTTCAAAAAGTACTGGTGAAGGCTAGCTGCTCAACTTTACCAAGCTCTTTAGATGAGTTTTAAATGAACATGCAACATTTATGTGTTTATGTGACTTTCTATTCTTGCCTAGATCAGATTTCATTTAGCAGGTATGCAAGAACAAAATAACATAACTCCACATGCCACCGTTCGGTGACTTTACCTGTACCGTCTGAACCACCTGTACAACTTACCATAGCCTTCCCTGTCACGAAGACATAGTTAGTCTGCACAGTTTAAATATACACAACATCTTTCTTTGTTGTTTAGGAGCCATCATGGGTTTAGTCTGGGCTGGCGGCGACGCTTGCAGCGCGGGTAGCTAGCCCCGCTACAATTCCCCGCTCCCTGTGCTAACTCATTTTAGCACGACTAAGAAAGTAGATTCCGCCCGGGTCGAAACGGCCCGGTGCCCCGGTAACCGTTCGCAGGAACCTGGATCCCTTGTGCACAAGAATTCCCATGACCATTTCTATGAACTGAACTTCATAGATTTACTTACTAGCGATTTAAAGAACATCATGTACGAAACTGCTTTACTGTACTATCACAATCAACCAACAGTTATATGAAATAACATGCAGCAGTTTATAGAAGAACACCTTGAACTTATAGAAGAGCACTTTGAACTATCAATAAATACCAACCCATTAAACACCCAACGAACATGCATGCATCAATGAATTTATGCAAGGTTTTGTATGACAAGCAATGGGTGTTCCAAGCCTACTTCTTATCTTATCTTTTTATCCAACTTGTTACTTAATTGGTATCGTTTGATTGAATGCACAACTGAGTCAATTTTATTATGAACGGAGCCCTTGGAAAGAAGGTGCTTATCGAAATAGAGCCACTCACAAGTTTGGTTGCATAGGAAGAAGAAGTAAAGATCTCTAAGACTCCGCTCGCGCGTTGTCTACATGATCACCTGCACGCACCAACGGATGATCAATACCTCCTGCTTCGGTCTCCAAGGCTCGATACGAAATGCGAAATCCTAAGAACGAAAGCAATGAAATCCATTGAAACCGTTCAAGAAAACGCAAGTCCTAAAACCAACAAGAACGCAACCAAACGGCAATCGAAAACGGGCAAGGGAAAACCAACACAACGGAAAGGCCTCTCTCTACTCTGCCGCCGAGTCCTTCCTTGAGGCACGATCCATTGATTATGGGACCTGATTCCGAAGAAGCCAATCCATAACGAGGAAAGGATCTTGATTCAATCTGTCCCGATCGAACGGTACCAAGCATATCCTAGCCACGCTCCCCGAATAGGGGGAACGGGACGAACGGGGCGTTACATCATAACCATCTAATAGGAAGTTTCGTCCCGAAACTTAAGAATAGAACCTACCACTAAGGAATAATGAGGGAAATTTTTTCCCTCATAACAGATTCAAGTTCTCAGGTCGACTCCTCGATCGAGTGGTTTCGCCACAGTATGCGCACTAGCGAGACGGTCGGTTCCGCAACTGCTTCTTCTTACGATCCAAAATTTGGACAGGCTCCGCCGCGTACGATAAGTCCGCTTGCAGATTCAACTGACCCAAGTCGACTACGCAACTAGCAAGTAAGATTTCCATGTTCTATACGATAATAAGGCGGGGTTATCCCCTTCGCTATGTGCGTTCATCTCTTTTATCAGCATGCAAAGGTTCTCGCCTGTAAACTAGCACGTAAAATTCATTTTCTTAGTGTGCAGCTAAGTAGAGACAGGTTCACCGGGGTCACCCACCTTAGCGATGTATCGCATCGGTCGAGCTAGACTCCGGATGCGCTTCTGATAGCCTAAGTCTGACTCCCTTGAGGATCCCAGCATGAAAGCTTTTGTATCGAACGAGCCATCTCGCTGAGCAAGGCGGTTGAATAGCTATACTTGTGCCGTTTGAATCGGCCCTCCGGGTTGAGCGGAGTGGGTTGTTACATCATATACCACTCAGAACAAGTTCCGTCCTCGAGACTTCTTGAGTGCAACTCGTGCTATCGCATAACTTCTAAACCACTATATACATCTCGTCTTATCCTTCAAGGACTGTCTCAATACTACAATCATTTATTTCCTCACCATTCGTTACGCCAATGTTGGCCAGTTCTCATCGAACGACTCTATCGTTCAATGCTATCGAGTTATACTCAACTCGATCGTTGCACTTCCGTCTCAAAATCTACTGCACCTAGCGCAGGGCTGTATTACCCAAGCACATGGTATTCTATAACTCAACGGCACTTACGACTCATAATTGGGTGGACTTGCCCAACTAGTTATGTTATCACCATAGGAACCCAACACACTTGAGCCTATTACTTGACGTCGCCTATCGAAACCCGTCGTTACGCCTAACCCAAAAGCTCGAATCTCGACAATTTTTCCAATCTCTTTTTGCATCAAATCTCTCTGAGTCACCGTCCAATCTCACTAAATAATTTCGCACCCAATTACCAACGTTTTCTGACTCAGTTTATATTGCGCCTTAGCGCAGAGCTAAATCGCCTACCTGGGGTACGCTCAAGTCCTTCGCACCTTTGGCTCAATCGAACTTAACTTCCTATTCGTTTTTACTCGTTCCGTTCGCCCGAGTGCTTAATCATTTTATCCGAATGATCTATTCGTTCAACTATTGCATTCCCAAACTCAGTCTCGTACTGCGCCTTAGCGCAGAACTATCCCGGTAGCACGAGGAAACGATACAATCTTTCCTCTAGGAAAATTTAGGTTGAGGCTAAATCACTTCAGTTGCCATACTCATCCATGCGAATTCGAACATTTTCCTTTGCAGCTGCATCCGAGTTATGCATATCGCTAAGTCTGGATCGTACCCATATTCAAGGCGTCCCCCAAATATGTGTATTTCAACCAAGCTCAGTGACAGCTAAGTCCGACAAGCTACTCGTGAAAATCTTTCGAAACGCGGATCGTCCTGCTATATGAATGACCGAACTCTTGTTCGATCCAGCTATCGTCTTATCCTTTACCGTTGCGTAACTTATCCAACCAAATCAATTATCACCCGAGTCCTATCTTGCATTACGTTTGTTTCAACACGAACGTTGCTAGTGTATATTCCCAATTCCAAATTCTAACTCTAAGTCTCGTTGCCCAGTTCTATCATTCTTCCCGAACGATACTCTAAAGTCAGCCACTCCAGTTTAACTCAAGGCATAGGGTCGTCTGCCTAGTCACTAGGCCAGCACACACAGTCATAGGTACAACTCAAGTTTGCGACTCATCGCGCAACCGTGTTGCACAACGCTCGCCCCAAACACCCTAAGGTCAAACCATTGTTCCTTTACACGGGTATTCTACCCAAGCTCGTTTCACTCAGATTTCTAAACATCGAGCACAGATCACCCTATCACACCAACACGCTCGTTCAACCGAACCCATGATACGCCCATGTTTCAGGGCTAACCTATCGATTCGCACATTTTATCTCTTTTATCTCGTTTAATAGGATTCACCAATCCATCATTTTCTACGCTTGTATCACTAAGCCACAATTCCATTATAAACCATCGATGTATATCATGAACTCTAAGTCGTCCAGCACAATCTACGTATCCGTTCATGAAAACGTCCAACATCTCTTACTTTACGTTTCTAGACTAACTCCTCAAGAAAAATCCTTAGACTCATTTTTCTTAGTCTACTCTTAGCATTCCTCAAACAACTAAGATCAATTCCCAAACCCAAGTCTATCCCATTGATACGTTCCATTCATCGAGTTCGTTTTGGAATAATCACCGAACCTGTTCTCTTGAGTTTGCTTATCCCTACCGTACGTGAAATCACCACGCCGACGCTCTCGCAGGATAATCGTTCTCGCTGGGACAGATTTCGAATGTTATCTTCCTGAACTTGATTTCAAGATCGTTCTTCCAAACTCCAAGCCAAATCTATTACCGCTTAACTCAATCCATCAAAATCATAATTTTGACTAACTTGCATCAATCCATACTATTTTCCAACCATCGTTATGGTCTAAAATCTCCCAAAATTTGAAATCATCGCATTCATACTCAAACCGAATTCTATCGAGCGATATCCTACTCAAATCCAAATTTTTCATGCACGCTATCATTCGTTCACTCCATTATTTCTAATTGCACTTACTTCGATCGCATCTCAGATTATTCAATCTCGACTCAAGTTTTTAATTCGCTTGTTTCAACTCAAACTCGCTCGTACAATCCTCTTAGTTTTTCCGACCATGATATCGATTCCAATTGCCCTGAATTTCTATTCGTTGTAAGCCTTATCCCTTATTCAACTCATTGTAACTCGTTCGAACCAAACATTGCATGCTTTCTCCGAGTTTGTTTACTTGCTAGGCACTGTTTATTTATACTAAGGCTTTACCCAATCTCGTCGCTTGTCGCTAGACTCGCTTAACTCTCCGAATCCACGACTTCGTTCAAGCATTCCTAAGCCAACAAATACGCCACTCAGGGTTCGAGCTATACTCCCTGAATCTTTACAACTCATTATATCCACAAATTGCATAATCGAACAGGGACTTATCGCATACACTACTCAGGAATTGAGTCGTCCTAATAACTCCTGATTCGCGTTCGCATCCTTCACTCGTATGCCCAATTCGTTCCTTAGAACTCCAACACAGTCCCTATTTATCGCCTTAGCGATCTTAGACTCGTACACACCTGTATTCATAGTCCTCTATACAGACTATGCTTCAAATCATAACTTATCGCTATGAATAACCGTCCAACTATTTCCGAAAATTCCCTACACGATTCCCAATACTCGCCTTAGCGGCAATCCGATAACGTCTCTATCGATTTTCCTCCAAGTCAACTTTATTCTCCTCCCAACAATACCCAAATCTCACTGCAACACACTAGCACCAAGGGTCTTGGTGCACAATACTTAACACAAATTGGCCAAAAGGCCATGTGCATAGACCACTGTCTGAACGATATTCTCATCTCGCACTCTACTCGTTTGGTGTTTTCATATAGACATATAACTTGCCGATTATAACACAAGTCTCCTCTCAAAACATCCTCTATGCGTTGGGACAAAAGCCCTCACATCATAATCCCGTCCAAGCAATCGTATAATTCCCACGCACTTTTCAAAAATATTTAGACTTATTGTATGGAACGCATCTCATTTTGGCCAAGCGAATTCAAGGGTCTACTCGGAAGGGACAGAGTCCTCCTTAGAAACTTTCTTTGTGAGATCAAAGGATCTGAAGCATGCTCTGATACCAATATGTCACGCCCCGATTTCGCCTAATCGATAATCGTCCCAGGGGCGCGATGCCGTGCACGCGTAGGGCGCGCGTGCACAAGGCCTTAGGCATAAGGATATTCTTTAGATCAATGCAACAGAGTAGACAAATAAGATAACACAAGGTTGAGGCATAGAAAAGTTTCTCTTTTATTTATAATGAACATCTTGTTACATTGCTTGACTCAAAAGTATAAAATGCCCCACGGGCTTACAAACTTGGACGCAAAATGAGATAGCCGATCCATACATTATATCCCTTTACATAGTTTCAAAACACAAATTCTCCTTGGGTGCGAGTAAGCACCATCGCCTTAGCATTATTTCCGCAACGGAGAGAGAGGGGAAGGCTTCTAGCTTGAGCCTCCAAAGTCTTGGCCACGACCCGCCAAGAATCCCAAAAGTTTGGAGAGATTTTCAGCTCCTCGCCGCGTTGCCTTGCGCCGGGGAACCTGCTACAACGAGGGTCAGTACTTCAAAAAGTACTGGTGAAGGCTAGCTGCTCAACTTTACCAAGCTCTTTAGATGAGTTTTAAATGAACATGCAACATTTATGTGTTTATGTGACTTTCTATTCTTGCCTAGATCAGATTTCATTTAGCAGGTATGCAAGAACAAAATAACATAACTCCACATGCCACCGTTCGGTGACTTTACCTGTACCGTCTGAACCACCTGTACAACTTACCATAGCCTTCCCTGTCACGAAGACATAGTTAGTCTGCACAGTTTAAATATACACAACATCTTTCTTTGTTGTTTAGGAGCCATCATGGGTTTAGTCTGGGCTGGCGGCGACGCTTGCAGCGCGGGTAGCTAGCCCCGCTACAATTCCCCGCTCCCTGTGCTAACTCATTTTAGCACGACTAAGAAAGTAGATTCCGCCCGGGTCGAAACGGCCCGGTGCCCCGGTAACCGTTCGCAGGAACCTGGATCCCTTGTGCACAAGAATTCCCATGACCATTTCTATGAACTGAACTTCATAGATTTACTTACTAGCGATTTAAAGAACATCTTGTACGAAACTGCTTTACTGTACTATCACAATCAACCAACAGTTATATGAAATAACATGCAGCAGTTTATAGAAGAACACCTTGAACTTATAGAAGAGCACTTTGAACTATCAATAAATACCAACCCATTAAACACCCAACGAACATGCATGCATCAATGAATTTATGCAAGGTTTTGTATGACAAGCAATGGGTGTTCCAAGCCTACTTCTTATCTTATCTTTTTATCCAACTTGTTACTTAATTGGTATCGTTTGATTGAATGCACAACTGAGTCAATTTTATTATGAACGGAGCCCTTGGAAAGAAGGTGCTTATCGAAATAGAGCCACTCACAAGTTTGGTTGCATAGGAAGAAGTAAAGATCTCTAAGACTCCGCTCGCGCGTTGTCTACACGATCACCTGCACGCACCAACGGATGATCAATACCTCCTGCTTCGGTCTCCAAGGCTCGATACGAAATGCGAAATCCTAAGAACGAAAGCAATGAAATCCATTGAAACCGTTCAAGAAAACGCAAGTCCTAAAACCAACAAGAACGCAACCAAACGACAATCGAAAACGGGCAAGGGAAAACCAACACAACGGAAAGGCCTCTCTCTACTCTGCCGCCGAGTCCTTCCTTGAGGCACGATCCATTGATTATGGGACCTGATTCCGAAGAAGCCAATCCATAACGAGGAAAGGATCTTGATTCAATCTGTCCCGATCGAACGGTACCAAGCATATCCTAGCCGCGCTCCCCGAATAGGGGGAACGGGACGAACGGGGCGTTACAGTATATACAGAGAAAGTTAATAATTGGATCGACCAATATTGGAGACTTACTTTACGATCTAGGGATACAATGACCGTCAGAAGATATATGTTTTGCATGCTAGGATGAAGCCAAGGGTCATTCTGGTGTAGCCCTAGGCTTGCACATTTAGGGTTTTAATAATAGAAAAATTAAGGAGGAGAAAGAAATTCGGTTCGATAAAGCCACTTGTGTCAAATCCTTATTTAATTTCGTTCAATTCCCCTAATACATTTGACAAATGTGTCATTATATAGATCCGTCGGTTGATAATGAACAAGAAAGTATATAACTAGAAATATTGTCAAGAATGAAAAATTATTGAAAGCAGGAAATAGATCACGGTCTATGATTATGCTATAAAGATAATGTAGGTAAACATAATTGAAACGATCAAATCAAAAAATTACGATTTTACTAAAAATTGCTAAAGATTTTTCGTAGCTTGAGGGCCTAAATGATGGTATTTGAGAATCTGGCACAAGTAGATGGTATCAAAAAATACTTTATTTTGATTACTAGGTCTCCTTATTTTCAATTTAACTTCTCGTGGGCCTCAAACGAATTCCCCTAGCCAAAGTTAAGATCGTTCCAACAGAGTCTAGTCATGTGTAGTATATACAAACTAGTTTGTTGTGGTCTAACTACTCCAAGTAGGCTAGGGTTGCATTATCCAACCAAGTGGGAGAAAACTCATAGCACATTGTCATTGATCTTCCTCAAAATATCGTAAGGACACAGTCTTATTACTCACTTTATTATACTATGGGTAGTGGTCCTTAGTGAGAATAGCCTTGAAAAAGTTGCCTTCTTCAAAAAACATGCTCAGACGATGTTGGTTCGCAATTAATGGATACTTAGAGTTAGATACTTCAATTTACTGCTTGATTTGATCATAAATGCTCTTAAAGCACTCAAACATCTTTTCTGCTTGAGTGTGAGGCATGTTTTTCCGATATGGATATTCTACGGATACTTGAGTGCATATACTATATTATTTATGACATAGACTTGTGCTAGGACCCGCTCGTAGAATGAAAACCATTGAACTATGTTTAATAGGCCAAAAATCGAGCTTGTAGTAGACCACCGACATATTGTGGTGGTAGGACTTGGCTCAATAAGGGTTTCTAACTTGTTAGTTGGATTATGAATAGGTTTAGGTTTAGTTTCTAGATTCCTAATAGGTCGTGGGAATTGTCCCTTCCTATAAAATACCTATGAAGCCTCTTTACTTTCTCTTCTTTTTTGCCTTGTAGAATGATGACCTAGAGCTTTTGGAGATTGCTTGTGCCTACTAAGGCCGACAAGGAGGAGGAATAGAAGCCCTTGTTACCATAGAACCCCCTAAACCCTAGGTAAATACAATTTGCTCTACGTGGAGGTCTCAACCACCTTTTCTGTTAACAATGATTTTCTTACTGATTTATAATTACTTGCTTCCACTAGGGCCATTGTCATGCTATATTTCAAGTTACAACCATAAATATTAATATTTGCATGATAATTTGAGTTTTATGATTAATAGTTGTCACTTCTAATCTACACCATAAAACCACACGATTCTTGTATTCACACCTAGCATAAGTAATTAGGGATCACCAAAAGTTTAGAGAAGTACATTCAGATGAGAATTAGTCAAGAACGGAATGAGTATCCGAGCCACAAGTGATTGGATTTGCCCCATATTAGGTATAAAATTATACCGATGTCATGCCGCAAGTCTACCGATGTCCCTAGTAAGGGTAGTTTACAACCATTTTTGGTTTTGTTCGCACTCAGATCTTTGTGTCGACTTTTCGTGCTCATCCAGAGTTTACATATCCACAAAGTATAATTAAATTGTAATTAATTGAGGATATTGATTGTGTTTTTGATTGATTGCTTTCTCGAATCCTTATCATATTATTTTTAACACAAACTGTTTATGTATTAGTTTCCCATTTTGGCTTAATGATAGAAAAGCTAGCCTAGTTATTGTATTAATGCTATTCTTTTAAGTTTAACATGTGAAGTTTGCTTATGTAGAATTCGTTATATTCAGTTATTGTTTTCTCATAACTCGTACTAGTTATGTTTCTTGATACATTTTAGTTAAATTTTTTTTTTTCATTTTTTATGATAACATGATAGCAAGGTTATGTTTACAGCTCGTACTTGTTAGCCAGATTAAGTTCCACTCATATAGGATCCAATATGATACCCAATTGACAGTCATTACTATTGACAAGCTCGCTATTCATAAGATCAAGTTCAAGTTTTATATTGCTAGCGTGTTATGTTCTTCTTTCAGGATATTGTGTTAGTATCGTAGACTATACATGTCTAGGTTTACTTGCTAGAAATTTAAGTGTTTGTATTGTTGTATGTTGACATTGAGAAACCTGAAAGTTGTTTGATTAGTTATTAAACCATTGCTAATGTCTTTCATTCACTATGAGCGACATGTAAGATTGATTTACTAAGTGTTAAAGGCTCGAGAATCGAGACCTTAAATTAAATATATAAGAATTAACAACTAGTATAATCACTTAGTACATCGAGTGGGGAGGATTACGAGTTCATGCAACCTTGTTGATTAGGACCCCTAGACACGACAACCCCGATCGTCTTGGCCGTAATCCTTACAAGACAATCTCATTATATATATATATATATATATATATATATATACAAAGCCCCGTTCAACTTTGCTACTTGTAGTGCGTGTTATGAAAGAATCCTCAATTATTTTGTAATTATAACTCTTAACAGTAGCAAGTCCTAGTACATTTTTGGCATGATTGTTTCGTTCCTGCTTATATTACTGCATAGTTAGATTCGTACTTTTCTGTCTATACTTTCTAAGACGTGTTGGTACCTCATCGTTTAGTTCTATTTTATTACATACATATATGTATATTTTGTAATTTACATTCGAGATAGTGATTCTCATGTATTTACCACATAATATATATATATATATATATATATATATATATATATATATATATATATATATATATATATATAGCTTTTCGAGCTAATTTGTGGTTCTTGCTATTAGGGGCGACCCGTCTATTTTTGTATGGTTATCTCGTAGCAGAGACCAAAGTTCTATTGTCAATTTCTGCTTAATGGTTCATGCTCAAGGAATCTCGACCCTAGAGTAGCATGAGTATATTTTCTTTGATTGTACACTCTTATTTTTTTTTTGTCTTTTATGACATTTTTCCAAGACAAGTGTTATCCCTTACATTCAGGAGCATGTTTCCTAATCTACGAACTCCATAGTTATACTCACTAGACCATAGCTAGTTTTGTGACTGTTCAGGTTGAATCTTTTGTTAGTAATCTATTTGTAGATAATAGTTCCATTATCATGTTTTGTCATAGAGTTTGGGATGCCTTACACCTTCACATATATGACAGTCTTGTTGTTTCTTGTTTCATATGAGTAAAAATATAGGAATCATTGTTAGGCCATAGGACTTGAGGATGAATTTCTAGTTAACCCCCATGTCTATTGTATAATCGTGACAACTTCTCTGAGTATTGATGTATCAGTATGCATATATGGTCGTGTCAAACTCATGTTCTCCGTATTTCGGACACTATGGTAACCGATGTGACATAGAGGAGGTAAGACAAGGACACCCATCATTTCTATATACAATCTCAAAGTGGTCTTCTTTATAGCGCGGTTAATGGATCGAACTATAGGTGACTTGACAGTAGGGAGAGCAAGGTACTAGTTCTTGGGATTCTTTGCTATGAGAATCAAGACAAGGTTTCCTAGTCTTATGTTTTTCGTTTCTGTTTGGTAATCCATCTGGGGATGGTAGACGCTACTATAACAAAGCTTGATACCTATATTTCTCCATAAGATTCTTCACTAATGGCCATAAATTTGGTATCCTAATTTTAGATGATAGAGTTAGGGACTTTATAGAGACGACCAACCTCCCAGAAGAAAAGGTTTACAATTTTGGAGACATCTTGGATAAGTGGTCAATGACAACGCACTAATCTTTTCCACCTCTAGTACGAGGCAGACCCAACATAAAATCCATGATGACGTAAACCCAAGAGATATAGGCATAGGGATGGTGTATTTAGGTTTGCATTGGTAGTACCCTTGGACACCTGGCACAGGTCTCACTTTTCTCCGAATCGGACAATATTGTCGCATTTCATTCTTGGCCAAAAATAGTAATGGTGGATGAGTTCCACTACTTTGTCACAACCAAAATGACCTTCAATGTGTAGCTTCTTTATAATCTTGGAACGCAATGAACAGTTAGGAATATAGAGTTTAACTCCATGGAACAAATTTCCTTCTACCAGAAGATAATTTGGTCACCTTTGCTTTTGCGCCTCATTATAGATAGCATCAAAGTACAACATATAGGTCCTTGAAAGGGTTAAACCCCACTACTTGGGTTTTATAGTTATAACAAAGATAACCTCCTTCTTAAAGCATCAGCAACCCGGTTTGAGCTCCATCTATTTGTCTCCATAAGAAGGTGTATCATTAGATGAACTCCACCATCTTCCATGGCAAAGGTTCAGCTTGTGCATCTATTTATGGTCAGAATAAAGTATCAACTTTCGTTGTATTAGGTAGTGCTCCAATAATGCAAGGCTTGAACAATTGCGTAAATGGCATAATTGGTGTTGTGGTTTTTGCAAGATCCATTGAACCTCTCCATGAAGAAAGCCACGAGTCATCTTTCTTAGTTGAGTACTCCTCTAATGCCAACAACAATTGCATCGCAAACCACCTTAAATTCCTTATCAAAGTCAGGGATACATAAGCAATTTTAAGTTTCTTCTTGATAATGTTGAAGGCCGCCCTAAATTTCAAAATGTTAGTCCAATAGAAGATTGCTTTTGTCTTTTAGTTGTAGCATCCGCTTCTGGAAAACCTTAATTAACATACAAAGAACATACGAAATTGGATATTTGAAAGTTTTTGAATTGATCGAGAATACTGGGACGACGTTCCTAAGCCTTGCTAATGATTAACAAAATAATATTATGTTTGGAAATACTCTAAATAGACTTAGAACAACCTTAAATGGTTCCCCATAATTTTTTAGAATTTTTACACTCTTTTGGAATTCTTTGGTAAACAAAACTCGAAAAACACAAACAAATTATTAACTAGTTGTGGGAACTACCACTTGAAATCTGTACACCATAGAATCCCTTGAAACTTGATAATTAGTTTCCTAATAACCCATAGTAATTTCTAAAATTTTAGAATTTCTCCTAGGTTAAATGGTATTTTCCCAAGGCCTAAAACCAAGTTTCAAATTTTATAAATTATTATCTAATCAATCAAACCGATTTTCTGAATTTTTCCTACAGATCAGGCCGGATCGATAGGCCTAACCAGACCCCGTACCTTTTTCTTTAGTTATTAACCCCAGACATTGACCCAATGATGGATTAAGTCCAAATCGTTGGATCAGGCATGTTAGCTTCGACCCGTACTCAGATCCACGACTTAAGCCGCGTGATCCTGATCGCATGATCCAGCAAGAAGGGATCTAAACCACTTGATTTAACCTCCCTATACCTACTAGCATGAGTTGGACATAGTACAATTCAATCATTCACCATAATACAATTCAATCATTCACCCTCTGTGTAGATACATACAATATTTCTGTATCATAGCCCCTTTCGTATCTCGATTATGTCCAACAGTTGTACAAACTTCCAAAGCCTCATTATCTCTCATCTAATCCCCAAATCAAGTGCCATGAATATCAAACTCTTTCTTTATCCTTCTATTTCAATCTATAAAATTTGATCATCGCCTTGATGATAGTGCAACGAGAAATTCCCCCGACAATACTAACAAATTGTTTTCTATTTTTGCGATTCTGGAGAATCCAACTGTTGGATGTTCGATCCATCTTCACCAGCTTGTTCCTGTTTAGTTTTTCTCCCTCTAAATGAATTTTTTATTGATTTCATTATCGTTTGACTCATGAATTCACCTCGTATCTGTTTTTGTATCTATATGTATTAGGGCCATATCTCGAGATTCATGTGTCAAAATGATGATTCAATGATGATTCGTCGATTCCAACGAGTTCTTGGCTCTGAGATCTTTAATATTACCATATTTGATCTTGATTTTGAGATAAAGATTCTTAGACATTGTTTTGTATCTTGTTGCTTGTCATGTCTCTCGATTTTCATTCTTTTGGTCACTTTTCTAACTTTCCTATTTTAAATAATTAATTCAGAATTTAAATTATTTATACTGATTAGATATGCTTAACTTATGAACAAGAAACCATAACTTTTCTAATTTACTTTACTTGATCAAGAAGTAATCCTATTTTGTTTTGGGTATGATTCTTGAACGTGATCTTGCGGGTTACTTGTGGGTTTAGATTAATTGCTTGTGGATATTTAGTCTTGGATATATCATGATAGCTTGTGAGTTGAATTTATTTGTACAGTCACGATCGACAAGCACGCACATGCATTTAGTGTTTTGTATTACCTTTATTGTATAATGCTAGTATTACTTGTTATTGATTGTAGAAAGCTATTATCTATTCATATTGATCCTCTAACTTTGTACACGAGAGAGTGTGTCAATTATAATAATGATATGGTAAATCTTAACATATAGTTCTCATTTATTATTGTTCATATTTCTAGTATTATGATGATCATGTTGCTAGTGAGAGATGTGTGGGGGAATATAACTAGTAGGCATGTGGAGTACGACCCGTTGCAACCTCACGTTTATGTGAAGTAATTTATCCTACTGGTAGTATTGGTATTTGACTAGCGTGTTACCAATGGGTTATCCCATCTCATCCATGTGTTCTAAAGTTGTATTCTAATACAACACTGCACATGTATAAGTAGTTGTTCTTGATATGGTCATTCATGTTAGTCTTTCAATAATACTACTACATCCTAAATATGGATATTGTTATTATACTAGTAGCAGAGTGGGTCGTGACATCCGGTAATCCGTGATTGGGGCCAACTAAAGTTGTGATGAAGCGCCTATAGAGTGGGGCGAGGCAGTAAAAGCTCCGGGCTTCATGCATGTTGCGAGGTGTACGTCAATTTTCTATTACCCATATATTTGACTGATCAGCTTGTACACCTTTGATGGAGACGATATATCCTTAGAACATGACCTGGTTGGTCATAAAACAACACTTCTTGGGGTGGGTATAGATTTATTGGTTATGTCGCTCAGGTCCTGCAAGTCAGTTTAAACAAAATGACTATATATGAATATATCATAAAAATATACGATGCACCTTCCGATTAATTATTGTAGCACATGATTTATCACTCTAATGAAGGTACATGGCGCATTGGACATATAGAATGGCATCATACGCCACTCATAGAATAGAACCCATCTTAAGTATCGAATATCATCTTCTTTTCATCCCAGGGTGGACTCGAATCTGATGCTAGTGCTCTTTAGTTCAATTTTGGAAAGGATCTTCACCCTTTTATGTTGGTCCAGCATGTCTTTGAGCCTGGACATTGGAATATGAATTTCATTGTCCACTTTTTGATTGCTCGACTATCAATGAAAATATGCCATATACCATCTTGGGCATGAGGAGAGCACATATAACGCAGGCTCATGCTTGGTTGCACAATTGCTTCTTCTAAAGGATATGAAACAAGCTACTTAAAATCCTCGGTGTCCCTTAAGCCCATTGTATAAGTGGTTCAATTAGGGTGACTCGTCCCTAGTACAAGATTTATATAGTACCATATCTCCCGCATGGGAGAAATGCCTACTGGTTGATTAGTCTGGTTGGATCGACATTCCTCTTGATCTCGATCTGACTAATTCTTTACAACTCAAATTGTCTTCTCAACTCATCCATCTCAATATCTCGTAGATATCTTTCGTAGATGTCATGGCACCACAACCACCATGACGAGAACATACACATATCTTGATAGGTGCGAGTAATCTGTATAAGGGTTACAAGCATTGAGGTGCAACCCTAGCCTGCACATTAAGGATTTCAGCAAAAGGAAAAAGAGGGGAAATATACTCAGTAGATAAAGTCACTCATGCTAGATCTTTATTTAATTTTATTATGTATGCTTAATACATTTGATAAAGGGGTTATTATATTGAGCTATAGGTTTCTAAAATTGGAAAAAGTACATAACTAGAAATATTGTTGGTAATAAACAAATTATTAAAGAGGGAAATAAATCAGGATACATGATTATGATGGAAAAGAATCGACAGTAAATCTCCAAATCAACAAGTTATATTTTACAAAAATGAAAAAAATATGTTACAGAGATGATTGAGGGCCTAAACAATATAATTTGAGGAAATGAAAAACTAGGTGGTGACCAAGGGAAACATCCTATTTGTTGATTTTTATTCATGGGTTTCCCCTTTATCTTTGATTTGGCTACTCATTGGCCCCGAAATAGTCTTATGTATCCAAAATTTTGGTATAGGATAGTCTAGATATATGTACTAAGTACGACGTGTTTAGCATGGTCCAACCTCTCCAAGTAGCCAAGATGGCATCAATACTTGACCATTAGTGCATATTGAGTACCTTCCGTGGTACGAGTAGGACGAGATGGCATCAAGCTACTATAGATGGACACCATGGCATACATGAGACTCCCTACAACTTCTGTTGTAAGGGGGTTGTTCACTTTCTTTGACCCGTCCATTCCGAAACGCTGAAGTGCTCGGTGAATGTACTTCTTTTGGGACAAGTAAAGCAGCTTGGACTCTCTCTCTCTCTCTCTCTCTCTCTCTCTCTCTCTCTCTCGGTTGATCTTCATCCCAAGAATAGTCTTCGCTGCGCTCAAATCCTTCATAAAGAAGGCCGCACCCAGTTGGTACTTCAACTCTACTATCCTGGTAGTATTCTGACTCACCAATAGCATATCATCAACATAAAGCAGAAGTATGATAAAATCATCCTCGACAAAGTTTTTTACGAACACACAATGATCCAACGTAGTCCGTGCATAACCATGCTCCCCCATAAATGACTCAAACTTCCTGTACCACTAACTCGGAGCATGTTTTATACCGTACAGGCTCTTCCTCAACCAGCAGACTAAGTGTCACAGAATCCCTCTGGCTGCTTTATGTATAACTCCTCTAAATTATCGTGGAGGAATGCTATCTTTATGTCCATCTGCTCAACCTCTAAGTCGAAACTGACTGCTAACACCAGCACCACCCGAATAGATGACAACTTGACGACCGATGAGAAGATCTCATCAAAATCTATATCTTTCTGCTGACCATAACCTTTAACTACCAGCCTCGCTTTGTATCGAGGGCGAGTAACATCATACGTCTGGTTCACTCTAAACACTCATCGATTCTTCAAAGCCTTCTTGTCCTTTGGCAACCCACCATCTCATAAGTGGAGTTTCCTTGTAAGGAACTCATCTCCTCCTGAGGGTCACATAGCAAGCTAATGATCAAGGTTGGAAGCAACTCCATCTATTGGCTCCTCATATTTGGATTCTCTGCAGTGTCCTCCGAAAAAGGCTTGAAGCAAAATGACTAACTCAGGAAATTCCTCAGTCTCAGAAGGCATCTCGAATCTTGAGTGTTGCTCATGGTCTGATCATCGACGAATACCATTTTCCTGCTTCTATAGAGCTTTCTTTCCACCGGGTCGTAGAGTCTATATCCAAACTCATCCCGACCATTGCCAACAAAGACACATTGCCTCATCTTCGGCTCAAGTTTGGATTTTTCGTCCTTCGGTACATGCACGAAAGACTTACAACCAAACACTCGCAGGTGATTGTATGACGGCTCTTTGTCGTACCATACTTTATCAGGCACATCACCCTGTAAAGGAGCACTAGGTAAATTTATAACATAACCAGCAGTGTTGAGAGCCTCACCCTAATAACTGTCCGGTAAGTTTGCTTCTGACAGCAAATACCTTACCCTCTCCATGAGTGTTATGTTCATGTGCTCCGCTACACCATTGAGTTCAGGTGTCTTTGGCAGTCTCCTGGTGCCATATCCCTTGCTCTCTCCAATACGTATCAAAGGGACCAATGTATTCGCCGCCATTGTCAGACTGAACATATATTAACTGCTTGCCCGTCTCCCTGTCAACAAAGGTCTGATACTATTTGAAAGTGCTAGCACCTGATCCTTGGTCTTTAAAGCATAGACCCAAACTTTCCTGTAACAATCATCAATAAAAGTTACAAAGTAAGAAGCACTACCAATAGATTTTACCTTCATTGGATCGCAGACATCCGAGTGAACCAACTCGAGCAACGCCGACTTCCTTGAACTTGGATGACTTTGGAAAGACATCATATTTTACTTTCCTGCTAAACAGTACATGCATCTCTCCAACTTTGTAGACTTGAGCACCGGGATCACCTTCATGTTCAACAAGTAGCTCATTCCCTTCTCGCTGATATGGCTAAGCTGCATGTGCTATAACTCGGTAGACGCATCGCTGACCGCGTTAACCTCCTGTATCCCGTTTGTGCTCCTTCTATATCATAGAGACCGAACTTCTTGCTTCCTTTGGCAATCGCCATTGAACCTTTAAAAAGCTTCTACTGACCGTTCCCGAAGAGATTGAAGAATCCATCATCATTCAACCTTCCAACCGACACCAGGTTGAAATGGATATCAGAAAATGACGAACATCCTTAAGAACAAGAATTGTGCATGTCTTGGTTCTCAAATGCACATCTCTAATAGCAACAACCTTTGATACATCTTTGTGGCCCATCTTCAACACTCCATAGTCGCTTGTTATCTTAGTGGCAAATAGTGCCCTGTTGTGAGATACGTGCGCTGAAGAACCTGAGTCCACCAGCCAAGAATTGTCATCACAGGCGAGATTCAAGAATAACTCATCACCTACAATGATTACATCACCTCCATGTGCTGAGGCATCCGTTGTTGTGTCTCACCTTGCTTTAACTTCTTATTATAATGGAAGCACTCGGAGTCCTTGTACCAACCTTTGGACTTGCCTCTGCTCGTCTCTGCCACCGTCCGGACCCCTGCTTTTATCCCTTCAATGGCTCTCTGAAACAAACGCCTCTGAATGAGATGAGGGTGAAGAGCCCTGACATTTCCTCTGCATCTCTTCATTCAACACCCTGCTCTTGACGAACTCCAAACTAACCATGCCTTCTAGAGCAGAAGCGATCATGGACACCCGTACGGTCTCCCACGAGTCTGGCAAAGTACAAAACAACCACAGTCCATGAACTTCGTCGTCGAACTTTACTCCCATCGAGGATAACTGGTCAACCACACCCTGGAACTCACTCAAGTGATACGTGATAGACGTACCATCTTAGTACCACCAACCCTTCATGATTCGGATCAGGAATAACTTGTTTACCTCGATCTTCTTCACGTACAAAGATTCCAGCTTCTCCCAAAGTATCATAGCATCTTTTATATTAGCAATGTGATTGTACACGGTCTCGTCAACAAACTACATGATGTACCCGCACACCTGTTCAGTCCGCTTTGGATTTCTCCTTGGGCTTCTCGGAAGTAAACACGGGAAGATATAGTTTCTTGACAAATAACAAAACCTTCATCTTGCTCCGCCAATGGTGGTAATTGGAACCATTTAGGTTTACCATGCAAACCAGCTTTGCGTCCATCTCTTCTCTTTGGTTTTGATTGTCAAACCTGATACCAACTAATAGCTTTGATACCACGTATTGGAAACGAAACGCAAAAATCGTTCCCCAAACCAAAGAGACTGCTAGAGAACCAAACAATAAAAATACACCAAAACCAAATTGCCAAAATCACAAAGAAAGTCAAATACAGACACAACAATTTCTGACATGGAAAACTCTTACGGTAAAACCCATGGGACGATCGGAGTCCAACCCTGGAAAGCCTCCACTAATGGAATAGGAAATACATCGACTCCTTACAAATTTATCACCGATCCAAACAGATTACCACAACTCCTTAAAAAAGAAAACACGATTATAAGCACACAAAGAATGAAGATGACGAGAAATAATTACCCGAAATGATCTCTTCTTCGATGTAGCCGCCAATCCCCTCTTTCTTTCTCCAATAGTTGTAAAGC
The DNA here is from genome assembly GCA_036927795.1 of Iris macrosiphon. Lineage (NCBI taxonomy): Eukaryota > Viridiplantae > Streptophyta > Magnoliopsida > Asparagales > Iridaceae > Iris > Iris macrosiphon. The sequence goes on along the minus strand of JAYESA010000017.1, from coordinate 30,674,473 downwards.
ACTAGTGCCTCCTTTTTGCAATGTTTAGAGATATATTTTAGGATTAAGAGACACCTATAATATATATAGCCTCAAATCTACAACTAATATGAACCATTAAGGTATTCCTATTATATGTAGAAATATTCAATCCAAACAATTGAGGTATTCCTAATATGTAGGAATACTCAATCCAACTCTGGGGCATTTTCTACATAGGTTGGGAACCCTACCCACTCCAAGAGTCATATCAAGGTCAAGATCAAAGCCATGTACAATGAAGGTGCACAAAAAAAATAGAATCAAATAATGATCAAGTATGGTTGCTATAGAAAAGGAAGAGGTTAAGTGCATCTATTCTTGTAATGCATTTTCTCTAGCCAATTACAAGCAATTTACAGTATAGAAGATAATAATTCATATACGCCAAACGAACCTAGTAAACTAGGTGTATCACAATATTCAACTAATTACACTTGCAGAATAGTTACCTAGATGCATGAGCATGGGTAAACAAAGATTATTTACATATTAATTAGCAAAATGCATATTCTAGTTGACCTATGTACACTTACGAACTAACTCTGAAATACAATGTTTAATCGACTAAATATTAAATGATTTTCAAGCCAGACCCACACACTATTTGTCCTTAAACTTGTCATAGTAATATTGTCATTCAACACACAAGGTATTTGATCATATTATTGTAGTTAATTTATACAATAAATAACTCTCCTTACTCCCCTACGTATACAATTTCTCACTTAAATACAAAAACAAGTTTAACCAAAAGAAAAATATAAATAAAAGGAATGGAATTAAAGAGCTATGTAAAAATGAAAACGGTAGGAATTTCTCTTGAATGTGATATAAAAAACTCAAAATAAAAAAAAAAATTTCTTATCAACTTGTTAATCTTTAAGGGCCTGTTTGGTACACGAAATTTTATTCCTAAAATTTTAATTACTTTAATCCTGTACAACAAATACATAGGTATTTGGTTTTACTGTGTTTCATACAATAAATAGTTTTATCATGTGTGGTACAATTTTAGTATTCCAAGGCGTATAGAATTCATATATTTGGTGTCATCAGTAAATCATTAGCAATATGACATTTTAACATAAATTTCGTGAATTACCCCTACGTTACAAAATTATTACTGTGGTAATCTATAAAAAATATGAATCTCAAAAGCACAATAATACAAACACTTATCATTCTTACAGTAGTTCAAGTCTGGTCTATGCTCAGTCTTGTTGCATTGTGGTGGTTGTTCACTTTAGAACAAATTTAGGTAGGGTTTGTTTAAGCTTCTAATTTGATCGAGTTACCTTCAGGTCAAGTTTGGACCGGGTTTGAGTAAATTGTGTTTTCATCAGGTTTTGGTTAGATTTTGGTTAAGTCGGGTTTGGGTTCAAGTTGACTTAGGTCCAAATCCGATCAAGTGGGGTTTGTGTTTAGTCCGATTTCGATTGGGTCTGGGTCGAGTTGAATTTTTGATAGGAAAATCTTACTCCCACCCATATTACTTCATAATATAGAACCTCTAAGATGATATTTTGATATCTAATTTAGGAAGATTATTTTGGTTAATATCATTTAATATCAACTTCCATTCTAAGAGTTAAAAATTACAATTTAGAAGCAGAAAAAAATGTTCTTTTTAGAAATATAATATTGATTTGTAACCAAATTCACAATTCTTTACTAATGATATCAAGAAGAACACATGTTTAGGTCATATTACTCGGAAGTTCGAACCCTTTCATCATCATTATCTACATTATTATATTTAAACATGGAAATACTAACAAAATAAACATTGAAGCATAAAGGATTTAAAAAAAAAATTAAAATAAGATAATATCAAGAAAAACTAACCATGATAGTGATATCTAAGAAGACACATCTTCAAAACAGTCAAAGAAACAATGTCATCATCCACCGCCAAAACTCTTAGTCCTGTTAAGAACGGAGTACTCAAACTCGCCTCCGACCTAGGATCCATACCAGCCGTGGTTCTTGATGCCATTTGAATTCTTCTTTTCTCCTCTCACTTGCTCAAAAACTTTCAAATGCAGTTGAACTCAAACTGAAGAAGAAAAAAGGGAAGAAGAAAGAGAGAAAGAGAGAAAGAGAGAAAGAAGAAATGTTGAGCAAAAACGAGAGATTGAGAGCTTTCTGTTATGGGTGGGAATCTTTTTGAACTTCTTCTGACTGAATGGATAGAGATTAATTATTATTTATTGTTTCTTTCAAAAATTTCTTCCGAAACACTTCATGTTAGGACAACATTCATTAATTGTTTGGATATCGTCTTGTGGAATAACCAAAATTGGCAGTGAGCGATGACTAACATGCATGCATCCGGCTAGGAGAGTAACTTGACTCGAAGTCACGCAATATCCAAATTTTTATAGTTCAAAATAATTCATACTTTTTTTTTCATATGGACTGTAAATACAATAACTTCTTCATTTCATGAAGTTTACCCCCTAATTAATGACCAACCAAACATTTAGTGGAGTAATTACATTACAAAAATTATGAGTAAACAAACTTCCATCGGATAAAGTATAACCATCTAATTCATTGAATTTGAACTAAAGTGGAAACTGATATTCCTTACTAGTTTCTTATTAATGATTATAAATCATTACAGATTAGATCAACTAAAATCTAGCAGGTTTGTTATATGTTTTAATAGGTAATTTGGATCTATATATGTTATATATTGTTAAAATTATAAACAAATATTTTTGATAAATCGTCCATTTTTTAGCTAAACAAACTTCATGAAAAAAGGTATAGTGTTGCTCCAAAATTCTTCCTTTTATCCACTGTTATCCCTATTTGGCAATATTTATTATCTAGGTCATCTGGTCCACCTCTTGAATGATGTCTTAATCTTTACCTTACATTTACATAAAACATTTTAAACTTCTACAAATTATTTTATATTTGATATGGATCGATTCATTACACATTGATAGTTGTTAGATATGACTCAATTTTAAAGTAGCTCTTATTGGATGGTGACATATAGATTTTGAATTGAATGGCCTCACGCTTTAAAATATTGTATTTATTTTAAGTCCTAATTAATAGATAAGGATCATTTTAAATTTTACATTAGTTTATATATATATATAATATTTTTTCCACGAACCATGTCCTAGTCCCGCCCCTCTTCCGCGGTGGCCACCCCTATCAGCCGCCTCCCGGCGGCTAGTTGCTCGTCCGTCGCCGTTTCCATCCCCTCCCCCCTGTTCGCCTCGTCACCTCCACATATTCCCTCTTTCGTCACCCTCCCGCCCTCCGCGCTCCCGGAGGATTCCTCCGCCCCCTTTCATCCGCCACCGCTGTTGTCTTTACCCTGGCCTCCCCTCCCAACGCTCCTCCCGGCCCCCTCCGTCTTGAGCCTTCGGCCCCCCTACTCCGTGGCCTTCACCTGTCAAGCCCCCCCACACCCCGCCCCCTGCCTTCGTCACCCCGTTTTCCACCCTCCACAGCTGCTCGCACCCAGAACCCATCCTCCTCCGCCGCCTTCCCTCCCGAGTCGCCTTCCGCTTCCCCTCCTCCCCCCCCGTCCATGTCTCCTCCGTTCCCCCCCCTTTTGTAGCTCCTATCGTTTGATCGTTCGCGGTTGCCGTCTCCACCCCAACTCCCTCCCTCATCCAAGCCGCCTTGTCGTGCATCACCTCATAGGCTGATGGCACCCCAGCAGTCGAGCTATCCGCTTCCACGGTACACGCGCTTCTGATTCCCCTTCGATTCGCGCTAGTCGAAAAATTCTCTCATGCTCGCCCTCCAGTTTACACGATTTGTTCCTCCATCGCCAGATATTCTTTTGCCGGCCCTATTGCTGTCGGGGTTATCGACTCCCGTCACCTACTCCTTCGTCCAGTTGGAAGGCGACTTCCTGAGGCTGAGATCTAGAGACGTCTGGTTCGTCGCTAACGCTCCTATGCGTATCTTTAGATGGTCTCCGAGTTTCAATCCCCGCATCGAATCCCCCATCGCTCCCATATGGCTTCGCTCCCCGGCCTTCCTCAACACCTCTTTGCTCCGGAAGCGGTGCTCGCTATGACCAGTTATTTAGGTATTCCCCTGAGAGTCGACTCTGCAACCGTTTCTCGTTCTCGCCCCAGTCGAGCCCACGTTCTCGTTGAAATAGACGTGAGTAAGCCTCTTCCTCCGGCTCTCAAACTGATACTCCCGCATGGCAACAACACCAGTCAACCAATGGAGTACGAGAAATACCCCCAGACTATAGGGAAAATATATTTTCACAGTGCGCATTGTGCGCCGTAAAAGACTTTAGACGGCACACATGCTAACGCCGTATTAGCACATGCCGTAAAAAGATGGTACTTTAGACGATATAATCTGCGTGTCGTCTAAACTCAATTTGTGCGCCATCTATACTCATGCCATTCATTGCGTGTCGTGAAAAGACAATTGTGGCATGGAGTATCGTGTCGTTAGTACGCAATCACGACATACTTATACACGTCGTTAATGTACAATCACGACATTCGGATGCACGCCGTTAATAATATTTTACGACTTCCTTTGCAAGTCTTTATTAGTCAATTATGATATTCATTGTATGTCGTGAAAAGTACCATATACACATCAATTAGGACATATTCTGCACGCCTTAATTTCTTTTCAATTTTTTGTAAAAAAAATCATGCCTTTTGTGTAATCAATTTTACCTTTTGACATTCAATCACAAAACATATAATATACACAACAATTATGAAAAATAATAACTTTCATTGAAACAATAATGTCAAATCATCCAAATCCAAAATCACTTTATAGTGAACACAACAATTGTTATAAGTACTAACTTTCATTGAACCATAATAATGTCAAATCATGTGAATCACAAATCACCAACTAAAATCCAAAATCAATTTATAGTGAATACAAAATATATTGATTCCTTCGTTCCATTCATAATCAAAATGCAATATAAGTAGAGGCATCTTCAAGCTCCACTGCAAAAGTGCCCAAGTCCATAGTACATTCCACGCCAACAACTGACGTCTTTGTTTATGTCTTCGTTTAAGCTAAACTTTCAACTTCCCCTCCCCCCTTATTAGATCTTCTCTCGATCAGATTTTCCAGAACAATAATTAAAAAAATCACCCTGATAAAGTGAACCAATTGGTCAATTGCTTTAACAATATACTCTATATGTACCCAATTATAGACCACTGCAATGGTGGTACATGTGTGAATGTAATTGTAGACTTCATAGACTACCCAATGAAGCTTCATCTGTTGTGATAAATGTTTGATCCAAATACATAAAAGTGTTCAGACTCACTGAGATGAATAATTGAAACAAAATAATACAAAATATTAAGATTAGATAAGTGTCACGCCCCAGTCCCAGAATACACGGGACTAGGCCACGTGGCAATAGCCAGCTACGTACCAAGGGGACTCCAGTTCGGCTCTGATTACGTATAAGCTGTAAATGAGGGTCACTATCTAGATAACACGGTATACATACCTATGTCTCAACCCACAAGGATATCTAATAAAGAAGGAACAACATGTATCATGGTGTGCACCCCACACTACACTCGTCCAAATAGACTCGAAGGAAATAATATAAGTCCACAAATACTGGGCTATACTAGCAGAAAATAAGCAAAGATCATAATAGCTGAATAATGAAGAAGTGAATACAAATATCGAGTAACAATACCTGTATACAGGTATAATACTCATCAGCAGCTCCAGCCTCCCGTCAGCAATCGACCCTACAATCTGGTAGGGAACCATCAAGCACAAGCATTCGTCTTTCCGAAATAAAGGGAGATAAGAAACAATGATAACGATATTGATGGAAAAGGAACGAATACAATTTGGAAATCCAATAGCGATAATCAAATACAAAGGGAGTTTTTAAAATCGGTTATGGATTGAGATCCTATTCAACAATCATCCTAAATTGCAGGCTCGTTCGGTACAGTAATGTAACCGAAACGATATGCTCTGAGACCTGCATGGGCCACCACAAAAACCATGTCATGCCCCAGTTCCAAATATAAGGAACTGAGCCACGTGACAATGGCCAGCGGGTACACTTCGACGGACATCCCAATCTAATGGACCCGACGGAGTGCACCTAAGCTGTAAAGTACAATGATAAAACCCAACATATAAAACATAGACAATGAAACTAAATCTCATCCACAGACATCTGAAAATAGAACACATAGAGAAATCATATCTACTAATGTGCAGAAGGGAAATAAGACTGAAAATGTATCATAATACAAATACGAATAGAGTCACACGGGAACAAACCCGCTAATACAAATACTGAATGAATGGAAGCAGTAAGATGACTAGGGCCGATATCTGCAAACTAGATAATAATACCGGACCCAGGGTGAAGTCACTACCAGAGATCAAACGAAGTCCTCGAAAAGGATCTCGTCCTCTGCAACAAGTCATGATCCTGGATATACATCTGGTCCGTACTCCTCCGGATAGTCCTCCTCGCCTAAGCCTGGAAGGGAACCATGTCCTCAGAGGGACGTAACAAGATACAAAAACAGTATGATATAGTATAACAGAAAGAAACATGTGATACGCCTGTGTAATCTAGCATAACCACCTAAGTGAGACGCAACTTTAAAGACAATGTTCAACGCGCGGGCTTTCTAAATATAAAACCGTAGCTCCAAGGCACAGAGACACACGGGACGTACCGTAGCTCTGAGCACAGAGTCACACAGGTGATACTACGACTCCGGATACAGGATCTTTACATAAATAGGAATATATATATATATATATATATAGCGCGTACAAAGTAGCCCAAACGTCTAGTAACTGTCTTCCTCTCCCAATGCAGTCAACGAGTGCTCGCTGAACCTGAACCTCTATCTAACAGTCTCGTCATACTGAAGTAACTTTCAACAATCACGACCCTAAAGTCATCACAGATTCCGGTCATGCTAACACTATCAGGATACAGAAAATCTGGCACGATGACGGTGTCTGAATGTGTCCTAGGATTCCGATGTAACCAAGTAGGTACATCAAGGTGTCTCGAACATCTATCAATCGATACTAGATGTTACCAACGAACATCTGCACCTGGATATGACCCGGACGCTAAGTAACGATTCTGATCCAAAGCGCACACAATGCATAGATAGAATAAATAGTAAATCTGGAACTGAGATACAGGATGGCAAGGTACACTTGCCTGGATCCGGATGCTGCAGGCGGGGCTCCGGTACAACGTCCAAGTCCGAGGATCCCAAAGTACCTAAAGATGATATATAAAATTAATTAATAATCTAGCTCGATACTATCTAAAATAAGAGGTAACAACACGTCTAGCATAGGCTTCTGTCTTAGTTACATAGCTCACATAGATACTAACTAGAGGGTTGACCCAAGTTGACTAGGGTAACGTTGCATCAAATACGATCAACAATTAGTATAACGTCCTCAAACAAAATCTTCAACCCCTAATATTCATCACAGTGATTTCGGTCAATTAAGTTATGCTCATCCTCGACCATACCATCCTTGTAATCACAGACGTAATTTTATACACCCAATTTAGTTGACACCCCTAATTACACATAATGTTCGCGTATAGTATCCTCGTTCATATCATCACTAACGTACCAAATTCATTGGTACATCCCCAACATATGCATTTTCCATATTTATTTATCCTCAAATAATTTGTTATAAATATCAAGTTCACATATATGTAACCGCAATAATTGCTATAAAACCATTCCACATATATATTTAACCTTAACAATTGTCATTAGATTATGCATAGGAATTATTTATGAAACCCTAACCTTAACTAGGTTTCCTTAGCACATACAAATATAACTACACAAAAAGAAGAAGGATGAGGAGTTAAGGTGGCTGCGGGTGGTGGCAGCGGCGGTGCTGCGACTTCGATCAGGGATAGCGTCGACCGCGGGGGTGGTGCGCGTGTCGACCGAGGTGGTGGTGGTGCTCGGCTGCGTGAGGGTAGTGGTGCTCGGCTACTGTGGTTGTCATCACCCTGATTTTTCAGAATATTTTTAAAACAATTTTACACAATTTTCCGTAATTTTCTGGAATTAAAACTAAGGTATTTTGTGATTAAATAATTTTTAAATGATATTAATTAATATTAAAATATTATGAAAATAATATTTTTGGGTGTGAAATGAAAAACTAGATATAGAGTAATTTTCCAGGAATTTATTGGACCCCAGAAGCATTTTTAAAGCCCTAAAAACTAATGTATATTTAAACCTAATTAAACCCTGAATAAACCCGGTTTATTTCTAAATAAACCAAACCAACTCGAACCAACCCAAACCCGGTTCAACTGAACCGAACCCAACCTTAGCGGGTCGGATCTAAACCCGACCCGAAACCCGAATACCCGAAACCCGCCCCACCTCCTAGCGGATCGGGCCAGATTCATAATGAACCCGACCCGGACCCGTTACCCAATCTGAACCCTAAACCTAATCCTATCCGGAAACACTGTTCCGGCCCCCTTAAAACCCCTCGAAGTCCGCGCCCCGCCGCAGCCGCAACCCTAGTCATCTCTCTCTTCCTCCGCCCGCAGCGACCGCTTCGCCTGAACCCTAATCTCCGTCGTCTTCTTCCTCCAGTCATCCCCTAGCCACCATCTCCTCCATCTCTCCCGACCATCTCCACCGTCCCGCCCCGACGAGCTCCACCACCCACAGCCGACCATCCCCTCACCATCCACCCTCGAGCATCCACCGCCCAGCCCCAGCTCCACCGCTCGACCATCTCCCTCGACCCGTCCCCGACCATCCACCCTCGTCGATTCCCCAACTCATCCCGCAGCCCAGTCGTCGAACCCTCGACGAACACCCCCACAGCCGCCTGCCGTAACCCTAGCTCCGCCTACCCTATCTCCTCCGCCTGAACCCTAATCTTCTCCACCACCTTCCTCCGCCTCAGCCATCCTCCGCCCCTCTCCTCACCATCTTCCCCGACGCCCTAGTCGTCCTCCTCCCTCATCTTCCTCCCCCGACGATCCCCCACAGCCCTCTCCCTCCTCCTTGCTCCGCCCTGAGCCCACGACTCCCCCCGTCCTCCGACGTCCAGTCCCCGTAGCCCTCGACAGAACTCCCCTCTCCCCTCGCCGTGCCCACCGCCTTCCTCCACGAGCAGCCCCGGCCTCGACGAACCCTCCGCAGCAGCAGCCGTCGTGCCAGCCGAGCCGCCTCCGCCTGTCGACCCGTCCCCGGCCGTCTCCGCCCTCCTCCAGCGAAGTCTCCTGAACCCTAGCCTTAGTAACAGTAATCGGACACAGCAGCACAGTACCCCGGACACCCTGTCGTGTCGACCCGGACACGAAGAACCCCGTTCCACGGAGCCCTATTCAGGTAACCTGTTCTCTCTCCTCGTTGTTCCGTTTTCCGTTCCGTCAGTTGTGACGCGTAGACTGTGTAACCCTCTCGATGCCCGTGCAACCCGCTCGGTGCATCGCATCCTGTGGTAATCGCAAACCGCGATCCAAAAACAGAAAAACCAACGCCCTGTTTCACCCCAGAACTAAGTGCGCCCCGCCAAACGGGACGACTTGGTCGCACGCGGTCTTCACCGAAATGTGCGCGCCGTTGATACGGACGTGCGGGATTTCGCAGAAGTTGATTCGGATGTGCGTGCACACCGGAACCAACGTGTATCCGCCGACAACGCCCCGTATCCGCCTATTCTGGAACTCGTCGTAACTTTGTGTACACACGTCGGATCGAGACGAAACTTGGGCCATCGGACTCGTAGCAATTCGCTGGTCCTGTGACCCAAGTTTGGTTCGATTATGAGAACGTTGACAAAACCGCGTATCGTGGGCCCCGCGGCTCCACTTGACGGGCAATTTTGTGATCGGCTCATCGGAATCCAGTTCTAGAAGTTCCGTTGGGTTCGTATCGTCGTTCTGGACTTATTGACACTAAGTTTGATGAATTCAGAGACCTTTGACCCTGACACATTTTTCGGTGCAAAGCGGCCGACAGGTAGACCCTGCTTTGACCAGAAACTGTCATTTTCGTCCCTGTGTCCAAATTGGACTTAAGGACAGGCGTTTCTAGCTATTTGATATTTTCTGAGACTGTTGGTGATGTTTATTACAGCTTTTGGAGGAGTACCTGCAGGATCCACTGATACAGGGACAACTGTTGGTATTCAAACCCCAGGCAAGTGTACCTTGCCAAAACTTGCAGTTCTTGTTATTATTCCTTTGACTATATTTATATTGTTGTACATGCTTAACCTAGGACCGTGTGACTTACTTAGCGTCCGATTATTAGTCGGGTGCCAACACTGTACGCAGAGTTGTGTAACGTCACCTAGAGGTGGACATTCGTGACCCTTTACATTCTCGTACTTGTCTTATCAAGTACATCATAACCCAGGACACTAGACACTATTCATGAGATAGAATCTTCCTGAGATATTCATGGTGATTCTGTATAGGATACAGGTTTCATGACATAGACATTATATTCATAGACATTATATGACTTGCTGCATTAGTTTTGATCTTGCGTGTCATGGATATGAGACGTGTGATTACATTGGGTGGGGAGAGTATTACCATATCAAAGGCTGATTATATTACATATATTATTGTCTGGAGGTGCTTTAGCACATATACCGGAGTCGTGATACTACTTGCTTTGGCACATATACCGGAGTCGTGATACTACTTGCTTTGGCACATATACTGGAGTCGTGATACTACTTGCTTTGGCATATATACTGGAGTCGTGATACTAATGCTGCTATGGGTTTCTCCGACACTGATCCTATAGTAGTCTCAGCCCGAGTATGTTTAAAACTCTCATTTGCATATCACTTAGCTGGTTATATAGTTTATCCTATTGATACATTTCATATACTGCATTTATTTTGGTATGTTGTTTCCTGTACCTTGTTATGTCCCCTGAGGACCTGGATACCGGATTATGTCCCCAGGATTAGCAGACGAGATCTACCCCGAGTTACACGGGACAGGAGCATTAGCAGGAGCAGGCACTGGAGCAGTACCAGATCCAGTAGACGAGTGATCACCGAGGGTATCTTCTGGGTATAGGCTTTACCCATACTCAGTATTTGCTGTGGTTATCTTTATTCTTGTATCTTGACAGATGTATCAGACTCATTATCGGGTTATTTTCCCGAGTTTATGTTATATTGAGATTGATCTTGCTTTATGATTCTGATATTGTTGTATTCATATCTGTGGATGAGATTAGTATATTTAGACCATTATTGTTGTACTACAGCTTAAGTGCGCCCCGATGGATCCATTAAATTGGGTTTGTCCATCGGTGTGTGCTGCTGGCCATTGCCACGTGTCTAGTCCTTCGATATTTTGGGACTGGGGCGTGACAGTGGTGGCGGCAGTAGGTGGTGGTGTGGGTGATGGTCCTCGTGGTGGAGATGGCGGTAGTGAACGGGGTGTTGTAGGTGGCTGCTGCGGAGAGATGGGTAGTGGTTGTAGCTCCGGCGGTGCGGGTGATGGTCGTGGTAGCAGTAGGTGGTAGTGTGGGTAATGGTGACAGTAGGTGGTGGTGGTTCGTGGAGGCAGTAGGTCGTAACGGTGATGGTGGCGAAGGTGGTTATGGATCGTGGAGGCAGTAGGTTGTGACGGTGATGGTGGCGAAGGTGTAGTTGTCGTTGGTCGGGGGGAGCTGTCGTTGGCCGAGGTGGTGGTGTTGGCTGCGGGCTCCAGTGGCAGTGGCGGAGGTGGTGGTGATGTTGTAGGTGACTGGAGCAGCGGCCCCGGTGGTGATGGCAGTGGTCGAGGTGGTGGCGGTGAAGGTGGCAAAGGTAGTGGTGGGTCGTGGAGGCAGTGGTGGTGCGGGTGATGGTGGTGATGGTGTAGGAATTTGAATCAAGGGTCATGATTTAACATGAAAAAGTTGTACATAGCAAAGGGGAGAGAGAGGATGAGGTGACTGATCATGTGAGGTTGAGGGAGGGTTTCTTCATTGGCTTTCACCAATATGATGGTGACACCTAGCACCCTTTTTGCCATTAAGCCCCTTAACATTTGGGTGTTTGCACATGAAGGAAAAATGGTGAGGATTTGGTGTGGGAAGTGGTGTTTGGTGTTTTGTAGGGTGAGAGGGTGTTGTGTGTTTTGTATGGGCCTCATGAATGGGTGTTGGGTTAAATTGGGGTTAGGTTAAGTTGGTGTCCCCAATTTAATTAAATAAAGTGTCATATGTGCTCTTAAATTAAATGGGAGTACATGAGGTCTCAATTAGAAGTGACACAAAGGTCATGAACGGTATAGACTTGGTGTCAGTCTTGGACCCTTTAATTGGTTCGGCGAAACGGGTTGAGTTTGTGTCCCCAAATCGATGGCAACGACATAGGTACGCGACATAGGATTAAAGAATTGATTTTCGTGACTGGAAAGTTGTGCAATTAAATTAGAGCACAAGGGAGTGTGTTTGTGAGTGACCGAAATATCCAGTGCCTATGTTGGCTTGTCAGGTCAAGAGTGTAAAGATTTGTTGAAAAATAAAGGCTATTGTTGGGCTCCAATTATTGTAGCAACGGTAAGGCGCACCAAGGGTTTAAATTAAAGAATCAGTCTACGCAACCCTAATTTCTAAACCTTAAACAATCTAAAACTAAACCAAAATTCTTACCATATCTAGTCTACCTAAAATATAATTTGAAGGGGTTTACAATAAGTTAATAGAAGCGGAGCACAAACCTCTACTCAGAAATTTTCGTCGATAAGATGCTTAGATGATGCTTTAACTCCATATTTTCGCTTGGAATCAAAATAATAGTTACCGTGTCATCGTGATCATCGTATCTGAAAAATAAGATACACATTTTACAATAGAAAAGATATCAAAGACATTGATAAATGGTCATTGCAAAAAAAAAAAAGTTAATCAGAGTAATTTGACTTCAAACCAAGGTTCAAAGTATCGATATCAGAATCGGTATCGGACCATTCCAATGAGTATCGGGATCGGCGGTATCGGTAGTATCGGCGGTTTCTGATCGGAGTATCGAATTTTTTTGTATCGGAAAGCAAACAACTATTAGTAAATTATTAACATTTTAGAGAATATATTTTATACATTTATCGTAATTTAAAGTATTTCCAACCGCTTCCTATGAGCTTTCTCCCCTTTTTCGGTTTAGAGAAACGACGTTGTTTCTTAGTATTTTTGAAATTGAATGAAATAGTAGTCACCTTTGTCGATTGATTTATATGCGATAGATAAGTTTTCCTCTTTTATATGCTTTTACAACCTTATTATGCTTTTACACCATTGCTAATTTGTCTTTTTAATTCAATTTTCTTTGTCGAATTGACCGAAAAAAAGACCTCTAATGTCAGTATCGGTCAGTATCGGGTATCGATCGGTATCGAATCGAGACATGCCAAACTGTATCGGTATCGGCCGTATCGGATCGGTATCGGCCGATACTTCAAACTATGCTTCAAACTTACTAAGAGTGCAGCATATTAGGATTTCCAATAAAAATTTAATGATTCTTATAAGTTATAAATTTTAGAAAATTAAATACCTTTATACTTATTTGGCTTTAAAGATTTTTGATGAACAAACTTGACGATATTACCCAATCGAAGTACTTCATTTATTATACTGAGTAAACTCAATCTTCTTGTAATCATCCCATCCTAGCCTTCGCTTGCCATTTTTGTTCCGTATGAACATCATATGTTCTTCCTATTACCAGGCATCAATATGTGTTATTAATTGCCCCTTGACTCCTGGAATGAACATATGGGTTAAACCAAGCTCACCCTCAGTTCTTCTAGTATCCTTCAAATTTTCCCCTTGACTCCGCATGAACATTCATATGTTCTTACTGACTGCATGAGGTGACATGGATTCAAAAAAGTTAAAGAGAGTATCCTTCAAATTTTCCCTGATAACCTCTTAAAAGCTCAACTTATCAAAAGCCTTTTATCATGATTTCTGTTACGAAAGCAATAAGATATTAAGATGTCGCATGAAACATGTTTCTACTGTTTTTCTATGAAATGGTTAAGCTGGACATACATCAAAAAAAGATTATAAAGATATAAAATAGGATTTCAGGAAAAAATATATGCCAACAATATAGGTTCCATTTGTCATTAATTCTGAAAGCCAGACTAGTTAAGACATGTTCGTTCATAGGCCCCGTTTATAGGTTGTCATTAATTATGGGTTTCATTTCAAGAGGTTACTAACCAACAACATTTGCTCTAGTATAAGAAAATGTCAAAATCATAAAAGAGTCGGACATCAATTTAGATAATTATCAGTGAAATATATAACAAAGTTCTTGTAAATGGTATTAAATCAGAAGGGTACAAGTAGTTTGAACCTGAGCAAAAGACGGTTGGTCTCAAGTTTAAATAACACCATTAAGAAGGTCATCACAAGATTTTGAGTAGAAAGATATAGTACTTTTATCCACCAGATAAATACACCAAAGAAACACAAAATGCAAGCACAAAATGCGATTCTCTGTGTTATTATGGGAAAGTACGATTGGACTATCAGTCAGGGAGCTCACTGAGGAGGCAGTATTATGATCAGATCTCTCTGAAGTTTTTCACAAGAATCTTGATCAATTACCGACCTCAAAGTCATATGAAGATTCGTCCCATCTCCTGCACATTTTCATAACCAAATATGGGGCTCATTAATTTAACCATTTAATCAAAGTAAAGAAAATGCTACGAAGAGGGTTGACTTGAAGCTAAAAGATATATTAACAGGATACCATCAGAAGGGAGTTCTCCACATATAATGGATTGATCCGTAATTATGGTACCCTGCTTAATACCACATTTTCCCATGAATTAGATGCCTAGAAGACAATATAATTTGACCGAAGGCTTAACCCTGCTTGATTCGCCTAGTGAAGTAAATGAACGTAGTATCATAAGAGATGATCTGACTAATTAAGTTTTCTTCAGGGGAGACGAGGTATCAAACTATACAACAAATAAGGCACTGAAAGAGTTCTGTTAATCACAGAACCGTAAAACTAATAAATGAAACTTGAACCATACCCTATCTGGCATGCCACATGCAGGAGCCGTGAAACAAAATAGATGAATTTCAAGGGAGCAAATAAAATCTTCCAATAGTATAAGTCACTATTTTCATCATAAAGGAACCAAGCAGAAGAAAAGGACACATTTCACAAATAAAAGAAACCAAATAAAATTTATATAAAACTCACTTCCTAGGCCTGGGCCGGAGATGCAACCTTGCCAGTTCCAATGGCCCAAACTGGCTCATAGGCCACTACCACATTAGTCCAATCTGATATTCGATCTGTATGAGCAACAATAACGTATGAGATCTTTGCCAAAATTAAAGGATACTAAGCAAAAGTACATGTCAGATACACAATTTCAAAAGTAAACAGGTAGTAAATTGTATTAATTTTCCAAAGACAACTGACTCAAAATTCTGATGAAGCCACTGATTCAAAGCCACCTATAAGCCAAGGTATCACATCAGAGAACAAAGAAGATAACTCTCTCAAACAAAGGAAAGAATATAATTATGCTACATCAGTACTAATTATCTAAGTACCCCCCTTAATTACAAAATGCATGAAAAGTAAAAACATGTAGAGAATCAACACGGAAGTTGTAACTGCTCCTAACCAACAGGAAAACGAGTTGCAAACAGTACTAATTATCTAAATACCAAAATCAATTTCTGATAAGTTTGGCAAAAAAAATATGACATTGGAGAAATGTATGGCTCGAACTAGAACCTTGTCATAGAAAAAATATATGTGAAAAGACAGAATATGGGGAGTACATATAGCTTTAACCAACATGTAGGGACACAATCGAATGAGGTGTGGCATTTAGAAGTGGCAAGACTAGAGTTGTTTGTATGACTAGGATGAAGGGCTCCAAATCAAAAGAAACATGAATTTTGAGGTACCAAACAACTATATTGCACAAACTAT
Organism: Iris macrosiphon; assembly: GCA_036927795.1. NCBI lineage: Eukaryota > Viridiplantae > Streptophyta > Magnoliopsida > Asparagales > Iridaceae > Iris > Iris macrosiphon. The sequence goes on along the minus strand of JAYESA010000017.1, from coordinate 30,658,459 downwards.
ATTTGAGGTATGGAACAACTATAATAGAACCTTTACAACAACTGTATTGTTCTAATCAAACTACATTGAACTATACTACTTCGTTATATACAGAACTTGCTTAAACTTAATCTTTTCTAGATCATAGTCAACAAATTATATGTCAATGAAGCCATAACGGTTGTTCATAAATGTGGATGCGATGACACAAACAATACCTTATATATGACAGAAATAATGAAAGAGTAATAGTAACACAAGAACACAAAAAATTACGTGGTTATGCCAAGAGTGACCTACTCCACGGGGCAATGGGTTAACTTCATTAAATGGAAAAACACCTTACACAAAACTACAATTGCATACACCAGAAATCCTTATGAGTCTTCTTAACAAATTATTTTTGTCCATTTATGCATTAAGATGACCGTCATGTTGGCTAACATAAAAATTAACTCCTTGTTTCATGAACACACAAGTTCTAGTTTAGGCAACAAACCCTTATAGTCTTCTAGTCACCCTGACCACCAAATCTAGCTCTGATATCCGATCCATCTTCCTCTGATACACCTGATACAGTAATGTTATAACTACAATCCAAACATTTCTGGTCTTAAAAGTGTACATAAACACACAGAACATATAGAATAAAGATATAGTTTAGTGTTGACAATTAACAAATAATATTTTGTTAGCAGGTAAAAAAGTAACAATAAACATCTAATTGAGTATAGTTTACCGTTGAAAAGTGAACCTATCCAATTAATTAATTTGGTTGCTTTGTAGGCCACAATAAAAAATATGAAAATTTACAACTATTCGTGAAGTAATAAGCAGAATAACTAAGAAACAAGGTTCACCTAGGATTAATCCTAGAAAACTTGCATAGCAGTCTCGATGCACCCACATTTAGAATACATATCTACCAACGCAGTCCCGAGAACAGCAACCAAACACATCCAATTCCTCTTCACATAAGCACGAATCCACCTGCCCTGATCCAGCGCACCGAGAAAATCGCACGCGGAGAGCTCGCCAACGATGCCGGCATGGTTGGGCCTTACTCCATCAATCTGCATCTCATTGAACGTCTCCAATGCCTCTTTGAATATCCGTCCTATACGCGCTAGGCGGTAATCATGGCACTCCAAGAGACCGCATTCTTCTCTGACATTCTATCAAACATATCCAGAGCAAGCTCGATCTGGCCAGACTTTGCGTACCCATGAACCATGGCGGTCCACGACACAATATCTTTACTCCGACTCCGGTCAAATATTCTACGAGCAGGCCGCGTATAAATGGATCAAACCATTCTGTACGAAATCGTACGACTCCCAACCGAGCCGAATAATCTGCGAGTTCAGATCCCGGCCGAGAAGCAAGGAGGCGGCAATGCGGAGATCGAGGCAGGAGCAGAGAAGGAAGGAGAAGATGTAGTTGTTGGGCTTAACTAAGTAACCGATGGCGAGCATTTCTTTGTAGAAGGAAAGGGAGGGTTCCGGCTGGTTCCTCTCGGCGCGGAACCTGATCATGGCGTTCCAGAGGAAGTCGAGGGGGGCGAAAGGGAGGCGGTGGAAGATGCGGCCAGTGTGGGGGACCTCGCCAAGGGAGGTTGCTGCGGAGACGAGCTTCACGGCGGCGAACGGGTCGAACATCGCGCCGGAGACGGTGAGGTGGGAGTAGGTCTGGTTGATTTGTGTGTGAAAACCAAGAGAGGAGAAGAAGAAGAAGAAGAGACGGCTGAGAGAGAGTAAGAGAGAGAGCGCGAGGATTATAGTGAAATAGAGGCGCGGGGTTAATTGGCGGTATTTTAAATTTTGTTTTTATTTATTCTGAGTACAGCATTTGCTGTCAAATTTTTTTTTATTTTTTTATTTTTGAAAAACAAGGCTTTCAATGCACGCCTAAATAGGTATAACAAAATATTTTGCATACATTTTATGGCGTTCAGAGGAATGCATGCCATAATTTGATTATTTATGGCACACTATTTAGGCATGCCGTAATTTTAATGTCCTAAAAAGTAACTTTTTTTTTTGTAGTGCTCCAATAATGTGGTATCTGCTTCCGCCAAGGTCATTCCGAGCGCCTCTACAGAATCACCACTAGTCAGGCCCCTCTGGCTCATCCCTCTGTCTGCATTCCTGCTCAGTCCGACATCGCGGTGGAAGCCACAGTCGCAGAATCGTTGTCACCCTCATTTTTCTAGATGAGGGTCTTTTAGTCATTTTGCATATAATTATTTTTTAGAGATTAATATTTATTTATATTGTGCTAATAATTAATATTTGTGGTTGTGTTATTTATTTATTAATTAGTGGACTAGCATATTAGTTAGACTTGACACTAGTGAATCCAATTAGACTTGTCGTGACAATTTTTGAGCCTAACATGGACCAAGCCTAATAGACCCATTTCCACTAATTAATTAGGAAGAATTAGACTAATTAGAATTATTTAGAAGCTTTCCAGAATAGCCCTTCCTTAATTCCAGTCATAATTGGATGGAGAGGGACAACTTGGACAATTTTATGTGACTTGGAGAAGAAGAATAGGGCCAACCACTATAGAGGGGGCTATCTTCTCGCTCCTCCTCATTTGCATTCATTTTAGATTTCAAATTCTAGATCCCCAATTTTTCACACTCCCTCCATCAATTTCTTTCTCAATTCCTTCACATTCTCTCTCATTTTCATTCCTCGAAGGAGCCTTGGTGCCTTGGTGCTTGGAGAAGCAAGGAGCACAAGGAGAAGGAGCTTTGGTGAAGAGATCGTGTCCGGATCGTGTCCATTGAGCATTTCATTGGGAATCCATCTTCCAATTGACAAATTCTGAATTCTCCTTCCTTGTAACTTCTAAATCATGCATTTGACTCATATGAACACCACAATGGAATAGGACTACCTATAGGAACAAGTTCTAGGCTATTTGGTTGAGAATTGTGATTTATACATGGTAATTTTGTGTGTATTTTGGAGGAATTTCGGGTTTGACACATCAAGTGTGTGTCATGACACTAATTTAGTGATATTGGACTTAGATTGTGGTTGGGATACTAGCTACATATCCACAATTGGACATGAGGAGGCCGTATCACGATACAGTGCGATACCATGAGATACGGAGGCCATTTTGTGTGTTTTTAAACAAATCTCTATAATCCATAATGTAACAGGTTCTAATAGTTATTAGTAATTGTATTTAGTATTTAGGAGTATTCTAATTGGAGAATTTATGATTTTGGCTTTTGGTTGTGTGAGTATCATATGTTCCTAGATTGTATTCTACAAGTATTTGATTTAATGCCCTATTGTATGAGTGTGTTTTCCTGTAACCAACTTGCAGATGTTATATACTGCGTTAGCATGTCAATACATGATGTTAGAGATTTTTGTTCCAGACTTTGTAGCATATAAGCTCTGATTGGTGTTATGCAGTGCTCGGGCACTGAGTAGAGGTGGGGAATTAAGTATCTGTGTGCAAATAGGGAGCAGTGTGTTGCCTGCTACAACCAAGGGGTTTTACCTATGTTAATGTGTGTTGAGGTGTGGTATACATTGCACATTTAGTTATTGAACACTGTGATTAGGAAGTGCACTATGTGTAGTGCAAATGTCATGTGTGAGTGTGTTGCGATACACACACAAGTATGTGTATTTTAGATTGTGATAGTGTGATTGTCGGGGGGGGGGGGGATGAAGTTGATGATTGGGGGTAAAAAGTGCACGGTAACTGCAGTAGTGCCTTGGTGCATTTGCTGCCAGGTTGCAGTATCTTGCCAAGGGGGAGTCGGGAAAATGCAGGTTGGGAAGTCCATAGCAGCAACAGTGGCACATCTATGAGTTAAGAAGAGAGGGGTATCCACAACAACTTGAAATTCCACCAAAATCAGTGTGCATCTTAAATTTAGATAGAGGGGTTCATGGCTATGCAAGTGATTAGTAAGGGGAGAGAACTGGATATAAGTATTAGGAGGAGATGAGGATCATGACAGTTGGCAGAAATGCTAGGAAAGGTATTCATATCAGGTAGGTAGTTTGGCTCTTGATGTGCAGGTCTTTGGGATGTCTGTGGGTGGTAGTGGCTATATCTTCACTGATGTGCAGTGAGTGTATGTTATTGTAACAGTTAGAATTATATATTAGTTAGCATGTGTTAAAAGTCCAGTTAGTATTTAGGTTGGTATCAGTTATGTATTATCAGCTATAGGTTAGCTCTAGTGTATATATTGTTAGATGAGTTAGATGTTAGTTGTTAGTATTAGTAGATGTATAAGTAATTAATAATTAGTATCAGTTAATGAGTTGTTGACAGTTAGTGGTATATAACACCTAGTGTTAGTAAATAAAAGGTACTAGTTAGTATAGGCATATCAGTAGATGTCAGTTAGTGTCCCATTAATGAGTGTAAGTGTAAAGTTAGTAATTAATTAGATACTAAGTGCTAGCAAGTGTTGTGTAGTTATATATTAGCTAACCAGTAACTGTTAGTATTAGTTAAACTGTTAGCATCAACTCTAAGTATTATTAGTTAATGTAACAATTAGTGTATTAATGATGAGTTAAAATAGTAGTTATTCAAGTTACTTAGTAATGCCAGTTAGTATCGTCCTTATTAGTAAATTAGTTTAGCTAGAGTGACCTTATATTAGTTAGTTAATATCTAGCGTGACTCAAACATTAGTTAGACCCAATACCTTAGTGTGGACCAATATTGGCCTAGAAGAGCATGTAATAATGCATTTTAGTTCATTATCACTCTATTACACCATATTGGCATGACATTCATATCTAGGTGTGTGTGACACCAGCTCGGACACCGGGTGACATCTTTTGTTCAGGACCAGAGGCGAGTACATTCTCTAATAGTTTTCTTATTTGGCTGTCTCTATGTTTCATGTACTTAGTATTGAGATATTTGATCCTGACACGATGGTCACACAGATTGGTATACGTGGATCTTGGTCATGAGATGTTATTGTTGTGATAACTCAGTGATCACCGTGTCATGCTTCGTGATTACTCGATGATTACCGTGATATCTTCATGATTATATAGACCGTGATCATGGTGCATGATATTATAGACCGTGCAGTGTGATATACGTGTTATAACGTGTCATGATTTGGATCCGTGTACTAGTCGGGGGTTGGGAAAATATTAGTGGATATGTGATCATACCTTATAGCCCGTGATTTAGTGTAGCCCGTGATAGTTAGCAGATCATACAACTCATGTGTGATCACGCTAGCTCACCTTTTATATAGCCCGTGTTAGGCCCAAGCCGATCACATTATTTTACTAATATTTTAAGGCACATTCATTATTGTTGTTTCATTTATTCCAGTACATTACCTTATTGTTCATCACCATATTGTTCTCAGGTCTTGCCATTATTTAGAATGATACTCTTGTTCGTGATATATGTTAGTTCAGTTACTTCCATAATGTATTTTCATTACTATTGTTGTTTCATAGTTTTGTCAATTATTGAAACTGTTATTGGGTTGTACTTCGCTCCAATCCTGACTGGATATATTTTTCAGATGATTCATTAGAGGACTCGTGTCCTACGTATTACGGGCGGCATGATGGTAAGGTAGTTGAGTCAGAACCCGTAGAGCCTCTTGAGATAGTACCACCAGCTGAAGAGACTTAGACTTTTTATTATGAGTTGTATTTGATTTTAGTAGACTTCAGGGCATGTATTATTATTTTGAGACTTATGTTGAGAATGGACTTGTATTGAGACTCTTGTATTTATTTTATTTTTAATCCATATCGTGCCATTCTTCCTCTAGATTGATATTGTGATTAAGTATTGATTATCTTTTATCACACATTATATTTGTTCATCGGATTGGAGTTGAGATGACATGACAGGTATCTTATATATATTATGACAGATGTGTAGATAGTTATGTTGACCCAGACAACATTCTTCCATATGCTACGGCATAGGCTGGACGTTGTTCACCACTTGTGCCCTTATTCTGGGTGCGGGTCGTACCAGTCGTCGTTATAGCCCAGGACACCAATGACAAAGGCAAAGCCATCTTGGCCGAACCAAAATTCACCTATGCCAATAGTAAGAGGAGAAGGAAAAGAAACAATCACTCTCTCCTCCATCCTTCTTTTGGGCAAATTATAAGGGCACTACTATTATTACTTGGGGCTAGCCCAGGATTGGGGCTAGCCCATTAATGAGCAAAGTTTACTCACACTAGCCCATTAGTTTACTCATACTAGCCCAAACCCCCCTAATCTCCACCGGAGTTCTCCTCCCTCCTCCCTTTCTTGTCGGAGCCCTCCTCCTCCGCCTCCTCCCCCGTCCTCCACCGCCGCCTCTGCCTCCTCCTCCGCCTCCCGCTACGCCTCCCGCTGCCTCCTTTCTCTCCCGTTCCTCCGTCTCGTACCCCCTTTCGTTGCTCGACTACCTCGGCACCCTCGGCGTCCGCCGCTCCTCCCTCCCCTCCTTCCTCCGTCGCTACCACCAGGTCCTCCACTCCGCCGCCGGAAGACAAGAATAATAACACAATGACAAAGAAAAAAAACCAAAAAAGAAAAAGAAAAAATAGAAGAACTGTCAAAATTTGACATATATGTTGATTTTTAGGACTGTCAAAATTTTGACAGTCCTACCAATTGGAAGGACTGTCAAAATTTTGACAGTCCTAAAAATTCAACATATATTTTTAGGACTGTCAAACTTTTGACAGTCCTACCAATTGGAAGGACTGTCAAAATTTTGACAGTCCTAAAAATATATGTTGAATTTTTAGGACTGTCAAAATTTTGACAGTCCTTCCAATTGGTAGGACTGTCAAAATTTTGACAGTCCTAAAAATTTATTTTCTGTTAATTTATTTTGTTAATTGGTGGGGGGGGGGGGGGGGCAATTTATTTTGTTAATTTTATGTTTTATTTAAGAAAATATATTTTAACGAAATAAAATTAAAATAAATTAACAGTAAATTTACTGTATCGAAATTTCAAAATTAACAAAAAAATAAAATAAATTAACTCAGTTGTCGATATGTATCAAAATTTTAAAATATCCCAAATTTCTATCCTTAAAATTTGTTAAAGTATTCTGTTATTTAAAATAGTAAATTTATTATTGGTACATTAAATATTTTGTAAAAAAAAAAAAAAACCAAAAGTAAAATTTGGAGGTCGAAACATCAATTTTTTGCGATTCTAAAAATTTGGGAAGTCCGTCAAACGGTGAAACGATTTATCCCGAAGTACTTTTCCATACGGTCATTTTGGCACAAACTAGAGCTTGTTTCGATCTCCCAGTCAAAAGTTATGATACTTTAAAGTTTTATATTTTATATTTTTGCCTGTAATATGTACGTCTTACTTCGGATGAAAATTCTCTCTACACGAATTGTATTACTCTCGTCGAAAATATACAAATCAACCTGTTGTGTGACCAAAAACGATTTGAAAACAAATAGTTATGGCCGTTCGAAGTCTGATCGACGGCAGACGTAATATTCGTACGGTAGTTTTTTTTTTTTTTTGGTTCAATGATAACATATTTTATTTTGGATGTTAAACTAAATAAAAAATTAAAATCCAAAACTAACTAAATAGAAAAAAACTAAAAAAAAATATCCTGACAATTAAAATGAGGACTGTCAAAATTTTTACAGTCCTCATTGTTTGTGGGACTGTCAAAATCCTGACAGTCCTAGTTTTATATAAAATTTTCAGTGGGTTAAAATTTTTGACAGTCCACAACATAGCTTGTGGGACTGTCAAAATTATGACAATCCTAACAATTTGTAGGACTGTCAAAATTTTGACAGTCCTGATTATAACAGTCCCGAGTTTGGGAGTTGCAAACTTGTAATTATCTATAATAAATATTTGGGCTAGCCCCAAGTAACTTTTAGGATGACAAGCTTGTAATTTTTTGTAAATTTTCAATGGACTAACCCCAAGTAATAATAGTAGTGCCCTTATCATTTTCTTTCTTTTGCAACACAGAGCTAACCTCCACCCAGGCCACTTCCCCCTCAGTTTCAGATCCTCCATAGACAATTCCTTGCTCCTAAATTCCCCTCGTCGACCTCCTATCCCGTGGTCGAGCAGCTCCAATTTAACCTCTGCCAACCGTCCACATCAATACAACTACCCCGCTTACCCTTGATGTCTGGCCCCTATCCCTCTGCATTGGACATCCTCTCGGTTTCCCTCACTCTCTCAGTCAATTCCATGGATCCTGCAGGCACCTTCTCTGCTTTGGTTTTGTGTATTGCTTCCCCCAGCCGGCCTCCAATTAAACCTGCAAGTTCCTCCCCTCCTCCCAGTCTCTCCGTTCTGGAGGCAACTTTACCCGCATCAGTCGCTAAAGAAGGTTCATACCTCACCCTCATTGTTGCTGGAGAGAGGCACATGGTTCTCTACCAATCAGAGCATGCATCTCCCACATATCCAGTCTCTACCCCCTCTCCAGCGATCAGTGGCACAGGGCCCGGCCAGGTCGCTACGGCAGTCAATCTTCGTGCCTGGGACTTGGTCTTATATCAGCCAGTCGCATTCAAGCAAGGCAGCAACGAAGCCCCCAGCACAACGCCCAAAAGCAGCAGGGGAGCAGCCAAACCTCTAACTCACCACACAAATCGGGCCAGGAATCCGGTGATGACTCTGAGGTTTGCCTCCAAAAATCCCTCCCACAAATGTTCTCCATCATGTTAAAGATCATGATCTGGAACGTCCAAGGAATCGCAAGCAATCAAACCATCATACGTCTCAAGTCTCTTATCAAGCTCTACACTATCACCATCCTCGCAGTGATCGAAGCCAAAGTTACCGACGACAAGAACAAGCAATTCAAGTTGAAACTAGGCTTCTCCTACTCCGCCGCCAATTGAAAGGACATTTGGATCCTTTGGAAATCTGACACTAGCGCTTCTGCTATCGACTCCCATCTACAGTCCATCTCTATCGAAATGGAGCACTAATCTCTGAAACACAAAACTATTCTCACCATTACCCATGGAGGACACACGAAGATCATTCGTCGAGAACTTTGGGAACATCTTCTCAACATTCAAGCCCGGTTTCTTGCTCATCCCTGGGTTTGTGGCGGCGACTACAATGCCATCGAGTACGAGGAAGAGAGATCAGGCAGCCTCCCTCTGAACCCTGGCTCGATGTTCAAATTCCACCAATTCATCTTTGAAGCCCAATTGTCCACATCTCCTTTCATTGATAACGAATTCACCTGGACCAAATCCAGAAGCGTCCAGACCGACAGCATTCCCGTCTAGACAAGATTCTTGTTAATCAACTCTGGCAGGATATGGTATACGGCTCATCAGTTTCCTACCTAATTCGACTTCGTGCGATTGTTAGGAGCTTCTGGTCGTCCATCAACCACATCAAACCATTGGTCTGAGTCTCTTTGCGACTAAAAGCTACTTGTGCCACCCTCGCCACATGGAGTAGGTTAGCATTTGGGGATGTCTTCCAAGCAGTGAGGAGATTTCTGCCTAAGCTGTTCGAGAATTCTGGATGTTCTAAGGATCGATCTCGCCTGAACCTTGCGTGCACCCAGTTGAAGGCGCGTTCGGCCACTATGACTGATTTCTGGCTAAAAAGCCCGGTTGAGGTGGGATATCGCAGGCGACAAGAACTCAAAATACTTTCACGATTGCGTCAAGCAAAGAAGGAGTCGGCTCTTCCTCCACCAGATTGAGAACAGCTCAGGCAATCTCCTTCAAACATCGGATGCTATCGGCGCTGAAGTAGAGCGCTTCTACTCCTCCCTCTTCTCTAAGGCGGTGGTCATTAAAGATGATGCCCTCCTCTCGACCATCCTCGACCTCGTCACGGCTGCAGACAATATCTTGTTGTTGTGCCCAATTTCAGAGGAGGAGATATTCATCTCCATTTAGGCTCTGGACAGAGGAAGCGCGTCGGGGTCAGACAAGTTCTCAGGGGCTTTCTACCTGGACTGTTGGGACATCGTGAAGGGAGACGTGGTGGCAGAGGTCTTTGCCTTCTTCGAAGGTTTGGCATTCTCGAAAGCTATATCGATCACCCTCCTTGTGCTTCTCCCAAAAATCCACAACCCGCTGTCTTTCGTCGATTAAAGATCCGTTAGTCTGTGTAACTTCATTAACAAGGTCATCTCCAAGACCATCACGAACAGACTATCCCCCCTACTTCCCATACTTATTTCTAGAGAACATAGTGGCTTCGTCAAAGGAAGAGGCATCACCGACAACATCCTTATCGCTCAAGAACTTATTAGCACGATGTACGCCAATAACCAAGGAGGCAACATTGCGATAAAGCTCGACATGGAAAAGGCCTATGACCGGCTAGATTGGCCGTTCATGATTTGGATTTTGCGGCTGTTTGGCTTTTCCGAAGCTTGGATTGACATTCTTTGGAGATCGGTCAGTAATTCTTGGTTCTCCATCCTTATCAACGGAATGCCTACCGGATTCTTTAAATCCTATATTGGCGGCAAGGCGACCCTCTTTCTTTCTTCTTATTCATTTTAGCCACCGAGGCCCTGAGTCGCAGCCTCATCATATTAGGACAATGACGTTGTTTCATCCGATTTCGCACCACTAGTGGATACCCGCTGATCACTCACCTGTCTTACGTCGACGACATCCTGATCTTTTTCTCAGGGGATAAGCGCATCGTCTTCCTGATCCTCATGTTATTGCACCAGTACAAATCAGCCTCCGGCCAGAGCATCAACAAGGAGAAGAGCCGCATTTTCACTCACGAGAATCCCCCCCGTTCCTCGGCACTACCCTCGAGGACCTTTTCGGCATCGCAATCCAGTCCCCTCCGTTCCAGTACCTTGGTTGCCCTCTTGCTTATGTTAGGCGCAAATCCTCTCTGTTCAAACCTCTCATCTCGACGATACAATGTGTCACCCCCACTTTTTGGATTAAGGGTATTTTCGTCTTTCCGTAATTAATGAGTAAATGATTGCATGATAATTTATTTATCTAAATAATTATGATTTCTAATTGATTGTTGCACTTAATCGTTATTCAATAACTAGAACGCTACGCTAGCTTTGTCTTCCATCCGATTCGTACCCTTGTCCTAAGACACGCCAGACCGTTAATCGATGCTTGTGTCCCACGTAAATCCAGCCTTTGTACTTCTATTAAATTGTAAAACACCTCTTGCATTTAATTTTAATTAAGCAAACAATAAACCTATTTCATGCAAATTACAATTATTGGCACTGTTTTGTAAAAGAGCATTAAGTATACACCCGTTTGACACGACACGCATTATAAACCCATTTCCCCCCTTCATTATATTTTCCATAAATTTTTGGGAATGTGTAATTTAACATCAACCCTTGAAACCATGGCCTCCAAACCCTTAGACCAATAAAATTCTCGCAATTTCATCCGAACCTAGCCCATTGGAGTATCTCCATAGCAAGCCAAGGCCTTTCCTAGTATTGACCAAAGTCAACATATTCTAGGTCAAACTTAACATCACACCTATATATATATATATATATATATATATATATATATATATATTCCCTTCTTTTCTTTTCCCCTTAACCTAATCAACCCTAGCCGAATTCTCCATCCCATCCTCTTGTTCATCTCCTTCCCGAGCAACCCGACGTAAACCCGCCGGAACCGAGCAGCCCTGACCGGACCTGTCGACCCTCGACGCCGGAGCAGCCTAGCCCGCGTTCCTTCCCCCTCACCGCCTGCGGACTGAACCGAGGAGTTCCCGAGAGCCGACTGCACGGAGCAACGTCGAACCCGCCACGCTGAACCGAGAGTCGACTGCACGGAGCCGCACGACGCTGCCTAGACCGGACGACTCGCCTGCACACGCCGGACGACCGCTGACTCGCTGAACCCGACCGGAGCAGCCTTCGACTCGACGACGCCGCGACACGCACGTCTCATTCCGTGCCCAGGTTCGAGTCCCCTCTCGAGTATGTGTACGCGTACATGCACACGCGTATTCTTCCTTGTTTTCATGCGTATAATTAGCTATGATAGTATACCCGTATCGTATGATGGTAGATTAGTATGTTGTATGCACATATTATATATCTATATGAATATAAACCTAATTAATATATATGTGGTACATGTATTAGTATAGGGTTAAATGTAAATTGGCATATATATATGGCATATCTCGATTAGTATAAATACGTAAATATACGTATTGTACACATCTCCCTAGTAAATGTTTAATATATATATATATAAAGTATTTAATTCTATTTAAAGTATATATATATATATATATATATATATATATATATATATATATATATATATATATATATATATATATATATATATATATATATGTCTATTATTTTGTAACTAATGGATATTATGAATAAGTTAGACCCTATTATGTACTATGTGTTATGTATATTAGATGAATGGAATGTAATCAGGGATATCCTGTAGTTACATTGACCTGTGACCATGTAGTAGGTTAGCAGACCGCCATATGTACACTGACGTACTGGCAAGACCGTACCATTGACTGTCTGTTATGCACAGCAACTACAGACGTGACCCCTAGCATAGTCTGTGAGATCATGATATTTGATTATGTATTAGTATAAAGCCTGATACAGTATTGTGTTTATGATATATCTATAGGACTGTTGGATCACTCAGACGGTACCTTGGAACCCGGACAGTGGTATTACCCGCTAAGGACCACAGGCGAGTACATTCTCTGACAGTTTCTATTATGTTGATTATCTCTATAATTCTTGTTGTATAGCGTACATGACTCTGACACTGTTGCTTACACGAGTTAGCATCATTGAGACCTGTCACGAGGAGTCGTGATTGGGATCCATCGTGCTAGCTGGGGATAAATGGGGAAGTATTAGTAGTTATGTGATCATACCCCTTACATGCAGCATTAGCTCACCCACATTTCACGTCGGTGCAGCCTTACCCTTACATGCCTCATCGCTGTTACATTCCGGTTAGCCTGACCTGTTGGGGATGATCGCTAATCCATGTAATGAGTCATATAACCCAAGCCGATCACATGATATACTAATGTTTCACACACTCAGTTAGATGATTCTTGACATGTATCTTGATAGATTGATCTTATATTTTCACATGTTCTAGTTGTTGTTCTTATGTACACTTACATACCAGTTCTTTGTACTTGCGTACACTTGTAGTTCTATTCCTTGTCAGATGCTATTGATGATGATGTTCTAGCACCTTATTCCAGCATTTCCTTATTTCAGTATTCTTATTGCCAGTTATTTCATATCTGTCTTGTATTTCTTTACACTGTGTTATAGATTTTGTCAATATATGTGGAACTGCTGTTAGAAGTGTATTTTCGTTCAATCCTGACTGGATATTTTTTCCAGAGAACCTTGAGGATTTCTGCACCACACACTACGGACCAGGTATAGATGCAGACTATGTACCAGAGATCCTAGAGGAGACCATGCTTCTAGATGAGACTTTGCCTACAGCTATTTAGATAGTATTTATTTATACTCGAGACTTATGGAGGTTATTTCAGTTATGTTTAGACTATGTTAAGTTAATTGGAGACTTGTGTTGGACAGCTAGACTGTGAGTATCTTTATGTTGAGACATGGTGTTTAACTATGTCATTTCCTTTTATCTTTTATCGTGCCTTATAGTTGTTGTGATTGAGTTATATTGTGAGATTATGGAGATGTATATCATTGACAGGTGTTTAGTTATCTAGTATTACTGAGACCTAGACAGCGTACTACCGTCGATACTGCGGCGTAGGCTGGACGTACCCACGCTCTCGTGCCCCTATACTGGGTGCGGGTCGTGACACAATGCATGATAGGAGGATACCACAACAGCACCATGTCGCTGGACGGAAAGGTACTTTTGCCTCAATAATTCTCTCTTCCGTCCCGATTTACAATCTTGCCCGCTTGTAGTCCCCCGAAGCAGGTTCTCGTCGTTATAGAGAAGATGTTCTGCATTTTCCTTTGGGGTCATCTCCCAGGTTCTGAGCATCGACATTGGTTGTCCTGGAAGAGCATCGCCTACCGACATCCGAGGGAGGTTTCGACATTCGCAGTCTTGTCGACACGATTAACGCCCTTTCCATCAAGCTTTGGTGGCACCTCCGTACTAGATCTTCTCTATGGACCGACTTTATGCGAGCGAGATACTGTCCGTGCTCTCACATTACCATCACTTCTGCCAAAAGCACAGCTTCTCCAGTGTTGCATCGCCTACTGGTGGGTTATGCCTTTGGAGAAAGATTTTATTCGGATGGCAGTCGGGAAAGGGAAGGGCGACGTGGTTCGTGAAGTCTGGACTAGAGGGGGTCTCCTCATACTTGTGCAGTCGCTTGGTACAGTATCCTTGATTCTTCACCTGTGGGTTGAACACTCATAGGACTTTAGCTGCGTCTCCTTCCTCTTCGGACAGTTAGTGGCGGACGACAACAGAAAGGAGGGGTTCTCGATTTTGGACGATAAAGTTAGGCTGTATTGGAGCGACTCGTCTTCGGGCTCTTTCTCCACCACTTTTGCTTGGAAAGTGGCCTGATCTTCCATCTTCGGCCCTACAACCCATTTCCTGAGGTGGAATCCCGACATTCTTAAGAAGTGGTCCATCTTGCTTTGGAGGATTTTCTGAAGAAGAAGCTACCGGCTGATGAGGTTCTCAAGCGCCATTGCTGTCGCTTTCCGGCTGAGGAAACGATTGATCACATTTTCTCCACGAGCGACCTCACCTCTATCCTTTAGTATCATTCCAGCAGATCTGCGACATCTCCTTCTCCACAGGCACGATCCAGTCGAGATTGTTTGCATGGAGCAACGGACTTCACTAGCTTTCTTTGGATTTGGTGGCTAACATCGTCTGTTGGGTTTTGTGGAAGAATAGAAACAACTTCTGATACGAGCATCATGCCTTCTCTTCTTCCCATCTGGTGTCCGAAGTGACTCGTCAGTTTGCCAAGGCTTCCTCGCCTTCCCCCCTTTTACACTAAGACGTTCGCGCTCGTTTGCGAGGGGCGTCAATGCCCACTAACTCGGGTCTGCCATAGTGTTGAGTCCCGTTTACTTTTGGTTTTTGCGGAAGAAGCACCTTTTTGGTCGTTGCTTCCAACCTGAATGTGGTCGCGCGTTGGGCTTTTGTGACCCGACGGGTACAGTTGCCGTTGAGCATTTATATATTCTCCTTTCTTAAAAAAATAAATAAATAAATAAATATATATATATATATAAATAATCCAAACAACTATATGTATAAAATGTAGAAAAGCAAGCCCGTACAGGCGGGTCGCAAAAGTGCCATCGGCACTACTATACCTGCTAGGAGAACAAAAGTGGACGTTACGGACAATGCCTCACAAAAAGAAACTGCAAAATTAAACCAAGGAACGCCAATCAAATGATTGGACTAAAGGCCTGAGGGCAGGCGCCGCACAAGGTCGATAAGAGAGCGTCGGAGGAGGATGTGGTGGCTCTTCTGAACTGCTTCGAAGTCTCGAACACAAGTTGAGGGACGAAGATTGCCCCCACGATAGTCTCGAGGAAGGTGGACTGGGAGCTGTTTCACTAGCCGTGGAAGCATGATTGCAAAGTAAGGTCGGCACGTCGACTCTGAGGATGAGCTGAAATGGCTGCTAATCTGAGAGGCGCTGTCGCTGGATGAGAATAGGTGGTCTATGGATTCTTTTATTAGTTAAATAACCTAGATTTGACCATTTCCTTTTTGGAATAGAAGTTGTCAAATTTAGATCCACTTTAATAGGATTTGTTAGCTCATTTTTAGGGTTGAGTTGTTACCATAGTGGCTATATAAATATGTGTACTTGTTTGTTTAATATTGAGCAAGAAATAAAACATTCTCCAAATACATTGTGTTCACTGTCCTTGCCTCCTCAAGGTTACAATCCGCTACTTCTAGCCAACATTTGGTATCAGAGCCAAGTTTAAGCCAAAGTACCTTCGACTCAACAAGATGTCAATCGTCGAGCACTCAACGACGCCAGCAACAAAGGAGGGAAGCATAACCTTGCACTACCCGATGCTGACATATATCAACTACTCCACTTGGGCGATCAAGATGGAGGTCTTCATGGAGGCTCAAGGCGTTTGGGACGCCATTGAACCCGCGGCCGGGGTGGTCGTAGAAAAGAAGAGAGACAAGATGGCGTTGGCGTGCATTTTTCAAGCTGTCCCCGAGGAGATCCTACTCCAGCTGGCCAAGCACAAAATGGCTCAGGAAGCTTGGGAAAGCCTGAAGACAATGTACCTCGGCGCAGATCGGGTGAATAAGGCAAGGATTCAAACCTTAAAGAGTGAGTTCGAGGTTTTTCGTATGAAGGGGACAAATTCCATCGATGAGTTTACGGGAAAATTAACAACCCTCGCAAACAAGATTCGTGGATTAGGAGACAAGATGGAGGACATTGTCATCGTCAATAAGCTGCTCGTCTCCGTCCCAGACAAGTACATGCAGGTTGTTGCTGCGATCGAACAGTTTATGGATGTGGAGACCATGCCGGTCGAGGAAGTGATCGACCGCCTCAAAGCGTACGAAGAACGCATACGTGGTCGAGGCGAGAGCAACAACGGACAACTCCTGCTTACTCACGCTGAGTGGCAGGCGCGATTGAAGAAAGGCAGCACTGATTTGTCGTCGAGCGGAAAGGGGCACTCTAGCGACGACCGGGGCCGTGGCAAGCCCAGTGGATGTGGCCGCTGGCGCGGCAGGGGTGGTCGTGGTGGCCAAATAGTGCAACACCAGGAGGGTGAGGGGACTCGCGGTTCAAGCTCCAACCACGACAAATCAAAAAGCAAGTGCTTCAATTTTGAAAACTATGGGCACTATGCATCGGAGTGTCGCAACAAACATCGTGATGAGGAGGCGAACCTCGCACCAACGCAAGACAAGGAGGCCGTATTGCTGCTGGGAGAGACTCAGGAGAAAACGCCTGACCTCGTCATGCTCAATGAAGAGAAGATAGTACCAGACTTGCGCAGTGCTGGAGAAACGCATGCCGACACCGATGTGTGGTACCTCGACAACGGCGCTAGCAACCATACGACGGGCCACTGAGGAAAGTTCAAGGACCTTGATCAGGACATCACCGGCCGTATCAAGTTCGGTGATGGCTCAACCGTACAGATTGAGGGCAGGGGATCAATCATGTTCCAAAATAATGTGGAACCAGGCCACGTGGCATTGGCCAGCTGACACGTCCCCGAAGGAAAACCTAATTTATTGGACCCAAAGAGACGTGCTACACTGTCCTAAGATACTAACAAGTCTAGTACTAGCATATAACAGGTAACATCTAATCTCATCCACAATATATCAAGGAACACTGAAATCAGTACTGGAATATAAGTGCTAAGTCTGAAATAAGTTTTTAATACAAACCCGATATGTCTGGTGGGAACAAACTCACTACAAAAACTAAAATAAGAGTGCTGATAATCTGACTAGAGCATCGACTATCTAGATAAAGAGGCTCCAGCTCTAGATGACAAGTCTACCCAAAATCAGAATAACTCGGATAGCAGCACCTCTAGCTCCTCCTCGGATGCGTACCTCGTCTCCTGCCCAGGTCCGTACACCATGGGATAGTACGCCTCATCTAAATCTGGAAGGGAACCAGGTCCTCAGTGGGACATAACAAGATACATAAAAATATGCCATATATAAATATTGAATAAATAAAGGGTGAACTAACCATCTAAGTGTATGCAAGTGTAAAAACAACCTTGGTACGTATGGGAAGGCGTAGGCATAACGTCCAACGTCCTCTAGAGTGTGGTATCTGCAACGTCCATCATTCCGAAGAATGAGGTATCTGTATATATAACGTCCAACACTCCAAGGGACGTGGTATCTGCAAGTATATATACATCCGTATCACTCCGAAGAGTGTGATATCTGCAATAAAGGAGGTGGATGTCCCATACGCCGACTAGTTGTCTTCCCCGCCCAATGCGGATATACAAGTCGAATCCACAACGTGCATACCACGTAGCTATATGCCAAGTCACAACTTTCTAGATAATCCTGACTACGTGCTAAACCATGATGTGTGTTCCACGCACCGGTAGCTAATCGAGTACGCGAACCCGCATCCCAACATGAGTTGCAATCGTGATGCGTGTACCAGTGTCAGGGTCTAGGAGGATATCAGAATACCCTCGCACCTGTTGGTGAGTCTACTAATGTCTAAGTCAGTTATACTACGTATCGACATATTTGTCGACTGCACCCGAGGCAATCTCAGGCGCACACAGTTATATGAAATTTTATAACAGGAATATATGCAACAATTTATAATTTAAACAGTAGAATTTGGCAAGGTATACTTGCCTGAGCAAGACTTGTATAGGGTACGTCCTGATAATGTATGTAAGCTTTGGTAAAAGAAGTGGGATTAGAGTTTTGGGAAGTATTGGAATATATATAGGGATAAGGAGGCGGTGGGGAAACTTAGGGATTAAGAATTACTGCTGCTGCTGCTTACGCGGGTAGGAGTATACGCGGGGTGATGAGCTGCTGCTGATATTTTCTTACTTTACGCGGGGGTTTGTTAACGGTTTGCGGGTTTGGATTTTTGGGTTTGACCCCATAGGAATTGTATTCTAATAAATTATATATATATATCTAAAAATTATATTGGTGTATACGGTTAAACTAGCTACTGTCCAGAAGGTCTCATACATGGAATAAATTAGGAAAAAATTTATAATGGCTCCATAATCCTCTAAGTGCTGTAAACTTCCCAAAATAAATCTAATAAAATCTATTCTCCCTATTAATACGTTTTCAGGGTTAGGGGTTTTATATTCTACCCAACTTATAAAAATTTCGTACTCGAAATTTAAGCTAAGTCACGGTAGAAAGTAAGAATGGTAGAAGATATAAATTAACATGGTAATCTCATACCTTGGTCTGTGAACAGGTTCGGATAACGTTTGCGCATGTCGTCCTCGCGTTCCCAAGTGGATTCTCCTGGTGCGCCATGCTTCCATGCTACGCGGACCAAGGAAATAGACTGGTTTCTCAATACTTTCTCTCGATGATCAAGGATTTCCACGGGTTGCTCTTGATATGATAAGCTCGGCCCAATGGTGATTTCTGAATGGTTGAGGACATGACTGCTGTCTGCCACATACCGCCTGAGTTGTGATACATGGAATACGTCGTGTACTCCCTCAAGTGAAGGTGGTAGCGCAAGTCGATACGCCACTTCTTCCACTCTCTCTAACACGTTAAATGGTCCAATATATCTTGGACTCAACTTACCGCATCCTCTGAATCGAATGGTGCCTCTGGTGGGTGATATCCTAAAGAAGACATGATTGCCCTCTTTAAACTCCAAGGGATGACGATGAAGATCTGCCCATTGTTTTGTCTGTCTTGCGCTGCTCGCAAGTGTCCTTGTATTTTCTTTACCTTCTCCACTGTGCAAACAATCAGTTATGGTCCTAGAATCTGTCTTTCACCTACATCGCTCCAACATACTGGGGAACGACACTTCCTCCTATATAGTGCTTCGTAGGGAGCCATTTGAATGCTCGCTTGATAGCTATTGTTATAGAAAAACTCGACCAAATGTAAATAGTCTTCCCATAATCCACTGAAGTCAAGCATGCATGCTCTCAATATATCTTCTAGTGTCTGAATAGTACGCTCGGATTGACCATCTGTTTGCGGGTGATACGATGTGCTGAACTTTAGGCGGGTACCAAGACTCTCTTGCATGCTCCGCCAAAAGTAAGATGTGAACCTCGTATCCCTGTCAGACACGATACTAACTGGTACTCCGTACAGTCGCACAATATCTCTCATATACATGTCTGCTAAGTCCTCTGTGGATTGCCCAACTCTGAAGGGTAAAAAGTGGGCAGCCTTGGTGAGTCGATCTACGATCACCCATACCGCATTACGACCATTAGGACTCCTTGGAAAGCCCGTAACGAAGTCCATAGTAGTGTGCTCCCATTTCCGCTCAGGCATTGGGAGTGGTTGGAGTAAGCCTGCAGATCTCTGATGCTCAGCCTTAACTTGTTGACACACCAGGTATTTTGCCACAAAGCGGGCTATCTCCCTCTTCATTCTATGCCACCAATAGTACCGTCTCAGGTCTCTGTACATCTTTGTGCCTCCTGGATGAATAGAGTATATTGAGCTATGTGCTTCTGACATCAGTTCTTGACGAAGTTCTCCATTCGAAACATAGAGACGGTCACCACATCTTAAAGTCCCATCCTCGTATATGCATAATCTTGTCTGTATTCCGGCCTCTGTCCTTTGTCGATGTCTCTGGAATCTGGCATCTGTTGGCAGGGCAGCCTTGATCCTTTCGACTAATGTTGATTGTAACTGATAACTTGGCAATTGGCCGTCAGTTCCTGGCATAATGACTTCTATACCCATCTGCTCTAGATCTTTCAACAGATGTTGTTGGGTAGTCAAGAAGAATGCCATGGGCCTCCTGCTTAAAGCGTCGGCTACTATGTTGGCCTTTTCCGGATGGTACTGCAGCTCAATCTCAAAGTCTGACATTACCTCGAGCCAACGTCTTTGTCTCAGGTTCAAGTCCTTCTGGGTGTAAACGTACTTTAGGCTTTTGTGATCAGTGAATATCTCCACTCGTTCTCCGTATAGATAGTGTCTCCAAAGCTTCAAGGCAAAGATGATTGCCGCAAGCTCCAGGTCGTGAGTGGGGTAATTCTTCTTATGGGTCCTCAGTTGTCTAGAGGCGTAGGCTACAACCTTCCCATGTTGCATCAAGATGTAACCTAAACCTTTTCCGGATGCATCGTTGTAGATTACGAATCCTCCGGATCCTGAAGGTATGGTCAAGATAGGTGCCGTAGTCAGACGCTTTTTCAGCTCATCGAATACTATCTGACACTCCTCTGACCAGATGAACTCCTGCTCCTTGCGGGTCAAGCGAGTCATCGCCTCCGCGATTCTTGCAAAGTTCTCTACAAATCTCCGGTAATATCCGGCAAGTCCTAGGAAACTCTTCACCTCTGAGACGTTGGTAGGGGTCGGCCACGTTTCTATTGACAAAATCTTCGCTGGATCTACCGAAATACCATCTCCTGAGATAACGTATCCAAGAAAAGCGACACGATCTAGGAAAAACTCACATTTGCTCAGCTTTGCATAAAGCCTCTCACGCCTTAGTGTCTCTAATACTATCCTCAAGTGCTCTCCGTGCTCCTCGTGGTTCTTTGAATATACCAAGATGTCGTCGATGAAGACTACCACGAACCGGTCCAGATACTGATGGAATACTCTGTTCATTAGGTTCATAAATATGGCAGGTGCATTTGTCAATCCAAAAGGCATCACTAAGAACTCGTAGTGACCATAACGAGTCCTGAACGCTATTTTTGGAATGTCTTCTCTCCGCACCTTTACCTGATGATAGCCTGATCTCAAATCTATCTTTGAGAACACTACTGCTCCTGTCAGTTGGTCGAACAGATCATCAATTCACGGCAGGGGGTACTTGTTTTTGATTGTCAAAGCATTAAGGTCTCTGTAATCAATGCACATTTGGAATGTCCCGTCCTTCTTTGGCACAAACAATACCGGTGCTCCCCAGGGTGATGCACTAGGATGAACAAATCCCTTGATCTGCAACTCTTCTAGTTGTAGCTTCAGCTCGTCTAGCTCCTTCTTTGCCAACCGGTACACATTTGAAGATACCAGCGCTGCTCCGGGCACTAACTCAATAATGAACTCTACCTCTCTATCAGGCGGTAGGCCTGGCAACTCCTCCGAAAATACATCCTCGAATTCTACAACAATAGCCGATGGAGCTGTCTCCATAGCCATGTAAGCTCTAGGAGTCTGGCATATTCCTTGCTCGATGGTGCCCCGCATGTACTCGAACTCTAGGTGATCTGGCGGTCTAAAAATAATGCTACCCCTCCGGCAGTCTAGTATAGCATTGTACTGGCTCAACCAGTCCATGCCTAAAATAATATCGAAGTTTGGCATCGGGAGTACTAAAAATTGTGCTCTCATCTCCCTACTACACACGACTACGGAGCATGTTTTAATAGTGCTGGTAACTGGTACGATGCCTCCTCCGGTAAGAATCTTCCAACTCTTAGGCAAGGGGGAAGTAGTTACTCTATGCATGGCTACGAAACTACTAGATATAAAAGATAGCGTAGCACCAGAATCAAATAATGCAGTTGCAGGTATTGACGCAACTAAAATGGTACCTGTAATAGTTTCCCCTTCTGGTTTCTCCGCAACTGCTGCTAGTACAAAGGCTTGTCCGTGCCTCTGCCCTCTTCCCTGCTGCCTGGCTCGGTCGAACTGAGCCTCTTGTGGGGCCAAGGGTGGTCCCTTCTGAAATCCTCCGGGTGCTAGGGGATGCTGACCTCCAATCGGGGGTAGTATCCTCTGGACTGGTGCTGTTGGCCCTTGTCCGTTCTGGGGTGCTGCCTCTCTGCGTTGTGGGCAGTCTCTGGCCAGGTGTTGACTTGCTCCAAATATCATGCACAGTCCAAGCTTCTTTCGGCAGTCTCTGACGAAATGTCCCTTCTTGCCACAATGATGACAAGTCGGAAGCTCCTTGTGCTGATATGGCACTGTCCTTTGTGCCTGCATTCCTGGATGATGGATTGGTCCTCCTGCTCTGGGCTGGGCTTTGGTTGGTATGGTCGTGCTAGAGCGCCTCGCTTCTCGGCCAATGACCTCCTGGATTCTTGCCTCTGAAAGAACCTCCTCATAAGAGATCCTGGACTGCGTGGTGGTATACCTTTGTAGCTCGGGGGTAAGGTTGTGATGGAACCTACTGGCCTTCTCCAGCTCATTAGGTATCAGGATGGCACCAAATCGACTAAGTCGACTAAACTCTGTGTCGTAGGCGTCTACGGTCATAGTTCCTTGTTCCAGGTGTAGGAACTGGGAGTATAAAGCATTCCTGACCGTAGCCGGGAAATACTTCGCATTGAAGTATACTAAGAATTGCTCCCACGTCTGGTTCTTGCCGACGCTGCGCTCTTTGGAGTCCCACCAGTGATGGGCGTTGCCTTTGAGTTGGGCCCTCATTGCGGTCATCCAAAGGTCTGGGTGTAGCTGTGAGCCTTCCAGCAGCATCTCCGTGTTGGAGACCCAATCTGATATCTCCTCCGGAGTCTCGCTGCCCGAAAAGGTTCCTGGCCCCATCTGGCGAAAACCTCGGACAGTACCAGCTGGTTGGACATGTGCTGGGGTAGCTGTTCTCTCCAGAGCTGTCATCAAGCTTTGCCTGAAGGTCTCAGTCTGATGCCATTGTGTCTGCATCATGGCTTGGAAGAATTGGAACATTTGTGGCTGTCCCTTTAGTTGTAGAATTAGGGCTGCAAAGGGTGGAGGTGGAGGCAAAGGAGTATCTGCCTGCTGTGTTGGTGCCTGGGAGGTCTGTCCTTCTTGCTGAGCTAGTGCAGCTTCCTGGTTAGGACCATTGTGGAGGTATGGTGGATAAACCGGTGTCTGTCTCAGGGACTGGTCTCTCGGGGGTAGTCGGGGTTCTATTGACATCAGGCGAGGTGTCTGTTGCCTTGTCAACCCTATCATCTGTGTGTCCACTGGGTACGTCCATATTTCTGGGGGAAAAGAAACAAACAGGATGCAAGCATTTAATAGAATGTTTGCGTAAAAACAGGGTTTCAAGGTTTGTTTGCGTAAAATAAAGATTCAAAGAAGTTTGGCGTAAAGTAAGACTTCAGAGTTGTCTGCGTAAAATTGAGTTTCTAGATAGTCTGTGTAAAGTAGGGATTCGAGACTGTCTGCGTAAAGCAGAGATAGAGATTTTGAAATTGTCTGCGTAACACAGAGTTTCAAGCTGTCTGGCATAAAGTAAAGATTCACTATTTGGCGTAAATCAAGACTTCAGAGCTATCTGCGTAAAAGTCTGCTATACTTTCCTGCGTAAAGTCTGCCAAAAAGTCTGTGCGTAAAAAATTTGTGTGCGTAAGGGTTACCTGCGTAAAATCTAACATACGTTGTTTTTATTGCAGCGTAAGGTTTGTACGAGGAACTCTTTGTTTTCCTTGGATGAATTTGTCAGATAATTCAGTGAACCTGACATCTGACAAAAAGTACTGCACGATAATCGAGAGGGTGGCTGTGATGATGTTTCTGCACAGAGACCCAGGTTATCGTTTAGTGACATATTTGATAGCCTAATTAAGTTACTCTACGCTGTTTATCAAGTTTATGCTGGGTAGTTTCCTACATGGTTTGCATAACGTGTCATACGCAGGATTAGGAAAACTATGGAAACGTGGTTTGTCATAACCGTAGCGTAAAGTTGGCAGTCTCTCCATAGTTTGGCTTTTTACGCCATCAAGACAGTCAATTGGTTTTTGGCGTAAAACCCGGGTTATCCAACCTAGGATAGTTGAAAAGGAAGAATAAGATTTAGTCAAGTGTGAATGAGATCCTTATGCTCTATTCCTATATGCAGGCTTTGTTTGGTACAGTTATGTAACCAAAACAATATAAGCTAGACCTGCATGGGCCACCACTAAAACCATGTCACGCCCCAGTCCCAAAATAATATGGAACCAGGCCACGTGGCATTGGCCAACTGACACGTCCCCGAAGGAAAACCTAATTTATTGGACCCAAAGAGACGTGCTACACTGTCCTAAGATACTAACAAGTCTAGTACTAGCATATAACAGGTAACATCTAATCTCATCCATAATATATCAAGGAATACTGAAATCAGTACTGGAATATAAGTGCTAAGTCTGAAATAAGTTTTTAATACAAACCCGATATGTCTGGTGGGAACAAACCCACTACAAAAACTAAAATAAGAGTGCTGATAATCTGACTAGAGCATCGGCTATCTAGATAAAGAGGCTCCAGCTCTAGATGACAAGTCTACCCAAAATCAAAATAACTCGGATGGCAGCACCTCTAGCTCCTCCTCGGATGCGTACCTCGTCTCCTGCCCAGGTCCGTACACCGTGGGATAGTACGCCTCATCTAAATCTGGAAGGGAACCAGGTCCTCAGTGGGACATAACAAGATACATAAAAATATGCCATATATAAATACTGAATAAATAAAGGGTGAACTAACCATCTAAGTGTATGCAAGTGTAAAGACAACCTTGGTACGTATGGGAAGGCGTAGGCATAACGTCCAACATCCTCTAGAGTGTGGTATCTGCAACGTCCATCATTTCGAAGAATGGGGTATCTGTATATATAACGTCCAACACTCCAAGGGACGTGGTATCTGCAAGTATATATACGTCCGTATCACTCCGAAGAGTGAGGTATCTGCAATAAAGGAGGTGGATGTCCCATACGCCTACTAGTTGTCTTCCCCGCCCAATGCGGATATACAAGTCGAATCCACAACGTGCATACCACGTAGCTATATGCCAAGTCACAACTTTCTAGATAATCCTGACTACGTGCTAAACCGTGATGTGTGTTCCACGCACCGGTAGCTAATCGAGTACGCGAACCCGCATCCCAACATGAGTTACAATCGTGATGCGTGTACCAGTGTCAGGGTCTGGGAGGATATCAGAATACCCTCGCACCTGTTGGTGAGTCTACTAATGTCTAAGTCAGTTATACTACGTATCGACATATTTGTCGACTGCACCCGAGGCAATCTCAGGCGCACACAGTTATATGAAATTTTACAACAGGAATATATGCAACAATTTATAATTTAAACAGTAGAATTTGGCAAGGTATACTTGCCTGAGCAAGACTTGTATAGGGTATGTCCTAATAATGTGTGTAAGCTTTGGTAAAAGAAGTGGGATTAGAGTTTTGGGAAGTGTTGGAATATATATAGGGATAAGGAGGCGGTGGAGAAACTTAGGGATTAAGAATTACTGCTGCTGCTGCTTACGCGGGTAGGAGTATACGCGGGGTGATGAGCTGCTGCTGATATTTTCTTACTTTACGCGGGGGTTTGTTAACGGTTTGCGGGTTTGGGTTTTTGGGTTTGACCCCATAGGAATTGTATTCTAATAAATTATATATATATATATCTAAAAATTACATTGGTGTATACGGTTAAACTAGCTACTGTCCAGAAGGTCTCCTACATGGAATAAATTAGGAAAAAATTTATAATGGCTCCATAATCCTCTAAGTGCTGTAAACTTCCCAAAATAAATCTAATAAAATCTATTCTCCCTATTAATACGTTTTCAAGGTTAGGGGTTTTACATCGTGGAAGAGGGCTGCAAAGCACACCGTCTCTATAATCCTCAACGTAGCCAGATCCATGTGAGCAGGGATGTTGTGTTCGAGGAAGAAAGGAGATGGGATTGGAACAATGGTGATGGTACCGAACCATAAGGCTGGGTAGAACTCTCAGTCGAAGATCCTGTTATCGAGACAGTGATCACTCCACAGAGAGCAGTGGGCGCGGCTATGCACACGCCGGAGGGCACAGGAGATGCGGCAACACCTATGACGCACGAAGTGGCACTGGCATCAAGGGAGCCTACTACACCACAAGCTGCGGCCTCAACTTTGAGCGGCTCACCCACACCAACGGCAAACTCGAATGAGCCAAGGAGATACCGCTCAATTGTTGACGTATATGCTAAAATTGAGGAGATCTTTCTTGATCCAGAGATGTTGTTTTTGTCGGCTGAAGAACCGGCAAATTTTCAAGATGCTACACTTGAAAACGAATGGCGGGAAGCTATGAAGAAAGAGTTTGAAGCCATCGAGAAGAATGGGACTTGGGTGCTTACTGAGTTACCATCTGGGCACAAACCCATCGGTTTAAAATGGCTATACAAGGTAAAGAGAGACAGTGAAGGCAAAATCCTCAAGCACAAAGCTAGACTTATGGCAAAAGGGTACGTCCAGCAGCATAGAGTGGACTTTGATGAAGTGTTTGCTCCAGTGGCCAAACTCGACATAGTTCGCTTGATCATCGCCCTTGCAGCCCAGCACGAATGGGAGGTTCACCACATGGACGTTAAATCTGCGTTCCTGAATGGTGACCTCAAAGAGGAGGTATATGTAGCTCAACCTGAAGGCTTCATCGTCAATAACCAGGAGCACAAGGTGTATAGGATATCCAAGGCTCTCTATGGTTTGCGGCAAGCACCAAGGGCCTGGAACACACGCCTGGATAACTGCTTAAAGGAGCTGGGATTCATCAGATGCACTCAAGAGCATGCTGTGTACACGAAGAGCAATGGAGAGGGTGCACTCATTGTCGGAGTGTACGTTGATGACTTAATCGTCATGGGCGTAAGAGCAACTGCAGTAAAGGTTTACAAGCAGCAGATGATACAGAAATTTGAGATGAGTGACCTTGGGTTACTCTCCTACTACCTTGGTATAGAGGTAGATCAACAGGGTGATCGCATTACACTGAAGCAATCAGCATATGCGAAGAGAGTCTTGCAGCATTTTGGAATGGGAGATTGCAATCCGACTAAGTATCCCATGGAAGCTAAACTGTAACTCAGCAAGAACCTTGAAGGAACTCCAGTCGATCCGACGCAATATAGGCATATCATTGGCTGTCTCAGGTACTTGACTCACACTCGCCCAGATATTTGTTATACAGTCGGAATGGTAAGCAGGTACATGGAGAAGCCAACAACCATGCATCACCAGGCTGTGAAACAGATCCTCAGATATGTGAAGGGAACACTTGAGTATGGAATCATGTATGGAAGAGGACAGGGTGAAGATGAACTGCACGGATTCACCGACAGCAACCTAGCTGTCACGCCCCAGTCCCAAAAGTACATAGGACTAGGAACACGTAAGCATGCCAGCCGCATGGATATGGCAACTCCAATATATGGAAACCAAAATCCACACGTACGCTGTAATATGAATATCAATCCACAAGTGGTATAAAATGTATCACAAGTCACAGGGTATAATCTAAATCTCATCCGCGAAAATCAGATATAAATAATAACCAGCATCTATATAACTAGATCTTAACATAAATATCTAAGGATGATAGTTGGATGGAAACAAATCCACTACCAACTCAAATGGAAAAGTATAACACAACAAATACAATATAGGAATACCAGCTAACGACCATGGGCTCGAAGAGAAGACATCCTCGCAACACAAGTAATCATCCAAATCTGCGCTCCTGCAATTACTCAAGAACATATACACCTGGCAGAGGACCAGGTCCTCAGAGGGACGTAACAAGATACAGAAAATACGAGCCAATTTGAATACAGTAAACATGCATATTATTTGAAAATAAATAAGTATGCTGTACAAGACCATCTATATGAATGCAAATGAGGACAACTTTTCGACGTATGGGCAAGGGTAGGCTACTCGATCTAATCCTCACAACCTCACGCTCGTCAGTGGACATCATCAGCCGACATACCTCTGGGGTAGCGACCCTCGGACTCCATCAATCGACATACCTCTGGGGTAGCGACCATCGGACATGACCCACCATAGTGCGTGCTAGTGACTACGGTGTTACCAGAGTGGTTAAAAGCCCATACACATAATGATTGTCCTCTATGATACTAAGTGCCATGTGTGTGTCAACATATCTAATACATAGTAATGACTGAAAGAAAACTACACATGCAAGAATAAACAGAAATGCAATAAATATACAGAAATATACTAAGCATGCAAAATACTGTAAACAATTCGGCAAGGTATCTTGCCTGGGGTCCTGCTGCTGGTATGAATCAGAGTCCAAGTCACAGTCCAAATAGCCTATGTATTACAAATTTATCACGTCAAAAGATAATTTATTTTAATTTATTTGATTCTGGAATAATTACTCTAAAATCCTATTTTAATCTTATTATTCTGATTTTTATGTTAATTCCTAAATTTTGTCCAAAGAAACTGAATTTTATCAACTCGAGACTCATGGCACGCAAATCGAGGCGATCTGTTGACCAAAAAGTCAACCGACACAAACTCAACTTTCATGCATGATTTCCTGTAGATTTTAGCGTCAAAAATATGCTGGAATTTACGGCTCGTCCGAATTCAAATTCGTTTGGGAATTATGGCACATACAAATTTTGTATTGTGCACCGATGGTTAAATTCTAACCTAGAAGTTCTACAGAATTAACAGTATATAAATACTTCGAATTAAATTCTGGGAAAAACATATGTCAATGATCTCGACATTAGCTTTCTGAAACTTTAAACGGTTCATGATTCTGATTCCTGGTTCTCCCGGAATCGCGAAAATATTAAAACACGTCTATTTTCGGACATGCTGTGCTCTACGAATTTTTCAGAATTTAATACTCATAATTTCGTAAAATAAATTATATAATCAGAAATCTAACCTCAATATCTTTCTAATGCAAGAAACTAGGCCTTGTTTGGAGTCCGGAGCTATACGCAATGGCTTGTGGAAGATGAAGGAACCCTAGATGACAATTCTCCAAAATCTCTCTCTCTAAAATAATAGGATAATTAGGGTTATAATAATATATATATATAGGGATGTACCTGCGGCTGAATGGATATTTATAGGCTGACACGTGTCAGAATCTGATCGGATGGTTTTTGTT
Source organism: Iris macrosiphon (assembly GCA_036927795.1). Taxonomy (NCBI): domain Eukaryota; kingdom Viridiplantae; phylum Streptophyta; class Magnoliopsida; order Asparagales; family Iridaceae; genus Iris; species Iris macrosiphon. Next base: position 30,628,923 of record JAYESA010000017.1, on the reverse strand, counting down.
ATATTATTTGTTTTTGATTTGCCTTTATCAAAACATTATTTAAGTCATTTTAAATCTAAATAACTCCAAATAAATATTAAAAATAATCATAAAAATCTGAAAAAATTACATAAAATATATTTTGAACCTATAAACCCTAGAAAAATATTTGGGACAATTTTATATTCATAAGTTTACTACTATAATTAGGAGAAGCTCTAAACATTAGTTTATCCATTTAACTAAAAATAAATACAAACATTATTCCAAAAATTCTGAAATAATTCTAGAAAATATATAATAATATTATAAACCCTAAAAAATAACGTGGGTCCATTCTATATTCCTGGGCTTGCACAATAAATTCTACAAGTCCTAAAAATTAGTTATTAGTCTAAATAACTCCCAATAAATACTAAAAGTATTCAGAAAATTCCCAGTTCTAGAAAATATATTTGACTATTTAGAACCTAAAATAAAATTTTGGAATATTTTTAATTAAGTTTGAACATAAAATAAATTCTTCAAATTCCTAGAAAATTAGTGTTACTATTTTTTAATTAACTAAAAATTTTGGAAAAATCTCAATAATCTAAAATAGCCTAAAAATAATTCTAAATAAATATTTATATAAGTAAATATACTAAAAAAATTTATTTTCTAATTAACTAAAAGAATACTCTAAATAAATTCAACATCTATAATAAATATAATAATATAAAATATACACAAAATACCTATTTTGGGTGAGGGAGTTTATAATCTACCCAACTTAAAACAATTTCGTCCTCGAAATTAAAATAAGGCATAATTTGTTAAATCCTTCACATTCGTACATAAGGTACGTCAATCGCAATCTCTTCCAAAAATTTAAATAACAAAATCTATTCAAATCTATTGCGATCACTTCAAAATTAAGATAATCACTGTTCAAATCAAAATTCAACCTATTGTAATCTCTTCTCACTTTTCCAAATCATCAATATCCAAATTTAAATTGAATCCATATAACATCTTCAAGATTTAAATAATTCTATATCAAATTTTATATCACGATCTCCAACTATCATAATCTCCTCTAAAAAATAATTATAATCAAACATTATTCCTATTTTCAATTTATGAATTTTGTACTCTTCAAATTTTTAAATTCAATTTCCATCATCAACATTTCAAATAGGTGATCCAATAATCAAATTTAACTTTTAATTCAAATCGTCAAATTATAAAATTTTGAATTTAATTCACCAATTGTTCAAGTCTAAAATTCTATATTTATCCTCAAAATTTAAATCGATGATTCAACCTTCAATATTCAAAATTTAATCATGTGCTCAAAGTATAAATATTTGGTCCGCAATATCAAGATTTTTAAAATTTATTAATCCTCATCATCTTAGTCATTCTTCTAAAATTCTCAAAATTAAAATGGCTTGAACCTCTCCCAATCTAATCTTATTCGATCACAATCTAAAAGAAATTCCTCTCGAGTTGCCAATGCACTGCTACCCAACTTAGAATTTATCCATCTATCACAGAAGGCTATATACTTTAAGAAAAATATTCCTTAATTTATTTACTCATGTCATTCAATCCTCAAAACTTCAACGCCGATTATATTATATGTGATATGTCCTTAATTACGAAAGAATAATCCTCAAGTATGTGATCGGCCTTTGGGGTATATCTAGTACTCTCTGTGTATCAAACTTATACCAAGCACGAGGTTTCGTCTTTCCGAAATAAGGGAAGACGGAGATCAATAATAAAGAGTTCAAGGGCGAGGTAATAGAATAGAAGTATCGGGATCAAGGCGTTTAAAGAATTCAAATGGGAATTGTTAAAGTAGTTGTGGATTGAAATCCTATTTTGGTAATTCCTATTCATATGCTCGTATTAGTACAGTTATGTAGCCGATACGATATGCTCAGACATGACTAGGGCAAGTATATTCGTCTACCAATCACTAAATATCTCAATCCACGTAAAGTAGTATTACGAAGGGCGAATCAAGCGCATTAAGGTTAGCTAGACCTTAATACACTGATTCTGAAATGTATTAGTAGGCGTCCCCAATAATACATATCTCATGATCAAGCTCGATAAAAGAGTAAGCTTGTAAAACTAGGCTATAATAGCAGCATAAGTCAAGGTAGTGCAGCAAATATAAGTACGCTAGATGATGATGAAAGGAGGTACAAATTAATTCAAGTTCACAAAATAAAACAACTAAGCAACAATAATAAAAGACTCTACAATCCCTACAGTTATCATACAACCTCCTTGTCTATGTCGCTAGTCGACCAAATGTGGGCAAGGACCTCTAACTTCTATTGTCTAAATAACCACTGTCGTCTTATGCTAGTATACAATTAATGTTGTTCAATCATACTTCAATAATAGGTCAAAAGACTATGTGATACTAGGTTGTGAGGTATACTACCCAACTTAAAACAATAAACTAATACTGTGATAGTCTTAAGGGTACCGTAGAAGCTCCTGTTAAGGTCTTCGAGAAGGGGTCTTGGTACTTGTTAGGGTATCCTCTTATATTACATAGGTCATGGTCGTCTTAACTCTTAGTCATAGTGCAAGTGTCAATAGTAAGAATGGAACAGTTACTAGCCTCAAGGGAAAGGGAATATAACTCGTATTGAGGTGTGGTACAAGTTACGCAATTTAAAACTAAGGGATAAGCACCAGGTCTCAATCTACAAGAATAACTTAACTTTCAAGTTCTACCTACTAAGCACACAATTTCAAAATTCGAGATTACAACTATAATCCTAGCAAACTATGTGTCCTTAACAAAGAAATAAATTACTTGGCCTACTATCAGAAGTGTCAGGTGGCACGAGTTGAAAGATAAAGAAAAGAAGAACGTAATTTTGGTCGTCGCACAATTAGCGAACATTAAGGTCACAGAGGAACAATATGTGAAATAGAGGGGCTCTAGGTAGCATCATGGTTTTCCAAGGGGGAGTGGTATACTAGTTGAATGTTCGAGGTATGATCAAGGAAGAAGTGTTGATTGCATTCCTATAGGCTTCCTAGGGTGCTGTCTACTAATAACAAGACAATGATATAAGTTTATAGTTCTCCAATACTATCTAACTATGAGGGTTAGGTTCAGTCCTAATATTCACTTTTGGTTTTCTATTGGTTCCTCCATACTAGGGTCAAACATTATGGTAAGCTTCTAACTAACTCTAGTAGTATCTATACTACTCTTAAGTCTTCATAATACATCAAGGGATAATGGTAAACCAATCTATAGATAAGGAATTCTAGGTTCACTAGATATTCTAAACTTAGTGGTGTGTCTATATCCTCGTTGTAATCTTAATAGGTATGCTACTCTAATTATCATCCTAATAACAGGGGTTCCTATATTCTCAGCAGAAGGCTATACTCAAGGAACTATTAGGGAATCACATGAATCAAGCAGGATACGATTGTTCAAATAGAACAGATAGGAGGAAGATGAATCATAGTCAATTATGGATGAGATCCTATACTCTAGTCCTAGGTGCAGGCTTGCTCGGTACAGTAACGTAACCGAGACAATATGCTCTCGACCTGTATGGGCCACCACAAAAATATGTCACACCCCAGTCCCAAAAGTACATAGGACTAGGAACACGTAAGCATGCCAGCCGCATGGATATGGCAACTTCAATATATGGAAACCAAAATCCACACGTACGCTGTAATATGAATATCAATCCACAAGTGGTATAAAATGTATCACAAGTCACAGGGTATAATCTAAATCTCATCTGCGAAAATCAGATATAAATAATAACCAGCATCTATATAACTAGATCTCAACATAAATATCTAAGGATGATAGTTGGATGGAAACAAATCCACTACCAACTCGAATGGAAAAGTATAACACAACAAATACAATATAGGAATACCAGCTAACGACCATGGGCTCGAAGAGAAGACATCCTCGCAACACAAGTAATCATCCAAATCTGCGCTCCTGCAATTACTCAAGAACATATACACCTGGCAGAGGACCAGGTCCTCAGAGGGACGTAACAAGATACAGAAAATACGAGCCAATTTGAATATAGTAAACATGCATATTATTTGAAAATAAATAAGTACGCTGTACAAGACCATCTATATGAATGCAAATGAGGACAACTTTTCGACGTATGGGCAAGGGTAGGCTACTCGATCTAATCCTCACAACCTCACGCTCGTCAGTGGACATCATCAGCCGACATACCTCTGGGGTAGCGACCATCGGACATGACCCACCATAGTGCGTGCTAGTGACTACGGTGTTACCAGAGTGGTTAAAAGCCCATACGCCTAATGATTGTCCTCTATGATACTAAGTGCCATGTGTGTGTCAACATATCTAATACATAGTAATGACTGAAAGAAAACTACACATGCAAGAATAAACAGAAATGCAATAAATATACAGAAATATACTAAGCATGCAAAATACTGTAAACAATTCGGCAAGGTATCTTGCCTGGGGTCCTGCTGCTGGTATGAATCAGAGTCCAAGTCACAGTCCAAATAGCCTATGTATTACAAATTTATCACGTCAAAAGATAATTTATTTTAATTTATTTGATTCTGGAATAATTACTCTAAAATCCTATTTTAATCTTATTATTCTGATTTTTATGTTAATTCCTAAATTTTGTCCAAAGAAACTGAATTTTATCAACTCGAGACTCATGGCACGCAAATCGAGGCGATCTGTTGACCAAAAAGTCAACCGACACAAACTCAACTTTCATGCATGATTTCCTGTAGATTTTAGCGTCAAAAATATGCTGGAATTTACGGCTCGTCCGAATTCAAATTCGTTTGGGAATTATGGCACATACAAATTTTGTATTGTGCACCGATGGTTAAATTCTAACCTAGAAGTTCTACAGAATTAACAGTATATAAATACTTCGAATTAAATTCTGGGAAAAACATATGTCAATGATCTCGACATTAACTTTCCGAAACTTTAAACGGTTCATGATTCTGATTCCTGGTTCTCCCGGAATCGCGAAAATATTAAAATACGTCTATTTTCGGACATGCTGTGCTCTACGAATTTTCCAGAATTTAATACTCATAATTTCGTAAAATAAATTATATAATCAGAAAGCTAACCTCAATATCTTTCTAATGCAAGAAACTAGGCCTCGTTTGGAGTCCGGAGCTATACGCAATGGCTTGTGGAAGATAAAGGAACCCTAGATGGCAATTCTCCAAAATCTCTCTCTCTAAAATAATAGGATAATTAGGGTTATAATAATATATATATATAGGGATGTACCTGCGGCTGAATGGATATTTATAGGCTGACACATGTCAGAATCTGATCGGATGGTTTTTGTTATATTATTTGTTTTTGATTTGCCTTTATCAAAACATTATTTAAGTCATTTTAAATCTAAATAACTCCAAATAAATATTAAAAATAATCATAAAAATCTGAAAAAATTACATAAAATATATTTTGAACCTATAAACCCTAGAAAAATATTTGGGACAATTTTATATTCATAAGTTTACTACTATAATTAGGAGAAGCTCTAAACATTAGTTTATCCATTTAACTAAAAATAAATACTAACATTATTCCAAAAATTCTGAAATAATTCTAGAAAATATATAATAATATTATAAACCCTAGAAAATAACGTGGGTCCATTCTATATTCCTGGGCTTGCACAATAAATTCTACAAGTCCTAAAAATTAGTTATTAGTCTAAATAACTCCCAATAAATACTAAAAGTATTCAGAAAATTTCCAGTTCTAGAAAATATATTTGACTATTTACAACCTAAAATAAAATTTTGGAATATTTTTAATTAAGTTTGAACATAAAATAAATTCTTCAAATTCCTAGAAAATTAGTGTTACTATTTTTTAATTAACTAAAAATTTTGGAAAAATCTCAATAATCTAAAATAGCCTAAAAATAATTCTAAATAAATATTTATATAAGTAAATATACTAAAAAAATTTATTTTCTAATTAACTAAAAAAATACTCTAAATAAATTCAACATCTATAATAAATATAATAATATAAAATATACACAAAATACCTATTTTGGGTGAGGGAGTTTACACTAGCCGAAGATGTCGACGACAGGAGGAGCACCAGCGGAATAGAGTTCTACCTCAACAAGAACCTGATCACTTGGGCATCTCAGAAGAAGAAAACTATCGCGTTGTCCTCCTGTGAAGCTGAGTTCATGGCGGCAACGGCTGCAGCGTGTTAAGCTTTATGGCTGAGGAATCTAGTTGGTGAAGTGACTGGCCGCGAACCTAAGCCAGTCATGCTCTATGTCGACAACAAGTCTGCAATTGCGCTGATGAAGAATTCAGTATTTCATGGGCGCAGTAAGCACATTGATACTCGCTTTCATTTTATTCACGAGTGTGTTAAAAGAGGGCAGATAAAGGTGGAATTCGTGAGCACTGAAAAGTAACGTGCCGACATTCTCATGAAGGCTCTTGCCAAAGTGAAATTTGCTGAGATATAGCAGGTGCTTGGAGTTATCAACCTTGATCAAACCTAGATTAAGGAGGAGAATATTAGTTAAATAACCTAGATTTGACCATTTCCTTTTTGGAATAGAAGTTGTCAAATTTAGATCCACTTTAATAGGATTGGTTAGCTCATTTTTAGGGTTGAGTTGTTACCATAGTGGCTATATAAATATGTGTACTTGTTTGTTTAATATTGAGCAAGAAATAAAATATTCTCCAAATATATTGTGTTTACTGTCCTTGCCTCCTGAAGGTTATAATCCACTGCTTCTAGCCAATATCTTTTGTATAGGAAATGCAACAGTGACAATTGGACGGAAGCGTGGGATGGAACGACGTTCTCAAAACTGTCGGCTTGGGAATGGTTCGGATGGGCCAAGGAATGGGGATCACGACATGCGGCATACTGAGGCTGTGGAGAAAAAACCATTTCCTGCTGCTCCCCATACAAGGTAGTCCGTACCAGTCGTGATTGCGATCCCCTCTGCGATGATCCCGTTCGCCACCGGCTCTCCGAACAGCGCTGAAATCCAGTGGACGTCCTAGCTCCCCTTAGAATAAAAGTGGTTGATATGGGCCCTGTCCAATCCAGTGCTCACGGATCACGCTACTGTCCCCTGCTCCAATTTGTAATTGAATATGGCTTTCTCTTAGGGATCTTCACATAGGATGCCAAGCAGTTGGCGATCGCAACTGTTTAATGGCAGTGTGGGATGGAACTAGCCCACAGGAAGATAGTCCAGTGAGATCTGTAGAGCGTACCTGCCACCATAGCTTAACCGACAAAGCATTGATAGTGTCCGACAGCCTTCGGATACCGAGACCTTCTTCCGTAGTTGGCTCAAAGATGAGTCTCCAGCTCGCCCAATGTCTTCCAACATAGCCGGGGAGGTAACCCCATAGGAAGCTGTCGAATAATTTGTCAATGACGGAGATGATGAACTTTGAGAGGTTACACGCAGCGAGGATGTAGATTGGCATAAATGATAGGATGTGGCGTATTAGCACCAGTTTCCCTCCAAGGGAGAGAATGTTGTTGTGATATCCGTCGATTCTGCTGCATATCTTAGATATAAATGGTTCGAATAAGGATCCCTTGCGGCCACCGTACGCGATAGGGCAACCTAGGTATTGGAACGTGGGATGCTGTGCAGTGAAGCCGGTGATAACTGCGAGGTTCGGACCAAGAGATGGGGGAGTCCCTTCATGAGTGCACACACTGCTTTTGGTCTTGCTGGTGCGTTGGCCGAAAGTCGACTCGTACCGGCCCAGGATTCTAGTGATTAGGCGGGCGATTCACTTATCTTCGAATCTGAAAATGATGATGTCATCGATGTAGGCCAGGTGGGTGATCAGCAGGAAACCACTCGCCGTGTGAATGTATCCGAAGCTCGGACGATTACCCAACCTAATCAAGTTGTAGCTCAATGCTTCAGCATCGATAATGAAAGAGCAGAGGAAAGTGGGTCTCTTTGGCGTACTCCGTGGTATGATTTGAAGAAGTCGGTCAGTGCTCCATTGATGAGGACTGAGAACCATGAGTTATTGACTGAGCGCCATAGAATATATATCCAGATTTATAAAAAGCTAAAATTTTGCATGACCCAAATGAGAAATTGCCAGTCTAGGCGATCGTACGCCTTCTCCGTGTCAAGCTTTATGGTAGTATTGCCTCCACGATTAGAGGCTCCTATTGAGGAAATAAGTTCTTGGGTGAGGAGAATGTCATCGGTAATGCCTCTTCCTTGCACGAACCCGCTTTGTTCCTGGGATATCATGTGAGGGAGTAACAGAGCTAACTGGTTTGCAATAGTTTTGGCGATCACATTGTTCACGAAATTGCACAGGCTGATCGGTCTGAAGTCTGCGTAGGGTGAATGGGAATTTGTTTTGGGGATGAGAGTAAGAATGGTACTGAGATGTCCTTGGAAAGTGGAGAGCCTTTGAAAATCGGTTAAGACTTCCACAATGTTGAGGCGGATAATCTCCCAGCATTCGTTGAAGAAATCTCCCGAGAAGCCGTCGGGACTGGGGGTGCTGCTATCGCTCAGTGACTTTACCGCAACGAGAACTTCTTGTTGGTGTTTTGGCCTTTGGACTAGTAAAGATAGTTCCACATTAGCTACACCACCAAGTGGGTATCTCAATATAATACTTTGTATGAGTTTAGGTGTGCACATGGGGTATGGTGGGGCACATGGGTGCCATGTGGGGGTATTTTCATAGGAGGAAAAAATGATTAACTCCTCATGAAAGCATTTATGCTTTTTGTCATGCTCTTCCAAAGGGGCTTAGCGACTCGGACTCGGGCTCAAGGGCGCAAAGTGGCGCTTTGTTGCCACACTTTACACTTAGCACATCAGCATCGGTGCATGGCGCTTGTGTGCATTTGATAAGCTCGGTTATGTGTGAGTTACATGCACCGTTGTATGAGCCGGATGCGCTCGGTTATGCGCGAGTTGCATGCGCCGTTGCATGAGCTGGACGTATGAGCGGGCAGCATGAGCGGCCGCATGAGCTGGACGCATGAGCGGGATGTGCATGAGCGAGCGCATGTGCTGCTGCATGCGCTGCTAAGTGTGCGGCTGCTGCGCTACTGTATGAACGGCCGCATGGGCGATTGCTTACATGGCCGCTGCTACCGAATATATTTGAATGGTTATGGAAAGATATGGTCGATTATTCAGATATGTTTTTTTGTGGAATTTGAATTAATTCGTTCCTATCTTTGTGGGATTCGAATTAAAGTTGTACATATCTTTCCGTAACTAATGGGCGTCTAGGCTCCTCTATAATTATTCTTTTCGTACCTCCATTGAGATATTTTTACTGGAAAATAGAGGAGACGAAGAGAGTCGCTGCAGTAGCCATTGCAGTCCAGGAAGTTCGTGCAAGTCCAAGTAAGGAGGTGAAAGTGAGCGTTCCCGAAGTTCTACGTAAACTTGCTGGTTCCTGAGAGCAGATCGTGTGGGGCGAATCTTGCTTTGAGCAATGGTGATTTTCATCACCCCAGCATGCATATTTTTTTTTCTCTTTTCTCTTCTCTTCTGCTAGTTGTAATTTTGTTCTGTCCGTCTGGATCTGTGAGTGCAAAGAAGAACGTGAAGTTTATTTTTCTGATTCCTTTGTAATTTTTCGTAGAAATCGAGAAAATCGAGAATAGTCAGAGTGGAAACTTTTGTGCGAACCTATGATCTCGACAACACGTTATTCCATCTTTGGTTAAGCCTCGTATCTAACAATCTCAAAGCAAGATCCGAGAAAGATGGAGAACAACTGTGCGAAACTTCTCGACACTAGTTTTAACAAACTTGAGAAGTTTGACGGGGTGCATTACAACGCTTGAAAGAGGAAGGTCTGCCTTAATCTTCAACTCGCAGAGGTGGACTATGTTCTGAAAGAATCGAACCCGGTTGTTCCAGACGGTGATGATGCTACTGTTCGGGCAGTTGCTACTGCAACTGGTAAGTAGAACAAGTAGAGAAGAGACAACAACCTTTGTAAGCTGCTTATTCTGAACTCCATGGAGGATACTCTGGCGGAGTCATACAACAAGACAGACCATGCTAAGGTTGTTTGGGAGTCTCTAGACAAGCATTACAAGGATGATAAGAACCATAACAAGATTCATGTGACTGAAAAGGTCTGGAACATGCTATTTGAGGACGACAAGACTATGCTGCCTCAAGTCAAGGAGTTTCTCAATTTATGTCAAAAACTTGAGGATGATGGCATGCCCTTAATCGACGTCTTTGTTGTCGGGGGGTATTGTGGCTAAGCTTCCGCCAGGATGGAGCAATTTTATCTCGAACATGCACCGAAAGAAGATGCAAGTTAGCCTTGATCAACTACTGCACAACATCCATGTTGAAGATGAGTTGAAGGTTCAAAACAAAATGGACATGTTGTCCAAGCAGTTGGAAAAAGCCAACTTGGTGCATGCGGATGACTCCAAGGGGAAGCAGAAGGCTTCTCACTACAAGAAGAATGACTTCAACCATCTCAAGGTGAAGTCGGCTTCGTTCAAGTCGAAGCCAAAGCCCAAGTCAGATGTGACTTGCTTTAACTGTGGCAAGAAGTGCCACTATCGGAGAGACTGCAGATCCAAGCCCAAACAGATAGAGCAAGGTGAGCCTAACAAGGTTGATATGATTGTGCAGGTTATGACGACTGGTGTTGACACTGACTGGTGGGTGGACTCTGGCGCATCCTGCCATGTTTGCTCAAATAAGGAGTTGTTTACCATCTACAAGCCTACATCTGAGAAGGTTATGGTGGCAAACAAGACACAAGTTGAAGTACTTGGGAACGGAACGATGGTACTAAATCTGACTTCCGGGAAGCCACTAACGCTCCAGGATGTGATGCACGTACCGATAATAGCCAAAAATCTGGTCTTAGAAAGTCTGCTCTGCAATGCAGGCTTGAGGATGGATATCAATGCTGGACAGATGGTGATGTCGTACAAAGGAACATACTTCAGAAAAATATTTTGTGCCAAAGGGATGTTCAAACTTTAGGTTTTAACTCCTGCAAATAATATTAATGCAGTCTTTGTTTTTCTGGTTACTCTCTTGAGTTATGGCATAATAGACTAGGACATGTTCACTGTGAAAGGATAAACAAGATGTCTAGTCTAGGGCTTATCTCCAAATATGGGGATAAGGAGGTGGAGAAGTGTGAGGTCTGTGTGCAGACAAAGATCACAAGAAAACCATTCAAACTGGTTAACCGAAGCACAGATCTTCTGGAGTTGGTGCACTCAGATATCCGTGACTTCAAACAGTTCTCCACAAAGGCCAGGATAAAGTATTTTATTGCATTCATTGACGACTACTCGAAGTATGCATTCGTCTATCTGATCAAGTCAAAAGATGAAGCGTTCGAGAAGTTTAAGGAGTTCAGAGCTGAGGCTGAACGTCAAACAGGGCAACAACTCAAGAGACTCAGAAGTGATCGAGGCAGAGAGTATAGGTCTATTGAATTCACATCATTCTGTAAAGAACATGAAATTGTCAATGAGACAAATGCTCCATATTCTCCTTAATCAAATGGAGTAGTTGAAAGAAAGAATATGATGTTGACATAGATGATAAACTCAATGTTGTTAACTACAGGTCTTCCAAACTACTTCTGGGGAGAAGCTGCGCTTATGGCTACGTTCATTCTGAATAGAGTGCCATACGCAACTTTTGATGTCACTCCTCATGAAATCTGGTTCAAAGTCAGACCTAACTTGAATATCATTCGAGTGTGGGGGTGCCTGTCACCACCCGATCTCCCGCCGGCAATTGGCCATCCCCGCTGGGCGCGAATCACCGTGCCAGTGCTCCCGCAGGACGATCGCTTGACCCATCTGGACGTGATACCGCACTCGCGTAAGCCGCGCCCGTGCAAGGCCATGACCTGAACATGCAATAAGAGGTCTAAGCTACAGAGTCGCACAGATTATTCGAGTTATGCAGCAGAGTAATAAAAGCATAGGCAATTGGTAACAAGTTCACAGAGTCGTCAATAGAGGAAGCATTGAATAACACAAGTATAAAAAAAAAACAAACTCTTTATTGATATTGAACAAGTGTTACAAGCGGCTCTGGGCCGAGATTACAAGTCGCTCAAGCCTCTCTCTCTCTTTAAAACAGTAAAAGTGTGCCAAGTGGCTACATTTGTGGAATGATACATAGGCAATGTTCTAACATTATATCTTATATATGTGCTTCAGTTCCATACGCAACGCTCCAAGGCTCCATAGTGAACTCTACGCCTTAGCACGCACGAAGGAGGCATCCGCACCGAACGAGGTTCTCCCGCACCCTGCAAGCAATCTGGTGGGTTATCAGTACATGAATGCACTGGTGGAGAGGCTTCTTGACCGCTCAACAAATCCAAACACGTTATATAGGTTCCGTGCACAATCTATTAAGTTATCTTTCTATTCTTGCCTTAGGATCGGTTTTATGGCAATAATGAATAGTCTAACTCGTGTGGCAGTACGCCGTGCGATATAAAAGAATACGATGAGACTTAACAACTTACCATCCGTCCTTCCCTGTCCAAGGAAAACCAAGTTAAATCAAGCATGAGTATTTATAAAGAAAACCAGGGGCAATAGCATATGCAAACACTGTGTCGTGAACGAGGTTATGTTTCGGGTGCACGATTATACTGATTATCAGGTGTGTCGTAGAAGATGTTCAGGTGTTCCATATGTACAAGTGTGTTATACTCAAGATCTTTCAGGTATTTCCCGATTTCTAGATGCGATATAATGACTCGCACGCGGATTGCCGCTAAGCGAGGATGTCTTATCTATATGAACATGAGGTCACTGGTACGATGCCATAGTTGGACGGTGTAGTCTCAGTCGAAATGGTGTACAAGCAGGAATATGGGGCATTGCACACACATCCCGCTCATAGCAGGCAACTACAGTTCAGGAGTTTCGATCGGTCGAATCGTCCCCAGTGCCCCGCAGATCGTCCGCGAAACGAGATCCGAAGATCTCCCTTGTGCACCAAGTTGTCCTATGACCATGCAAGTCTCTAATCTTTTGGGCCTCAGGTCAGGTACAAGAACAAGTCAGGATATATCAGGTGCAAGTTTAAGACAGGATTGTTCACAATATATGTATCAACTACCCGAGCCATTTAATTCAGTACGAGATGGGTATTGCTCCACGAGCTGTGATTCTTGGATTATTGACTTGGTGCAAATATCCTGGTTCGGGAACTGCCTTGGCGACTTAACGGTCCCAAATACTTTCAGGTTCATACTTGCATGGAACGAATATTCGATAGTCTTCCGGGGAACTTAGATGAATGCAAGACAAGGTAGTGTTATACGGTCGTGGCATAAATTATGTGACAATCATTGAATCAAGGAAATGAGTCCAAGTTAACATATAAGCAGGCAAGCATTACATTCGTAAGAATATATATATCTTTACGTTTTGCACGGGCCTAAGGGTAAAATGAGGAGTGAAACCGTAAGGGACAAACCGAGCGATATAAATCTAGGGACGTGCAGTGTAAACAAGTGAACAATGCACTACGACGAGCATATATATATATCGTTCTACTTGAGGCATAGCAGGGTCTAGTTGCATAAGGCAAATATAGCATGCGAGGGTCCATTTATAAGCAAAGTTTCATTTTTATGTTCTAATGCAAGCAATACAAGTTGGGATTACTCCCTTATCTAGGTACGTTGTATTCTTTATTAGCATGAAGGGGGTAATTCACCGAGCGAATAGCATGTATCATCCATATTTTAAGTGTGCTGGCTAAGCAAAGACAAGTTCATTGTAGCCACCCACCTTAGCGATTATTCGCCTCGGTCGAGCGATGTAACGCCCCGCTCCAAACGGTTACTTATGGAACACTACGCTGCTTCGACTCGGTTGAGAATCGAGTCTTGGGGAAACCTTACCTCCAAATCAACACGGACGAAGTGCAATGAACCCTTCGAATTAATCGAACGGCTTCTATTAAAATAAGTCCAAGAGTTTTGTTGATTGCTTTGCTTCTTGGTTTTGTGTTGCTTTATGTTTTGAGTTGCTTTCGATGACTTGGGTTTCATGATTTCGCTTTCTCGCTTGCGCTTTCTTTTCGAATCGTAAGGGAAAGAGATTGAAGTATGCTAACCAAGTATTGTTGCATTTTCAAGACGCATAACCAAAGAGTGAACGTCGCTTAGGCTTCCCCATCCTCTCGTTCGATTCATTCGGTGAGTGGCTCAGGCCCTTCGATGAATCTTTCAGTTCACATGCCTAATGAAAAGAATCTCTAGTTCACTAAATGTTGCCTCACTAAAAAGATAAGCTAAAGAAATGAACTACATGCTTAAAGTATTATAATTATGCTTTTGCTATCAAATTATGTTGCATGTTCTTTGCCCCTATGCTGCTCGACCCGATTTATGGCAAGTCCCTATGTTTCGAATGTGTTATGTGGGAAAAGAATAAGAGATGGAAATTTGTGTGTTCGTTTCTTTGAACTGTGCATTGTAGTGTTATATCTGTTAGATATTTCATATCATGCATTGGTCTCGGACAACTTGTGCACAAGGTCTCGTCTCTCGAACGGTTCCTGGGACACTGGGAATCATTCTGTCCGGAAGAGATTTTTGGATCGCCCTGAGGTATACGGCTCGAAAGAGGGTCTAGTGGGGCGATATGTCTATTAGTGTTGTGCGGAACCCATGTGTCACAGCTGCTAGCACTCGGGTGTGTTGGTGAAGAGCTGAACCTTGGGTCACAGCTGCCGACACCCGCGCGTGCCAGTAAAGAGCTGAACCTTGGGCAATCGCTGCTAATCATGGGCTACCCATGGACCATCACATAGTTAGGAAGCATGCTAGGTTTACCTTCTTGCATACCTAACACTTGATGCCTATGTTCATTTACAAGTTATTCATATGCAAATTGTGGCTAACTTGTGTGTCTGCTGCAGGGATAACCGCTCGGCTGTGGGTAAGAATTATCATATGCATATGCTATATATCGTCTATGTTTCCTTACATGAATTGCTAAAAAGAAACTAAACAACGAGAAAGATCACCTATTAATGCTAGCTTCATATGCTTACTTAGTGTGGATTTCTAAGGTGAGTTTGGCCACGGTCGCTCACCAGTACATGTGGTAGTACTGACCCACGTTTGTGGGCAAATATCCAGGTACTGGAAGCGAGAGTTTGGCTAGCATCTTGAATCTGAATCAGTGTATGCGCACTCTTCCATAGGACTGTGTTCGTGCTGCTTCCTCCGTCGCTTCCCTCTTCAGTGGGCTACTTCTCTTCTGTTAGATATTTTGCTATTTTGGTCCTACTACAAGGATGTAATGTTTGGGCCTTGTGGCTAATTTTGGGAATACAAAAAGAGTTGTAAGCCTTCTAAGGCATATTTTGTAACTCAGCCAAGCAAGCACTTGTAATCCAAATCTTCAAGTATTCAATAAAAAGCAAGTATTTTGTGTGCCTATCAAATGTGTTCAACTTTGGTTCTCTGTATTTTACTCTGTGGCTATATATGTATATTTTTGTCTTCTTGTGTCTTATGCAGGTACATTGCCTGGTGCAAGCGCAACTTAGGCTTGCACGGCATCGCGCCCAAGCGAGGACGGGCGATTCCGTAGGGACCAAGCGAGGACGATCGGCCCCTACGGGATCGGGGCGCGACATGTGGTATCAGAGCATGGCTTTACGTCCTTGGCCTCTTCAAATGTCGTTTTCAAAAATGATATAAATTTTCAAGCGATTTCAAAAGTCCCGAATTTCGAAAATAGATTTTAAATCTATAAGAAGTAAATCGAGAGTATGAAAGGTCCCTAAGAGTATGAAAAACCCAACGCCCCATACAATAAGTCCATAATACGTTATGAGACTAATGCAAGCTACTCTCTTTTGCAGCAAAGATGACAAAAGCAGGTGCTAGTAATCCTGACACATCGTGCGCAATGAGCGTGAGCGATGATCAAATTGATAGACTGATTGGAATATTCCAGAACCAAAATGATCGGCATGCTGCACAACAAGAACGATTTGAGGCTCAGCAGCAACGAGCCGATGCTAGAGCCTTAGCACAACAGCAGCAGCTTGAGTCCCTGACTCAAATTGTGACAACACTAGTAGCACACTGTGGTGCATTTGGAACTGCTGCAACACCTATGACTGCCCCGACCATGCCTCAAGGAGCAGGAGTAGCAGAGACTAACGAGCCTCATCGTGCGGCCAGGAAGTCTACCTTTAAAGGCGCTGAGTTTCTGAAGTTGAACCCTCTGGAGTTTGAAGGCAGGACCACGCCGGATAAGGTGATGGACTGGATCGCAAAGATGGAGAGCTTGTTTAGCTTTGCTTCTATACCTGCGAACAAGAGGGTGGCGTGTGCAGATATGCAACTGCGGTTACGTGCACACGACTGGTGGGAAGTGAAGAAAGCAGATCTAGCCACCAAGCATCAGAATGGTAGGATCACTTGGGGAATGTTCAAGGAAGCATTCCTTGCACATTATCTTCAGCCCGCTATCAGACAGAGAAAGGAAGACGAGTTTACCGAACTTAAGCAAGGGAGCATGTCCGTCGAAGATTATGAGTCAGAATTCTCCAAACTTGCTAAGTTTGCTAGCTCGATGATTCCTGATGAGGGAGCCCGCACACATCGGTTCATAAAAGGCTTAAACGATAATCTGAGAAAAGATGTTATGAACCGGGAGTGCAAAACTTACATACAAGCCTTTGAGGCAGTGGTGCAGAATGAGCAGTTCACTCCACAAAGTGTTCCAGAAAAGGCACCGGCTCCTCGAAACCCTCCTACAAAAAGATACCACAATGGTGAGAAAAAAGGCCAAAACAGAGAAACAGGCCGACGCAAGTGGGAACCGTGGAAAAGTGTGCAACTTTTGTGGCCGTCAGGGTCACACCAGAGAAACATGTCGTCACATTACTAAGGGATGCTTTAAGTGTGGAAAGTTTGATCATATGATCCGTGATTGTCCAACCATTAAGGCCTTGGAAGCAGATGGGACTGAGACTCATGCTCCTCCGGTTCCTTCTCTGGAACCAACTGATCAAACTAGGAGGCCGAGAGTTTATCAGTTGAATATAGAGCGTGATGAGAGTGGATACGATGTTGGTGAGTCTGTTTCCTTTGATCTCTTGATGCATCGTATATCGCCTTCTTGATTTCTTAAGTTTCGTGGACGAAACTTCTTCTCAGTGGGGTAGTATGTAACGCTCTGCTCCAAACGGTTACTTATGGAATACTACGCTGCTTTAATTCGGTTGAGAATCGAGTCTCGGGGAAACCTTACCGCCAAATCAACACGGATGAAGTGCAATGAACCCTTCGAATTAATCGAACGGCTTCTATTGAAATAAGTCCAAGAGTTTTGTTGATTGCTTTGCTTCTTGGTTTTGTGTTGCTTTATGTTTTGAGTTGCTTTCGATGACTTGGGTTTCATGATTTCGCTTTCTCGCTTGCGCTTTCTTTTCGAATCGTAAGGGAAAGAGATTGAAGTATGCTAACCAAGTATTGTTGCATTTTTAGGACGCATAACCAAAGAGTGAACGTCGCTTAGGCTTCCCCATCCTCTCGTTCGATTCATTCGGTGAGTGGCTCAGGCCCTTCGATGAATCTTTCAGTTCACATGCCTAATGAAAAGAATCTCTAGTTCACTAAATGTTGCCTCACTAAAAAGATAAGCTAAAGAAATGAATTGCATGCTTAAAGTATTAGAATTATGCTTTTGCTATCAAATTATGTTGCATGTTCTTTGCCCCTATGTTGCTCGACCCGATTTATGGCAAGTCCCTATGTTTTGTCACGCCCCAGTCCCAAAATATCGAGGGACTAGACACGTGGCAATGGCCAGCAGCACACACCAATGGACAAACCCATTTTTAATAGATCCACCGGGGCGTACTTAAGCTGTAATACAACAATAAATAGGTCCAATAATATAAGTCACAGTCTATACTAATCTCATCCACAACAGATAATCACAGATCAAATGCCAGAATAAAAGCAAATAAATATAAACTGACATATCTCAATAAAAGTGTCTCGGAGGACAATCCGAGAATAAGTCTGATACATCAATGCAATAGACCGGAAATAAAGTAAATAGAAACAGAAATAAATGAGTAGATGAAGCCACTATTCAGGAGAAGTCCTCTGGTACGATCTCGTCCTCTGGCCCTGGTTCTGCTCTAATGTAGGCACCTGCTCCTGCTAATACTAATGCTAATGCTCCGGTCCTGTATACCTCGGGATAGATCTCGTCAGCTAATCCTGGAGACATAATCCGGATCCAGGTCCTCAGGGGACATAACAAGGTACAAAATAACTCAAGCCAAAATAAATGCAGTGCAGAATAGTCAATGAAATAGACAGGGTAAATATATAACCATCTATGTGAAATGCAAGTGAGAGCATCACTAGTACTCAGGCTGAAACCACTACAAGCTCTGTGTCGGGGAGCCGGTAGTAGTAATAATTATATATTTTACTATGTGTTTACTATGTATTTTATATATATGAAATCAGCCTGTAGCCTGTGTGTCTCTCCCCACCCCATGTAATCACACGTCTCATGTCCACGATGCCTCATGTCCATGTCACGCACGATCATATCTAATGCAGCAAGTCATCTAATGTCTATGAATATAATGTCTATGCCATAAAGCCTGTACCCTATACAGAATCACCATGAATATCTCAGGACGATTCTGTCTCATGAATAGTATCAAGTGTCCTGGGTCAGAGTGTACTTGCTAAGACAAGTACGAGAATGTAAAGGGTCACGATATCCATGTCTATGTGACGTTACACAATTCCGCGTACGGTGTTGGCACCCGACTATTAATCGGACGCTAAGTAAAGTCACACGGTCCTAGGTCAAGCATGCACAACAATATAAATGAGTCAAGGAAAATATGTAACAAGACTGCAAGGTTGGCAAGGTACACTTGCCTGGGGTTCTAGCTCCAACTGTAGCTCTGGTATCAGCGGGTTCTGCAGGGACTCCTCCGATTGCTGAAATAAACATCACCATCAGATTCAGAAAATATCAAATAGCTAGAAACGCCTGTCCTTGAGTCCAATTTGGACACAGGGGCAAAAATCACAGTTTCGGGCCAAAGCGGGGTCCACATGTGGGCCGCTTTGCACCGAAAATGCGTCAGGGTCAAAGGTCTCCAAATTCGTTAAATTTAGTGTCAACAGGTCCAGAATGATGATACGAACCCAACGGAACTTCCAGAATTGGATTCCGATGAGCCGATCACAAAAGCGCCCGTCAAGTGGGGCCTGTGGGGCCCACGATACACGATTTTGTCAACGTTCTCAGAATTGAACCAAACTTGGGACACAGGACCAGCGTATTGCTACGAGTCCGATGGCACAAGTTTTGTTTCGATCCGACGTGTGTACACAAAGTTACAACGTATTCCAGAACAGGCGAATACGGGGCGGTGTCGGCGGATACGCGTTGATTCCGGTGTGCACGCACATCCAAATCAACTTCTGCGAAATCCGACATGTCCGTATCGACGGTGCGCACGTTTCAGTAAATACCGCACGTGACCAAGTCGTCCCGTTTGGCGGGGCGCACTCAGTTCTGGGGTAAAATAAGGTGTTAGTTTTCCTGTTTTTGGATCGCGGTTTGCGATCACCACAGGACGCGACGCACCGAGCGGGTTGTACGGGCATCTAGAGGGTTATACAGTCTACGCGACACAACTGACGGAACGGAAAACGGAATAACTAGGAGAGAGAACGGGTTACCTGAACAGGGCTCCGTGAACCGAAGATTTCTCGTGTCCGGGATGCTGTCTCGTGTCCTGGTCACCGTGTCCTAACACGTGGATACGAGGTTCCCGTGTCCGATTCGAACCAATCTGAGTTATCAACACTCCTCGACCAAGTTGAACCGTCATGGAGAAGTTTGCCGAAGACTTGGCCAGGTATCGGATCACCCCGTCGATCCCAGAAAACTAGAAGCCTCCACGACTAGGTTCGTCGATGATGATAATGATGATTTCGAACCTCTTGTCGGTGGACAGCGAACAGAGCCTCGTCTCTTCCACAGGAGAAGAGGCCAGAACAGCACTTCGTCGCCGGACTGATCGAAATGTCGCCACACCGTTCGGTGCCGGAGTTGCTCACCACCGTCATCGTCATGGTTGCTGCCGAGAAGAAGTCGACAGCCGTCGACTCGCCACCGCGAAGATCGTCGGAGCTCGTAGGCACACGACCAGAGCTGCTCGTCAGTCACCTAGAATGCCGGAGCCATGAGTATCACCGGAGATCGGTGAAGCTCGTCGAGTTGTCGTTGATGGACCGCCGGGATCGTCGCTACTGGTCGGAGCTCGTGTCGGTCGGAGAGCTACATGTCGGCAAGAAGGACTCATCGGAGTTCGCCCTGCGCGGAGGAAGAAGCGCCGCCTGATCTCTCCCCGAGTTGGGGTTGGATCGAACGCGGGCGGTGCGCCGCCGGAGTCGGGCCGGAGGGAGGTCAGGGAAAGGGGGGTGGCGGCTGACGGCTAGGGTTAGGGATTTATTTTTTATTTTTATTTTTTTATTTTGTGGAGAAAACTAGGAGAAATATGTATTTATACATGCAGAAATTGGGCTTGGGTTTGACCTAGGATTTGGGCTGGGTCAATGTTCCTTGGGCTTGGCTTCGGCTCTCATGGGGATGTTGGGTGTTTGGCACGGGTTTAATTAGGTTTAATTCTACATTAGTTTTTAGGGCTTTAAAAATGCTTCTGGGGTCCAATAAATTCCTGAAAAATTACCCTATGTCTAGTTTTCCATTTCACACCATAAAATATTATTTCCATAATATTTTAATATTAATTAACAGCAATTAAAAATCCTTTAATCATAAAATACCTTAGTTTTAATTCCTAAAAATTACAGAAAAATTAGGAAAATCGTTTTTAAAAATTTTGAAAAAAATCAGGGGGCTTACAATCTACCCAACTTAAAACAATTTCGTCCTCGAAATTAAACTAGGGTAGGGTCTCTCTATCAAATCTCACTTGGTTACAGTCTAAAGAATTTCTCCTAAGTGAATATTGCGGTCTCTACCCAACTTAGAATTTACCCATCTATTATCTAAGGCTATACATCTAAGAAAGCTATGCCCCAACTTACTTAATCACGTTATTGAATCCTCAAAGTTTTTAACACCAAACATATCCTCTATGATATGCCCTTAATTATATATAAAAGGGTCATCAACAATACGACCGGCCTGTGGGGTATATCTAGTACTGTCTATATATCAAACTCATACCAAGCACGAGGTTTCGTCTTTCCGAAATAAGGAAAGACGGAGATCAATAATAAAGAGTTCAAGGGTGAGGTAATATAATAGAAGTATCGGGGTCAAGGCGTTTAAAGAATTCAAATAGGAATTGTCAAGCAGTTGTGGATTGAAATCCTATTCTGGTAATTCCTATTCACATGCTCGCATCGGTACAGTTATGTAGCAGATACGACATACTCAGACCTATCTAGAGGGCAAGTACATTTGTCTACTAATCACTATATATCTCAATCCACGTACGGTGGTTATGCGAAGGGGCGAACCAAGCGCACTATGGTTGATCAGACCGCAGTACACTGATTCTGAAACGTATCAATGTGTTAACCCACTAATACATATATCATGATCAAGCTCGATAGAAGAGTAAGCTTGCAAAACTAGGCTATATTAGCAGCATAAGTCAAGGTAGTACAATAATTATAAGTACGCTAGATGATGATGAAAGGAGGTACAAATTAATTCAAGTTCACAAAGACAAAAACAAAATAAGCAATAATAAAAGACTTTACAATCTCTACAGTTATCATACAACCTCCTTGTCTAAGTTGCTAGTCGACCAAGTAGGACATGGACCTCTAACTTCTATCGTCTGAATAAACACTATCTTCTCATGCAAGTCTAAAGTTGTGTCATCCTAGTTCACTTCATCCATGGGTCAATAGGGCTAGGTGGTACTATGTTGTGAGGCATACTACCAATCTTAAAACAATAAACAAATACTGAAATCGTCTTAAGGATACCGTGGAAACTCTTGTTAAGGTCTACAAGAAAGGGTCTTAGTACCTATTAGGGTATCCTACTATATTACATAGGTCATGGTCGTCTTAAGCCTCAGTCATAGTGCTGATAGAACAAGTGTCGATAGTAAGAACAGAAGAGTTACTGGCCGTCAAGGGTAAGGGATATAACTTGTATCGAGGTGGGGGTACTAATTACGTGACTTAAAGCTAAGGGGTAATCATTAGGTCATAATCTACAATAATAACTTAAACTGTCAAGTTCTAATTACCAATTACATAGTAAAAATTTTAGAGTAACAACCAAAATAAACAATAAGAGGCGCACATGAATCAAGGCAGGATGCAAGTCAAGAAATTAATTCGAATTCGATATAGATGTCAAGAACGATTCAAGCAAGTGGATGAGATTCAAAAACTTATCCTATTCTTATTGCAGGCTTGCTCGGTCCCTAAGTTAAAACCGAACAATTTAGTCGTAGACCTGCATGGGCTACCACAAAAACCATGTCATGCCCCAGTCCCAAAATATCGAGGGACTAGACACGTGGCAATGGCCAGCAGCACACACCGATGGACAAACCCAATTTAATAGATCCACCGGGGCGTACTTAAGCTGTAATACAACAATAAATAGGTCCAATAATACAAGTCACAGTCTATACTAATCTCATCCACAACAGATAATCACAGATCAAATGCCAGAATAAAAGCAAATAAATATAAACTGACATATCTCAATAAAAGTGTCTCGGAGGACAATCCGAGAATAAGTCTGATACATCAATGCAATAGACCAAAAATAAAGTAAATAGAAACAGAAATAAATGAGTAGATGAAGCCACTACTCAGGAGAAGTCCTCTGGTACGATCTCGTCCTCTGGCCCTGGTTCTGCTCTAATGTAGGCACCTGCTCCTGCTAATGCTAATGCTAATGCTCCGGTCCCGTATACCTCGGGATAGATCTCGTCAGCTAATCCTGGGGACATAATCCGGATCCAGGTCCTCAGGGGACATAACAAGGTACAAAATAACTCAAGCCAAAATAAATGCAGTGCAGAATAGTCAATGAAATAGACAGGGTAAATATATAACCATCTATGTGAAATGCAAGTGAGAGCATCACTAGTACTCAGGCTGAAACCACTACAAGCTCTGTGTCGGGGAGCCGGTAGCAGTAATAACTATATATTTTACTATGTGTTTACTATGTATTTTATATATATGAAATCATCCTGTAGCCTGTGTGTCTCTCCCCACCCCATGTAATCACACGTCTCATGTCCACGATGCCTCATGTCCATGTCACGCACGATCATATCTAATGCAGCAAGTCATCTAATGTCTATGAATATAATGTCTATGCCATAAAGCCTGTATCCTATACAGAATCACCACGAATATCTCAGGACGATTCTGTCTCATGAATAGTGTCAAGTATCCTGGGTCAGAGTGTACTTGCTAAGACAAGTACGAGAATGTAAAGGGTCACGATATCCATGTCTATGTGACGTTACACAACTCCGCGTACGGTGTTGGCACCCGACTATTAATCGGACGCTAAGTAAAGTCACGCGGTCCTAGGTCAAGCATGCACAACAATATAAATGAGTCAAGGAAAATATGTAACAAGACTGCAAGGTTGGCAAGGTACACTTGCCTGGGGTTCTGGCTCCAATTGTAGCTCTGGTATCAGCGGGTTCTGCAGGGACTCCTCTGGTTGCTGAAATAAACATCACCATCAGATTCAGAAAATATCAAATAGCTCAAAACGCCTGTCCTTGAGTCCAATTTGGACACAGGGGCAAAAATCACAGTTTCGGGCCAAAGCGGGGTCCACATGTGGGCCGCTTTGCACCGAAAACGCGTCAGGGTCAAAGGTCTCCAAATTCGTCAAATTTAGTGTCAACAGGTCCAGAATGATGATACGAACCCAAGGAACTTCCAGAATTGGATTCCGATGAGCCGATCACAAAAGCGCCCGTCAAGTGGGGCCTGTGGGGCCCACGATACACGATTTTGTCAACGTTCTCAGAATCGAACCAAACTTGGGACACAGGACCAGCGTATTGCTACGAGTCCGATGGCGCAAGTTTTGTCTCGATCCGACGTGTGTACACAAAGTTACAACGTGTTCCAGAACAGGCGGATACGGTGCGGTGTCGGCGGATACGCGTTGATTTCGGTGTGCACGCACATCCAAATCAACTTCTGTAAAATCCCACATGTCCGTATCGACGGCGCGCACATTTTGGTAAATACCGCACGTGACCAAGTCGTCCCGTTTGACGGGGCGCACTCAGTTCCGGGGTGAAACAAGGCGTTGGTTTTCCTGTTTTTGGATCGCGGTTTGCGATCACCACAGGACGCGACGCACCGAGCGGGTTGCACGGGCATCGAGAGGGTTATACAGTCTACGCGACACAACTGACGGAACGGAAAACGGAATAACTAGGAGAGAGAACGGGTTACCTGAACAGGGCTCCGTGAACCAAAGATTTCTCGTGTCCGGGATGCTGTCTCGTGTCCTGGTCACCGTGTCCTAACACGTGGATACGAGGTTCCCGTGTCCGATTCGAACCAATCTGAGTTATCAACACTCCTCAACCAAGTTGAACCGTCGCGGAGAAGTTTGTCGAAGACTTGGCCAGGTATCGGATTACCCCGTCGATCCCAGAAAACTAGAAGCCTCCACGACTAGGTTCGTCGATGATGATGATGATGATTTTGAACCTCTTGTCGGTGGACAGCGAACAGAGCCTCGTCTCTTCCACAGGAGAAGAGGCCAGAACAGCACTTCGTCGTCGGACTGATCGAAATGTCGCCCCACCGTTCGGTGCCGGAGTTGCTCACCACCGTCATCGTCATGGTTGCTGCCGAGAAGAAGTCGACAGCCGTACGTCGACTCGCCACCGCGGAGATCGTCGGAGCTCGTAGGCACACGACCAGAGCTGTTCGTCAGTCACCTAGAACGCCGAAGCCACGAGTATCACCGGAGATCGGTGAAGCTCGTCGAGTTGTCGTTGATGGACCGCCGGGATCGTCGCCACTGGTCGGAGCTCGTGTCGGTCGGAGAGCTACATGTCGGCAAGAAGGACTCGTCAGAGTTCGCCTTGCGCGGAGGAAGAAGCGCCGCCTGATCTCTCCCCGAGTTGGGGTTGGATCGGACGCGGGCGGTGCGCCGCCGGAGTCGGGCCGGAGGGAGGTCAGGGAAAGGGGGGTGGCGGCTGACGGCTAGGGTTAGGGATTTATTATTATTTTTTCTTTTTTTATTTTGTGGAGAAAACTAGGAGAAATATGTATTTATACATGCATAAATTGGGCTTGGGTTTGACCTAGGATTTGGGCTGGGTCAATGCTCCTTGGGCTTGGCTTCGGCTCTCATGGGGATGTTGGGTGTTTGGCACGGGTTTAATTAGGTTTAATTCTATATTAGTTTTTAGGGCTTTAAAAATGCTTCCGGGGTCCAATAAATTCCCGAAAAATTACCCTATGTCTAGTTTTCCATTTCACACCATAAAATATTATTTCTATAATATTTTAATATAAATTAACAGCAATTAAAAATCTTTTAATCACAAAATACCTTAGTTTTAATTCCTAAAAATTACAGAAAAATTAGGAAAATCGTTTTTAAAAATTTTGAAAAAAATCAGGGGGCTTACATGTTTCGAATGTGTTATGTGGGAAAAGAATAAGAGATGGAAATTTGTGTGTTCGTTTCTTTGAACTGTGCATTGTAGTGTTATATCTGCTAGATGTTTCATATCATGCATTGGTCTCGGACAACTTGTGCACAAGGTCTCGTCTCTCGAACGGTTCCTGGGGCACTGGGAATCGTTCGGTCCGGAAGAGATTTTTGGATCGCCCTGAGGTATACGGCTCGAAAGGGGGTCTAGTGGGGCGATATGTCTATTAGTGTTGTGGGGAACCCATGTGTCACAGCTGCTAGCACTCGGGTGTGTTGGTGAAGAGCTGAACCTTGGGTCACAGCTGCCGACACCCGCGCATCCCAGTGAAGAGCTGAACCTTGGGCAATCGCTTCTAATCATGGGCTACCCATGGACCATCACATAGTTAGGAAGCATGCTAGGTTTACCTTCTTGCATACCTAACACTTGATGCCTATGTTCATTTACAAGTTATTCATATGCAAATTGTGGCTAACTTGTGTGTCTGCTGCAGGGATAACCGCTCGGCTGTGGGTAAGAATTATCATATGCATATGCTATATATCGTCTATGTTTCCTTACATAAATTGCTAAAAAGAAACTAGACAACGAGAAAGATCACCTATTAATGCTAGCTTCATATGCTTACTTAGTGTGGATTTCTAAGGTGAGTTTGGCCACGATCGCTCACCAGTACATGTGGTAGTACTGACCCACGTTTGTGGGCAAATATCCAGGTACTGGAAGCGAGAGTTTGGCTAGCATCTTGAATCTGAATCAGTGTGTGCGCACTCTTCCATAGGACTGTGTTCGTGCTGCTTCCTCCGTCGCTTCCCTCTTCAGTGGGCTACTTCTCTTCTGTTAGATGTTTTGCTATTTTGGTCCTACTACAAGGATGTAATGTTTGGGCGTTGTGGCTAATTTTGGGAATACAAAAAGAGTTGTAAGCCTTCTAAGGCATATTTTGTAACTCAGCCAAGCAAGCACTTGTAATCCAAATCTTCAAGTATTCAATAAAAAGCAAGTATTTTGTGTGCCTATCAAATGTGTTCAACTTTGGTTCTCTGCATTTTACTCTGTGGCTATATATGTATATTTTTGTCTTCTTGTGTCTTGTCCAGGTACGTTGCCTGGTGCAAGCGCAACTTAGGCTTTCACGGTATCGCGCCCAAGCGAGGACGGGCGGTTCCGTAGGGACCAAGCGAGGACGATCGGCACCTACGGGATCGGGGCGCGACAGGTGGTATCAGAGCATGGCTTTACGTCCTTGGCCTCTTCAAATGTCGTTTTCGAAAATGATATAAATTTTTAAGCGATTTCAAAAGTCCCGAATTTCGAAAATAGATTTCAAATCTATAAGAAGTAAATCGAGAGTATGAAAGGTCCCTAAGAGTATGAAAAACCCAACGCCCCATACAATAAGTCCATAATACGTTATGAGACTAATGCAAGCTACTCTCTTTTGCAGCAAAGATGACAAAAGCAGGTGCTAGTAATCCTGACACATCGCGCGCAACGAGCGTGAGCGATGATCAAATTGATAGACTGATTGGAATATTCTAGAACCAAAATGATCGGCATGCTGCACAACAAGAACGATTTGAGGCTCAGCAGCAACGAGCCGATGCTAGAGCCTTAGCACAACAGCAGCAGCTTGAGTCCCTGACTCAAATTGTGACAACACTAGTAGCACACTGTGGTGCATTTGGAACTGCTGCAACACCTATGACTGCCCCGACCATGCCTCAAGGAGCAGGAGTAGCAGAGACTAACGAGCCTCATCGTGCGGCCGGAAAGTCTATTTTGGTCCTACTACAAGGATGTAATGTTTGGGCATTGTGGCTAATTTTGGGAATACAAAAAGAGTTGTAAGCCTTCTAAGGCATATTTTGTAACTCAGCCAAGCAAGCACTTGTAATCCAAATCTTCAGGTATTCAATAAAAAGCAAGTATTTTGTGTGCCTATCAAATGTGTTCAACTTTGGTTCTCTGCATTTTATTCTGTGGCTATATATGTATATTTTCGTCTTCTTGTGTCTTGTGCAGGTACGTTGCCTGGTGCAAGTACAACTTAGGCTTGCACGGCATCGCGCCCAAGCGAGGACTAGCGGTTCCGTAGGGACCAAGCGAGGACGATCGGCCCCTACGGGATCGGGGCGCGACAAGCGATACTCCGAGCGAGCCTCTGAAAGCCTAAGCCGGAACTCCTGAAGGGACAAGTCGGGAAATTCTTTTGCCTTAAACGAGTATTCTCGCTGAGCAAAGCGGGTCGGGTCATTGCACTTTTATCGTTTGAATCGGTTGTCTACTTGGACAGAACGGGTCATCACATTATACACCAATCAGAAAAAGTCTCATCCTCGAGACTTCCTGAGCGCAAGCCGTTCTATCGTGTTGCATGTTTGCTAGGTCGGTCTTATTGAGTTACTCTATGATCCAATCCAAGTTCTGACTCGGTCTCAATTGTGCCTTGGCGCGGAACATATTGCTTAATACGGGGTACGATATGATCTATCTTGAATGATGATCTAAGGCTGAGGCAAACTTACACAAGTCGTTATACTTGTCCATGCGAATATTTACTTGCACTAGCATTCAAGATCAGCATATCGCGAGTCTAGATCTTGCACATATTCAAAGTGCACCTCAAACATATGCATGTCAACCAACTTAGCGATAGCGAAGTCTTAGCACTCGAGTTTCACATATCATTGAGTCTTGGATCGTGCACACGTTCAGGGCGTCCCTCAAATATATACATTCAACCAAACTTAGAGATAGTAAAATCGGACAAGCTACTTGCGAAAATCTCAAGGGTCTCGTTTTATGAATCACGATAATACTTCCAACAGGGTCGTAAAATCCAAGTCATTTCTATTCCAACTCAATTCAAGTTTTGCACTGCCGTTAAGCATGATCTATTCGGTCTACCGACTAGCGTCCATCAGTTTGAGTCAAACATAGCACACACTTACCGTTCCAAGTCTAACTCTAAGCCTTGTTGCCCCAGTTCTATAGCTTTGTTCAAGCAATATGCTAAAGTCGGTCACACAAGTACATTCACTCGGCATAGGGTCATCTGCCTAATTACTATGTCAGCTCACAAGGTCATAGTTACAAGTTCAAGCACACGATTTATCGTGCAAATTCGTCGCATGATGCTCGCCCCAATTTCTAAGGTCAAACCATTGTTCATTTGTACGAGATATTCTACCCAAGCTCGTTTCACTCAGATTTCTAAACATCGATCATGGATTATCCTACTCTCATAACATGTTCGTTCGTACATGGTTCGAGTCCGTTCAGTAAAATCCATAATATATCCAAGATGCCGGACAAGCCTAGTAATTTGCATAGTCTATCTCCTTAAGTATTTTGATAGAATCCATATATCCATTCCAAGTCTAGACCACCAAGCCAAGATTCAATTCTAAACCTTTGTTTATAACTCCAAGTCGTCCAACAAGATTCACGTATCCGTTCACGAAACCATCAAGCATGATTTATTGCAGGTTCTAGGCTAACTTATCCCTGAAACATTTTTGATTCACTTGTATTTCCAAAAAAATTCTTATCGTGTCGAACCAAAAGTCAAGACGATCCATCAGTTGTCATGCTTCGGTCTTTCGCAAGTTCGATCATCCTCATTGGACGTGAGATCATCACATCAACGCTTCCGCTGGATAATCGTCCTAATCCGGGTGTGACGCATGCACGAGCATAGAGTTACGCTTGCACAAGACAAAACTATTTGAACGTTATGGTTATCTTCGAAATGATCGAGATACCTTAATATTTTACCTTGCTTCATCCAAGTTATATATAAAATCCATCAAGTCATGTCCGTTCATGCAGTAGTTATAATTCGTCTACCCAAATTATCCAACTTCAATATTACCGTTCGGTAAATCCATAGTCTACTTCTGGCACTCCTCAAGAAACTAAGTTTCAAATATTCAAGCCCAAGTCTATCCACTTTTGATACGTTCTATTCATCGAGTTTGTTTGGAATAATCACTGAACATGTTTCCGTGAGTTCGATCATCCTCGTCGTACGTGAAATTACTACGCTGGTGCTCTCGCAGGATAATCGTTCTCGTTGGGACTGATTTCGAAGGTTATCGTTTTGAACTGGATTCAAAATTGTTCTTCCAAACTCCAAGTCAAATCTGTTATCGCTCACACTTCTATTAAAGCGATATTGTATTCAAGTTCAGTCCGTTTGTTTCAATCCGAAAATCGTTCGTACGATACTCCAAGTTTCTAACAAGTTTCCTTAACCAAGATATCGATTTCCATTTCCGTGAATCCCTATTCGATATAAGCCTTATCACTTATTCAAGACATTCTTAACTTCATTCTATCCAATTATCGTACGAGACCTATGAATCTGTTTGAACATTTCTAAATGATCCATACACTACTCGAAATCGAGTCACCCAATCAAATCCTTAATCATGTTCGCATCAATCGCTAGCATATTCACCAAGTCGTTCCTAAGAATTCCTGCATGATACTTTGGTATCACCTGATAAATCTTAGTCTCGTATATATCCCGTTGATAGTCATCCAAGTAACCATATTCGATTTGTATCTTCTGATACGAAATACCGTTCGAGCTATTTTCCTAAAATCCAAACACGATACTCTATATTCGCCTAAGCGATAAACTGATAATTTTTCAATCGGTTGCCATTCTAAGTCTGACTTGTCTTATTCCTGAATGATATTCCAATCTCGTTGCAACTAGCTTGCACCAAAAAAGTTCTTGGCGCGTGATAGTCAACACAACTTAGCCGAAAGGTTGTATGCATAGTTAACGATTCGGGCGATATTCTATTCCGTACACTAACCAGTTGGGTAATCACGTATAAGTATTCAGGTTCGCACATAACTTGCAAATTCTAGCACGAGTCTATTCCAACCAAGCCTAACACAGGTCGGCACAAAGGCCTTCGCATCACGATTTCGTACAGGCAATCATATCATTCACATGCAACTTTTGAAAGTATTTAGACTCATTGTTTGAAAAATTCTGATGAGACATTGAGAGAGAGAGAGCGTATGCACATAACCCACGAACGAGCTTTCAAAACTGAGAAAATCGAAATAAAGTCCAAAGGCGTAAAGCCATGCTCTGATACCAATATGTCATGCCCCAATCTCCCACAGGCAATTGGCCGTCCTCGCTGGGCGTGAATCACTACACCAGCGCTCCCGCAGGACGATCTCTTTATCCATCTGGGCGTGATCTCGTACTCGCGTAAGCCGCGCCCGTGCAAGGACATGATCTGAACAGGCGGTAAGAGGTCTAAGCTACAGAGTCACACAGATTGTCGAATTTATGCAGCGGAATAATAAATGCATAGGCATTTGGTAACAAGTTCACAGAGTCGTCAATAGCGGAAGCATTGAATAACACAACTATAGAAGTAAAATAAACTCTTTATTGATATTGAACAAGTGTTACAAGCGGCGCTGGGCCGAGATTATAAGTCACTGAAGCCTCTCTCTCTGAAACAGTAAAAGCATGCCAAGTGGCTACATTTGTGGAATGATACATAGGAAAATTTTTAACATTATGTCTTGAATATGTGCTTCAGTTCCAGACGCAATGCTCCAAGGCTCCAGAGTGAACTCCACACCTTAGCACGCACGAAGGAGGCATCCGTACCGAATGAGGTTCTTTCGCACCCTGCAAGCAATCTGGTGGGTTATCAGTACATGAATGCACTGGTGGGGAGGCTTCTCGCCCGCTCGACAAATCCAAGCATGTTATATAGGTTCCGTGCACCATCTATTAAGTTATCTTTCTATTCTTGTCTTAGGATCAGTTTTATGGCAATAATGAATAGCCTAACTCGTGTGGCAGTGCGCCGTGCGATATAAAGAAATACGGTGAGACTTACCAACTTACCATTCGTCCTTTCCCGTCAAAGGAAAACCAAGTTAAATCAAGCACGAGTATTTATAAAGAAAACCATGGGCAATAGCATATGCAAATACTGTGTCGTGAATGAGGTTATGTTTCGGGTGCATGATTACACTGATTATCAGGTGTGTCGTAGAAGATGTTCAAGTGTTCTATATGTACAAGTGTGTTATACTTAAGATCGTTCAGGTGTTTCCGGATTTCTAGATGTGATGCAATGACTCGCACGCGAATTGCCGCTAAGCGATGATGTCTTATCTATATGAACAAGAGGTCACTGGCACGACGCCATAGTTGGACGGTGTAGTCTCAGTCGGAATGGTGTGCAAGCAGGAATATAGGGCATTGCATATACATCCCGCTCATAGCAGGCGACTACAGTTTAGGAGTTTCAACCGTTCGAATCGGCCCTGGTGCCCTGGAGACCATCCGCGGAACGAGATCCGAAGATCTTCCTTGTGCACCAAGTTGTCCTATGACCATACAAGTCACTAATCTTCCGGGCCTCAGGTCAGGTACAAGAAGAAGTCAGGATATATCAGGTGCAAGTTCAAGGCAGGATTGTTCACAATATATGTATCGACTCCCCGAGCCATTTAATTCAGTATAGGACGGGTATTGCTCCACGAGCTATGATTCTTGGATTATTGACTTGGTGCAAATCCCTTGGTTCGGGAACTGCCTTGGCAACTTAACGGTCCTGTATACTTTCAGGTTCATTCTTGCACATAACGACTATTCTATAGTCTTCCGGGGAACTTAGATGAATGCATGACAAGGTAGTGTTATCCGGCCGTGGCATGAATTATGTGACAATCATTGAATCGAGGCAACGAGTCCAAGTTAACATATAAGCAGGCAAGCATTACATTCGTAAGAAAATATATATCTTTACATTTTGTATGGGCCTAAGGGTAAAACGAGGAGTGAAATCGTAAAGGACATACCGAGCGATATAAATCTAGGTAAGTACAGTGTAAACAAGTGAACAATGCACTACGAAGAGCATATATATATCGTTTTACTTTAGGCATAGCGGGGTCTAATTGTACAAGGCAAAGGTATCATGCAAGGGTCCATTTATAAGCAAAGTTTCATTTCCATGTTCTAACACAAGCAATACAAGTTGGGATTACTCCCTTAGCTAGGTGCATTATATTCTTTATTAGCATGCAGGGGTGATTCACCTAGCGACTAGCATGTATCATCCATATTTTAAGTGTGCTGGCTAAGCAAAGACAAGTTCATCGTAGCCACCCACCTTAGCGATGATTCACCTTGGTCGAGCGATACTCCGAGCGAGCCTCTGAAAGCCTAAGGCGGAACTCCTGAAGGGCCAAGTCGGAAAATCCTTTTGCCTCAAACGAGTATTCTCGCTGAGAAAAGCGGGTCGGGTCATTGCACTTTTGCCATTTGAATCGGCTCTCCACTTGGACGGAATGGGTCGTCACGGTGCCTGGCGTATGTGAAGCTTCCGGACTTGAAGATTCAGAAGCTGAGTACGAGGACTACCAAGACCATCTTCCTGGGATATGCTAAACAGAGTGATGCTCGAAGGTTTCTTGATATTAAGTAAAATTATATCATCGAATCTCGTGACGCAGAATTCTTTGAAGATAAGTTTGTAAGGCACAAGAACATTGTTATCGCAGATATTCCGGAGAATAGTGTAAGTGCATATGAGGGCAACACTTCCAATAAAGATGTAGTCCAAGAAGAAGTTGTCATTCCAAAGACAACGTTCGAACCAGAACTCGCAGAGCCGGTGTCTAAACGAGTAAGGAGACACAAGGTCGAAGATGATTTCATCACCTATCATGTGGAAGCAGATCCGCTTACCTATGATAAGGTGATGAAGGCCAGAGATGCTATCTTCTGGAAGGAGGCTATCAATAATGAGTATGATTTAATAACCTCCAGCAACACTTGGGTGTTTATCGATCTACCTTGTAAAACCCCTAATTTTAAAAACCATATTAATTATTTAATTAATTATTTAATTGATTTATAGTAATTATTAGCTAATTAGGAGAAATAGAATTTATTGGATTTTTTATTTTTAGGTAATTATGCATTAAGAGGATTTACGGAGCAATTATAATTTTACCTTAATTATTTTTATGTAGGAGACCCTATGGACAGCTGAGTAGATTTATTGTATGCACTAATAAAATTTCTAAAATTTTCTATATATATATATATATATATATATATATACATATATATATATATGGTTTATTAAATAGAAATAGATAAGAAAAGAAATTAGAAAAGAATTATAAAAAGGAAAAGAAAAAGGAAAAAGAAGAAGAAGAAAGAATTAGAAATAAGCAAACCCAAACCCATTAGTTACAAAACCCTAACCCGCTACCCGCGTTCACCCGCAACAGCAGCAGCTAGCGGCCCAGCTTTTCCCCCGCGCGCAGTAAGGACCCGATCCCTCCCCTCTACTTATATATATAAGTAATATAAAGCTCATAAACCCTAACCCTAAGCTTCCACCCCAGAGCTGCGAGTTCTGCCGCCGCGACACCACCGCCGGAGCCCTAGCGTCGCCCGCCGCCGCTCGTCGCCGTCCGCGTCAACGCGCTCACGCTACAGAATTTGACTGCAGCGAAGCCCTGTTCATGACTCGTTTTTCGTGCCATCGCTCGACCAAACTCAACACCGTCTTCACCGGTATGTTCATGACCTACCCCCCTTCCAATACTGTACATTAGTTTACCTCGAACAGCACGTAAACCTAGGCAAAAACCGAGACCAAGTTGGCGAAAAACGACAACTTTTAGAACGCAGAAAACTGCGGTAACTACCCATGTTTAAGTACTCGTATCTCCCACCACAGAGATCCGAATTTAGTTTTTCTTTTTGGTATGTGAAGACCACCTAACCTAGATTAATTCCTGTCAATCACAATATTTTATAATTTGCTGTATGTAGAATTAAAATAGATTGAAAATCCTGAAAAACCTACTTTTTTAATTTCTAAAATTTGTGATACGGAGCACGTCCCGCCAAATGGGACCACCCCATCGCGTACCAAGTGCACCGCAAGACGCGCACGGTATACTCAGATGTGTGGGCTTTCGCAAAAACTGATTTGGATGCGTGTGCGTGTCGAAATCAGCCCGTGTTCGCAAAAATTCTCCGTATGGTAACTTTTGTAAAATCTTGCGCCATTTAGTGTACGCTCGTCAGAATTTGACGAAACTTGCCTTATTGGACTCGTGGTATCGCGCTGGTCCTGTGACCCAATTTTTACACAATTCTGAGATAGTTGACCAAGCCACATATTGGCGGGCCCCATGGTTGACTTTTTGGGCGAATTTATGTTCGGCTCACCGGAATTCAAAATTGGATATAACGATGAGTTCGTACTGACCTTTAGAATTTGTTTGACCTATAATTTGTCCCATTTAGAGACATTTATCCTTGGCACACTTTTCGGTGCAAATTGGGCCACATGTGGACCCCACTTTGACCTAAAATTATCGTTTTGCCCCTGTGTCCAAATTGGACAAAAGGGTAGTATTTTTTAGCTATTTTGCTGATTCTGTAAATGTTGGTAATGTCTATTTCAGCATCCGGAGATGTTTATTCGGAGGCCGTAGTTCCCGATCCCTTGTCCTTGACATCTGGATGTTATATTTTGCAGCTCTCTTGCCAGACAAGTATACCTTGTCTTGTTGTACTGTTTAAATTCTGTATTATTAGTTGCATATTTACTTATTTTAATATTATATAACTGTGCGTGTCCGAGAGAGACTCGGGTGCAGTCAACGAAGACATTGACGTTAGGACTTGTGTCTGACCTAGTGTCTAGTAGACCCACCTAAAGTTGTAGAGTTACCGGTATGACTTCCCAGGCCTTGACACATTTCTTACACGTGTTGTGAGTCTCGTGTAGGGCACGAACTTGCGTATGCGGTTGGCCACCTGTACGTGTAGGTCGTGCGACGGATAGGGTATAACTGCTAATAGTGATGCATGTTAGAAGACTTAGCAGTTATTAGTAGTTGGAGCATAGGCTATTATAGTACAAAGGTCCAATTCTTGTCCTTGTTTGGTTGTAAGGTTGGACTATTGTTCTAACGATAGATAATGAGCCAGAGTTACGGCACCGATACTTGCACTCCGTTTCGGTGTAGTAGCTACAGTGTATTGTGGATACAACATGCATAAATCATTGGGCGGGAAGGACGACTAGTAGGCGTATGGGATACCCACTTCCTTTATTCAGATTCCCCGTTCTACGGAGCGGTATGGACGTTATATTATACAGATTCTCCGTTCTACGGAGCGGTATGGACGTTATACTATTCAGATTCCCCGTTCTACGGAGCGGTATGGACGTTATATTATGCATATTCCCCGTTCTATGAAGCGGTATGGACGTTATTATATTACATAGCGCCCTTATTATGGGGGCATATGTGGCATATACTAGCCAGTTGTCACGATTGGTGAATTACGTCAGCATATGTCTAGCCTACACTTTCCCATACACTCAAAGTTGTCCTCAAATTGCATTCACTTAGATGGTTAGCGCACCCCTTTTATTTATTCAGTATTTACTTTATGGCATACCTCTATGTATCTTGTTATGTCCCTCTGAGGACCTGGTCCCTTTCCAGGTGTAGATGTTCATGAGTATTCGCAGGAGCGCAGATCCGGACTTGTTGCTTATGTTCCGAGGAGGCCTTCTCTTCGAGCCTCGTGATTGTTAGGTATGGTATTTATATTATGGTTGTTTTTATATCCTAGTTGGTAGTGGATTTATTTCCATCCGACTATCATCATTAGATACTTTATATTGAGATCTAGTTCATAGATATTGTTTATTTATGTCATTTGATTTCTATGGATGAGATTAGATTATACACTATGCTCTGTGACCTGTTTTACCATTTGTGAATTATTGTTCATAATACAACGTACGCATGTGTTATGGTTTCCATATATTGGAGTTGCCATATACACGCGGCTGACATGCTTACGTGTCCTAGTCCTACGTATTTTGGGATTGTGGCATGACATATTTTTATTGGTGGCCCATGCAGGTCGAGAGTATATTGTCTCGGTTACGTTACTGTACCGAGCAAGCCTGCAAATAGGATTAGAGTATAGGATCTCATCCACAATTGACTATGACTCATCTTCCTTCTAGTCTGTTCTATTTGAATAATTGCAACTTGCTTGATTCATGTGCTTCCCTAATAGATTTCTTGAGTATAGCCTTCTGCTAGAATATTGGAATCCTTGCTGTTAGATGACAATTAGGGTAATATTCCTATTAAGAATACAACTAGAGTATTGACACATCATTAAGTTTAGACTACCTAATGAACCCTATCAACCCTTACCTGAAGAATGATTGACCATTATCCCTTGATAATTAGGGATGACTTAAGAGTAGTATAGGCAATACTAGGGCTAGCTATAAATCTGACCATATTATTTGACCCTAGCATTGAGAAACCAATAGAAATCCAAGGTTGAATATTAGGACTAACCTAGCTTTTATAGTGAGATAGTATTATAGAACTATAAATTTAGGTTCTTGTCCTGATACTAGCAAACAGTACCTTAGGAAGCCAAGAGGAATGGATAGAATATTCCCTTGATCATACCTCGAACAAAGAAATTAGCATACCACCTTCCCCTTAGAAAACCGTGATATTATCTAGAGTCCCTCTATTTTAATTTCATATCTTGTTCCTCTGCAACCTGAACGTTAGCTAATTGTGCGACGACTAATTCTGTTTTTCTTTTCGTTATTTTTAACTCGTGCCACCTGACACTTCTGATTGTAGACCGAGTAATTTTATTCTATGTTAGGATATAGTTTGCTAAGGTTATAGTTGTAATCTTGAATTTTAAATTATGTGCTTAGTAGTTAGAACTTGATGGTTTAAGTTATTCTTGTAGATTGTGACCTGATGATTATCCCTTAGTTTTAAATCGCGTAACTTGTACCATACCTCTATACAAGTTATATCCTCTTTCCCCTGATGGCCAGTAACTTTTTCATTCTTACTATTGACACTTGCACTAAGGCTAAGACTTAAGATAACTATTACCTATGTAGCTATATAATACAGTACTATGCCTTAATAAGTACCAAGATCTTTTCCGTATGCACCCCAATAAGAGTTTATACTTTATTTACGAGAACAATATTATTTTGTAGGATCCCCTTAAGACCGTCACAGTATTAGTTTAATTATTTTAAGTTGGGTAGTATGCCTCATAACCTAGTGTTACATAGTCCTCTTGACTCATTATTAAAGTGTAACTGAATGACATTAACTGTATGCTAGCATAAGAAGTTATTGTTTATTCAAATTGTAGAACTTTGAAGTCCATACCGCTATTTGGTCGACTAGCGACTTAGACAAGGAGTTAGTATGACAACTGTAGAGATTGTAGAGTCTTTTTTTTTGTGAACTTGAATTATTTTGTACCTTCTTTCATCATAATCCAGCGTATTTATATTTTCTAAACTACCTTGACTTATGCTGCTATTATAGCCTAATTTTGCAAGCTTACTCTCCTATCGAGCTTGATCATAATATATGTATTATTGGGTCGACATATTAATACATTTCAGAATCAGTGTATTAAGGTCTAGCTAACCTTAGTGCGCTTGGTTCGCTCTTCGCATGACTACGTTACGTGGATTGAGATATATAGTTGACTAGTAAATGAATGTACTTGCCCTTAGATATGTCTGAGCATATCGTATCAGTTACATAACTATACTGATATGAGCATGTGAATAAGAATCTACCAAATAGGACTTCAATCCATAACTGCCTTGACAATTTCCATTTGAATTCTTTAAACGCCTTGATCCCCATACTTCTATTCTATTACCTTCCCCTTGGACTCTTTATTATTGTTTTCCGTCTTCCCTTATTTTGGAAAGACGAAACCTCATGCTTGGTATAAGTATTGATATACAAATAGTACTAGATATACCCCATAGGCCAACCGCATTACTTGATGATGATTTTCCGTAATTAAGGGCATATCATAGGTAATATGTTGGTGTTCAAACTTTGAGGATTGAATAACATGATTAAATAAGTTAAGAAATATTTTTCTTAAGTGTATAGCCTTATATGATAGATGGATAAATTCTAAGTTGGGTAGAAGTCACGTTGTTAATTTGAGGTGAAATTCTTTTAGATTGTGATCAAGTAGGATTAGATTGAGAGATTAAGTCATTTAAATGTGGAGAATTTTAGAAGAAGGAGTGAGATGATGAGTATTTAATAAATTTTAAAATCTTGATATGTCGGACCAAATATTTATACTTTAAGTACATGATTTAAATTTTGAATATTGAAGGTTGAATCATCGATTTGAATTTTGAGGATAAATATAGAATTTTAAACTTGAATAATTGGTGAATTAGATTTAAAATTTTACAATTTGATGATTTGAATCAAAAATTAAATTTTGATTGTTGGATCACCTATTTGAAATGTTGAGGATGTAAATTAAATTTAAAAATTTGAAGAGTACGAAATTCTTAAGTTAAAAATAGAAATAATATTTGAGTAGAATTATTTCCCAGAGGAGATTATGATAGTTGGAAATAGTGGTGTAAAATTTATACGCGTTATTTAATTCTTGAAGATGTTATATGGATTTAATTTAAATTTGGATGTTGATGATTTAAAAAATCGAGAAGAGATTACGATATATTAAATGTTGATTAAACAGAGGTTACCTTAATTTTTAAAGTGATTGCGATGGGTTAGAATATATTTTAAATTTTGGAAGAGATTGTGATTGACTTGCCTTATATGCGAATGTGAAGGAATTAACAAATTATGCCTTATTTTAATTTCGAGGATGAAATTGTTTTTAAAGTTGGCTAGATTGTAAACCCCCCTCACCCAAAATTAGGCCTACTTGGCTTAGAAAGAGAAACTAGGGCTAGTTTGAATCCAATTAGAAATAAAACACAGTATTTTATTTTATTTTGCAATATTTATACCACTTAGCGCACCTTACCGTTGCTTCGATAAGTGGAGCACTACACTAGCCACTGCCTTCCTACAAATTTCACATCCTTGTCCTAGACATGCCCGCCTTCTATTCTGACCATTGTGTAACTTATAATTATGCTCTCTTGTGCTACATTTTAGTCGCACAATATTCGTCGTGGACGTTTATATTTAATTCTAAATAAATCCAACTTTGTATCCTTGTGCGTTCCAATCGGAATTGGAGACACAATCTTGACCCATTTTGTACAACCCAAATTTTGATAATATTCTATCCTGAGCCCTCTATGACCATGACACTTGTGTCCCACCTAATTTTATCCCCATGTACTTCTAATTAATTCAAGAACACCTTGTGCATTAATTTTAATTTAATTAATTCAATTTCAATCTTTGTGCAATTTTCTAATTATTGGGTGCTTTTATGCAAAAATGCATTAAGGTGTCCACACCATTGGACAATACATGAAGAAACCCATTTTCTCCCTTCATACGAATTTTCTCCATAATTTTTGGAATGTGCAACGCGCAATATCGCCCCCTCATTTAACCCTACCCTTGTATTTTAAACAATGTAAATTATAGCCCTCCAAACATCCCCCCTGACAATTGGAAAATCATGGAGGTTAGGATGGAGAAAGGTACAGAATAAGCTGCAAATCTCTATCTTATACCATCCTTGACTTTCTATCGTGGCTTAGTTTTAATTTCGAGAACAAAATTTTTATAAGTTGGGTAGAATATAAAACCCCTAATTTTAAAAACTATATTAATTATTTAATTAATTTATAGTAATTATTAGCTAATTAGGAGAAATAGAATTTATTGGATTTTTTATTTTAGGTAATTATGCATTTAGAGGATTTACGGAGCAATTATAATTTTATCTTAATTATTTTTATGTAGGAGACCCTGTGGACAGCTGAGTAGATTTATTGTATGCACTAATAAATTTTCTAGAATTTTCTCTCTTTATGGTTTATTAAATAGAAATAGATAAGAAAAGAAATTAGAAAAGAATTATAAAAAGGAAAAGAAAAAGGAAAAAAAAGAATTAGAAATAAGCAAACCCAAACCCATTAGTTACAAAACCCTAACCCGCTACCCGCGTTCACCCGCAACAGCAGCAGCTAGCGGCCCAGCTTTTCCCCCGCGCGCAGTAAGGACCCGATCCCTCCCCTCTCCTTATATATATCAGTAATATAAAGCTCATAAACCCTAACCCTAAGCTTCCACCCCAGAGTCGCGAGCGCCGCCGCCGCGACACCACCGCCGGAGCTCCATCGTCGCCCGTCGCCGCTCGTCGCCGTCCGCGTCAACGCGCGCACGCTGCAGAATTTGACTACAGTGAAGCCCTGTTCACGACTCGTTTTCTGCGCCATCGTTCGACCAAACTCGACCCCGTCTTCACCAGTATGTTCACGACCTACCCCCCTTCAAATACTGTACATTAGTTTACCTCAAACAGCGCGTAAACCTAGGCGAAAACCGAGACCAAGTTGGCGAAAAACGACAACTTTTAGAACGCAGAAAACTGCGGTAACTACCCATGTTTAAGTACTCGTATCTCCCACCACAGAGATCTGAATTTAGTTTTCTTTTTGGTATACGAAGACCACCTAACCTAGATTAATTCCTGTTAATCACAATATTTTATTATTTGCTGTATGTAGAATTAAAATAGGTTAAAAATTCCAAAAAACCTACTTTTTTAATTTCTAAAATTTATGATTCGGAGCGTGCCCCGCCAAACGGGACTGCCCTGTCGCATACCAAGTGCACCGCAAGGCGCGCACGATATACCCGGATGTGTGGGCTTTCGCGAAAACTGATTTGGACGCGTGTGCGCGTCGGAATCAGCCCGTGTCTGCTAAAATTCTCTATATCGCAACTTTTACAAAATCTTGCGCCATTTAGTGTACGCTCGTCAGAATTCGACGAAACTTACGTCACTGGACTCGTGGTATCGCGCTGGTCCTGTGACCCAATTTTTACACAATTTTGAGATAGTTGATCAAGCCGCCTATTGGCGGGCCCCACGGTTGACTTTTTGGGCAAATTTGTGTTTTGCTCACCGAAATCCAAAATTGGACATACCGACGAGTTTGTACTGACCTTTAGAGTTTGTTTAACCTATAATTTGTCCCATTTAGAGACCTTTACCCTTGGTACGCTTTTCGGTGCAAAGTGGGCCACATGTGGGCCCCACTTTGACTCGAAATTACTGTTTTGCCCCTGTGTCCAAATTGGACGAAATGGTAGTGTTTTCTAGTTATTTTGCTGATTCCAAAAATGTTGGTAATGTCTATTTCAGCATCCGGAGATGTTTATTCGGAGGTCGTAGTTCCTGATCTCGTGTCCATGACATCTGGATGTTATATTTTGCGGCTCTCTTGCCAGGCAAGTATATGTTGCCATGTTGTACTGTTTAAATTCTGTATTTTTAGTTGTATGTTTACTTATTTTAATATTATATAACTGTGCGCGTCCGAGAGAGACTCGGGTGCAGTCAACGAAGGCGTTGACGTTAGGACTTGTGTCTGACCTAGTGTCTAGTAGACCCACCTAAAGTTGTGGAGTTACCGGTATGACTCCCCAGGCCTTTACACATTTCTTACACGTGTTGTGAGTCTCATGTAGGGCACGGACTTGCGTATGCGGTTGGCCACCTGTACGTGTAGGTCGTGCGACGGATAGGGTATAACTGCTAATAGTGATGCATGTTAGAAGACTTAGCAGTTATTAGTAGTCAGAGCATAGGCTATTGTAGTACGAAGGTCCAATCCTTGTCCTTGTTTGGTCGTAAGGTTGGAATATTGTTCTAACGATAGACTATGAGCCAGAGTTACAGTACCGATACTTGCACTCCGTCTCGGTGTAGTAGCTACAACGTATTATGGATACAACATGCATAGATCATTGAGCGGGGAGGACAACTAGTAGGCGTATGGGACACCCACTTCCTTTATTCAGATTGCCCGTTCTACGGAGCAGTATGGACGTTATATTATGCAGATTCCCCGTTCTACGGAGCGGTATGGACGTTCTACTATTCAGATTCCCCGTTCTACGAAGCGGTATAGATATTATATTATGCAGATTTCCCGTTCTACGGAGCGGTATGGACGTTATTATATTACATATCGCCCTTGTTATGGGGGCATATATGGCATATACTAGCCAGTTGTCACGATTGGTGAATTACGTCAGCATATGTCTAGCCTACACTTTCCCATACACTCAAAGTTGTCCTCAAATTGCATTCACTTAGATGGTTAGTGCACCCCTTTTATTTATTCAGTATTTACTTTATGGCATGCCTCTATGTATCTTGTTATGTCCCTCTGAGGACCTGGTCCCTTTCCAGGTGTAGATGTTCATGAGTATTTACAGGAGCGCAGATCCGGACTTGTTGCTTATGTTCCGATGAGGCTTTCTCTTCGAGCCTCGTGATTGTTAGGTGTGGTATTTATATTATGGTTGTTTTTATATCCTAGTTGGTAGTGGATTTGTTTTCATCCGACTATCATCATTAGATACTTTATATTGAGATCTAATTCATAAATATTGTTTATTTATGTTATTTGATTTCTGTGGATGAGATTAGATTATACACTGTGCTCTGTGACCTGTTTTACCACTTGTGAATTATTGTTCATAATATAGCGTACGCATGTGTTATGGTTTTCATATATTGGAGTTGCCATATACATGCGGCTGGCATGCTTACGTGTCCTAGTCCTACGTATTTTGGGATTGGGGCG
Source organism: Iris macrosiphon (assembly GCA_036927795.1). Taxonomy (NCBI): domain Eukaryota; kingdom Viridiplantae; phylum Streptophyta; class Magnoliopsida; order Asparagales; family Iridaceae; genus Iris; species Iris macrosiphon. The sequence goes on along the minus strand of JAYESA010000017.1, from coordinate 30,585,461 downwards.
TGACATACCTGAAGGAGCAAAATTGATCAGATGCAAGTGGATCTTCAAGAAGAAGATGAAGGCCGATGGAACTGTTGACAAGTTCAAGGCAAGACTGGTAGCCAAGAGATTTTCTCAGAAGCATAGGATCGACTACTTTGACACAAATGCTCCTGTAGCACGGATGACAATCATCAGGATATTGATTGCTCTAAGTACAATTCACAAGCTAGTCATTCTTCAGATGGATGTTAAGGCAACATTCTTAAATGAAGAATTGACTAAAAAGATTTACATGCAACAGCCAGAAGGATTTGTCATCAAAAGGCTTGAAGACAAAGTCTGCAAGTTGGTAAAATTATTATACGGTCTGAAGCAAGCTCCCAAGATGTGGCACGATAATTTTAATAAAGTCATAAGATCAAACGGCTACAAGATCAGTGAAATGGACAAGTGCGTTTATACTAAGTTCGTTGACGGAAGAGGAGCCATCGTTTGTCTATACGTGGACGATATGCTAATCCTGGGTACGGATCTAACACATGTCACTGAGACAAAGAATTTTCTCTCATCTAAGTTCAGTATGAAGGATTTAGGGGAAGCTGATATCATCCTGGGGATAAAGATCATCCAGACAGACACTGGAGTGGTGCTGTCACAGTCTCATTATATTTAGAAGATGCTCACATGCTATGGATATCATGATCTTCCAGGGATCGATACTCCGTACATGTGTAACAAGAAGCTGAAGCCCAATCCAAGGGAAAGTGTCAGGCAACTGGAGTACTCAAGCGTCATCGGGAGTCTGATGTATGCAACAACTACCACAAGGCCTGACATAGCTTTCGTCGTGGGAATGCTGAGTCAGTTCACGAGCAATCCAGGAGTGGAGCACTGGAAAGCTGTGAAGAGAGTGATAAGATATCTCAAGAGGACTCAGAAGTATGCACTGTACTACAACAGTTATTCGACAGTGGTGGAAGGCTTCAGTGATGCAAGCTGGTGTTCAAGTAGAGAGCGTAAGGTCATAGGAGGATACATCTTCTCCATGGGTGGAGCAGCTATATCGTGGAAGTCGAAGAAACAGACAATGCTCTCTCATTTCTCGATGGAATCTGAGTTCTATGCACTGGCGGCTACAATAGATGAAGCAGAGTGGCTTCGGGAGGTCATGTATGATCTTTTAGTGATGGGTGCACAGATTTTGACGGTACCGATTTACTGCGACAACCAAGCGACTACAGCGGTGACATCAAATGATCTCTTCAATGATAAGAAGAGGATTATACGACTAAGGCATAGGGCAGTGAATGATCTTATCAAGACCAGAGTTATTGCCGTGATTGATGTTCGGAGTCAGAAAAATCTGGCTGATCCGTTCACCATTGGTTTTAAGCGCCAGCTGGTCGAGGATACATCAATCAAGATGGGCTTGAAGACATTCTGATATTGTGTCTTTATAATCCTACCATTTAGTTTTATGCTATTAGTTCAAAGAGAAATCTACTAGGCATCTAGCTATTGGTTCAAGGGAGGATCATTGACTGGGAGAATATCAGGAACAATGGGTAGTCCTTTGAGACATTGAGGGATTACGGACCCAGAACCACTATTGTTTACTAATTATTCTTTTGTGTAGAATAAATCCTGTGGGAGGATGTCTTAAATGTCTTAATGAGTTCTCAGACATTTTGAATGTCTGGTATAATTAACTAGAAGCACGGTAGTGCAACACTACAAATGAGCGTAAGGTCTCCATGCTACAGTGGGTAACACCACCAAGAGGTTCCTCGGTAAGGGTAATGCCTTAGCTTCGTGAGCCATGTCACAGCGACGTAGCACCGCACATAGGCAGGTAGCCTAATGTTATAGAATAAAGAGTGTAGGCAGTACTACAAAGAGGCCGGTGTCCTCATGTTATAGTGGTGTGACACTACAGAGGTAAAAGATGTAAATTCTCGGCTACACGAGCTATGTCACAGCGGCATAACACCGTAAGGAAGCGTAAGATTTTATGCTGGATAGTTTGGCACTACAAAGAGGCTGGGACCTCATGCTACAGTGGCATGACACCACGATGAGGTTTAGCCTCGGCTTTGGGCCATGTCATAGCGGAGTAGCACCGCAAGGAAGCTCGAGGCTTCATGCCAAGGACTCTTTAAAAGAACTCACCTAGAGTATATGGAAATAGATATAGGCCGTCTCTTGAGAAAAAAATTATAGACGCCCAAAATATATACACCAAAACTAGGCATGCACATGGCCTTTAATATGCATCCGGAAGCACAGCTGATATCATTGTGTGAGTGGAAAGAATTGCTGCTATGGTGCAAAATTTAAGGCATAGTCCATTCTTGTATTATATTGTTGTTCGAACCATGCATGAAGATTCAAGTCAAAGCGATCTATCGTAATGCATGATGGGCAGTCAGTATGGGGAATGCTCAACCCATATATATTGAGATATGTGGGGGATTGTTGGTATTTTTGCCTTTGAATTAGTAAAGATATAGAAAAAATGATTAACTCCTCATGAAAGCATTTATGCTTTTTGTCATGCTCTTGAAATTATTTCCATAGGAGCTAAGCCCCAAAAGGGCTTAGCGATTCAGACTCAGACTGAAGGGCGTAAAGTGGCGCTTTGTTGGTACACTTTGCACTTAGTACGTCAGCATCGGCACATGACGCTTGTGCGCATTTGATGCGCTCGGTTATGCGTGAGTTACATGCACATTGCATGAGCCGACCGCATGAGCTGGACACATGAGCAGGTTGCATGAGCTGGACGCATGAGCGGACCATATTAGCTGGATGCATGAGCGGGCAGCAAGAGCTGGCCGCATGAGCGGGCCGCATGAGAGGGCACATGGGATGCCGCATGAGTTGCTTCATGTGCTGCTTCGTGCGCGGCTGTTGTTCTGCTGTATGAATGGCTGCATGGGCGGTTGCTTGTATGGCCGCTGCTATCGGATATATTTGAACAGTTATAGAAAGATATGGTCGGTTATTCAGATCCGTTTTTTGTGGAATTTAAATTAATTCGTTCCTATCTTTGTGGGATTGGAATCAAAGTTGTACCTATCTTTCCGTAACTAATGGGCGGCCAGGCTCCCCTAAAAATATTCACTTCATGCCTCCATTGAGATTTTTTTACTGGAAAATAGAGGAGACGAAGAGAGTTGTTGTAGTAGCCATTGCAGCCCAGGAAGTTCGTGCGAGTCCAAGTAAGGAGGTCACAACGAGCATTCCAGAAGTTCTACGTGAACTTGCTGGTTCCTGGGAGCAGATCGTGTGGGGCGAATCTTGCTTTGAGCAACGGTGATTTTCATCACCCCAGCAAGCAGATTTTCTTCTTCTTCTCCTTTCTCTTCTCTTCTGCTATTTGTAATTCCGTTCTGCCCGTCTGCATCTGCGAGCGCAAGGAAGAACGTGAAGTTTGTTTTTTCTGATTCCTTTGTAATTCTTCATGGAAATCAAGAATAGTCAGAGTGAAAACTTTTGTGTGAACATCTGATCTCGACAATGCGTTGTGAACCTCTGATCTCGGCAACGCGTTATTCCATCTTTGGTTAAGCCTCGTATCTAACACTTCTTCCACGAACACCGGGAGCGCCAGGGTAATGTTGTCTTGGGCAGTAATTAGGGGAGAATGGCGTTGAGGAGCCCTGTATCCGGCCGAACGGGCACTTTAGTGAAGAGGTTGGTGAAATAGGATACCGTAGCATCGCGAATGTCCTCTTGAGCTTGCAGCTCATTGCCTTCGTTATCGTGGATTTGGTGTATGGATACGTGATTCCTCTTGTGTCGAACGCATGCATGGTAGAACTTGGAGTTCTTGTCGCCATCGGTTGTCCCACTGAATTCTATTATTTTTGTTTCCAGAAGTGTCCCATTTGGTAATGCGTTGTTGTGGAAGCTGCTGTGTTGGCTCCAAAACTCTATGTATTTGAAGCTTTTGTTAAGTTGCGGTCTGAAGGCTTCAATCTTCAAAAGTAGAGGCTAATGATCCAATTCCGTACGATTGAGGTGGGATACGGTGTCTCCGTACATCGAATCTCTCCAAATTTGGTTGGATAGGATTCTGTCCAGGCGCGACTGCTGGTTAGCCTCTCCGGATCAGGAATTGATCCAAGTAAACTTGTTTCTGACGAAAGGGATGCCGGGTAGTTGATCTTTGAATTTGAATTGATTGAACTCGTACATCGAGCCGACTGAAGGAGGGAGTCCTCCCGACTTTTTGTCAACGGCTGCGATGGTGTTGATATCTCCACCGCAGATCCAAGGATAAGAGGGGCTGAAGGTTGAGAAGATGATCCCAAAGTCTGCGCATCCGCGGTGGATGATGGAAAGAAGAGTTTTGTTTCTCGGTGAGTGGTGCTCGAATTCTACGATGATGGTCTGAGCCTCAGAATAGCCAAATATGTTTGCAATTCGAGGCTGCGTGGGTGAATCCAAGCTTCAACCTATATTGGAGTAGTTGGTCTTCCGATACTTTAGGTTCTATAACAGCGAGAAAGGAGAAATTATGGAGTATCTGGAGTGATTCGAGTCTGTGAACGGTCAGGCTGCTCAGGATGCCTCTGACGTTCCAAATCAGCAGGTTTAAAATGATGGTTGATGATGGGGAGGGGGAGCTAAAGCGAAGGCTGGACGAAGGGCCATCCTCGTCGCGTCAGATTTCTTCTTGTTGGCTCTGAGTTTGTGGTGTGATGGGGTTTTGAAGGAGGCGTGGCAGAAAGAGGGGAGCATACGTGAAGGGTGGTGGAATGCTTCTTCAACTAGCTCTAACAGGTAAGACCAGGGGTTGGGGGAAGAGAATTCAGTGGCTGTTGGTCGCTTGATAGACTGAGGTAAAAATGATGTAGCTACGAAGGTACTAGCTGGGCGATTGTCTCTGACGGACCATGGTCGAAGAATGAAGGATTTTCCTCTGGAATGTGAGGATGAACATAAGTGTGGGTCGATGTGGAACCAGGAGAGGAGGTTACGAACAGAGCTATAGACTGGGGGTGGACGGGGGTGACAAGAGAGCTGGGGAGGACATGTGTGAAGAAGTAGTAGGAGAGAATAATCTTGATCTTTCATTCATCATGATATTACATATATATATATATATATATATATATATATATATATATATATATACATCCACATATCAACTTGGACTTAAGTCACATGGGCTAATCACCATATATACAATTTAATCTCAATACCCCTCCTCAAGTTGGAGAATGCATGTCACAAATGTCCAACTTGCGCAAAAGAAACTCAAATTATCGTTTTCCTAGCTTTGGTAAAAACATCCGCCAATTGCCCATCCGTCGGCATATGAGATGGGCGAATAACTCCATCAAGAACAACATCTCTCAAAAAGTGACAATCCGCCTCAATGTGTTTTGTGCACTCATGAAAAACTGGATTCTGTGCAAGATGTAAAGCAGATTGGCTATCACAAAACAAATACATAGCACACGAATGTTGCACCCCCAAAACTGCCAAGCAACCCTTTGAGCCACTTAAGCTCACACGTGACCGTCGCCATCGTACGGTATTCTGCTTCGGCCGAAGAGCGGGATACCATCACCTGTTTCTTCGTCTTCTAAGAGATAGACAAATCACCAAGAAAAATCAACCAACCAGACAAAGAGCATCTCGTGATGGGACAACTCGTCCAATCGGAATCATACTACCCCTGAAGCCGCAAATCACAGTCTGAGCGAAGGAGAATGCCTTGACCAGGACAACCCTTCAGATATCTAACAACCCTCAAAGCCGCATCCCAATGATCATGTCGGGGCTCATGCATAAACTGTGACAAGATGTGAACAACATAAGCCAAATTCGGCAGAGTAAACGAAAGATAGATCAGCCGTCCCACGAGTCGCCGATATGCTTCCCCATCCTACAACAGTGGACTTATAGAGCGTGCTAGTTGATGATGTTGTTCCATGAAAAAGCTTGCGGGTTTCGCCCCCAATAATCATGTCTCAGAGATAATGTCAAGTTTATATTTTTGTTGGCACAGAAAAATTCCCTCCGTACTTCGAGCTAACTCAACTCCAAGAATAAACTTCAACACCCCAAGGTCCTTCATATGAAAGCATGTACTCAAATAATTTTTAAAGGCAGTAAGAGCAGCAGAATTATAGCCAGAGAGAATCAAATCGTCGATAAACACAAGAACATTCATCTGAACATCACCCTTATGAAGAGTAAAAAGCGAGTAGTCAGAGTACGATTGTCAAAATCTGTACTCCTGCAAAGAAGACCCAACTTCGCAAACCAACAACGAGGCACCTATTTAAGCCCATAAAGAAATTTTTGAAGCCGACATACCTGATCAGGGCGTGTGGTTTGAAAACCAGCTGGTAGTTTCATATACACTTCTTCGGTAAGATCTTCATGCATGAAAGCATTATGAACATCCATCTGATATAGTTCCTAATTCTTTGCTGCAGCTACAGCTAGAAAAGCACGAAAAGTAACCATTTTCGCAACCAGAGCAAAAGTATCAGTGTAATCAATCCCTTTAACTTGATGATTGTCAAAAACCACTAAACGGGCTTTAAGCCGCTTAACACTCCCATTAGAATTATACTTTATCTTATACACCCACCGGCTCCCCATAACACGTTTTTCAGCCGGAAGTGTCTCCATTGTCAAAGTATTAATATCCTCCAAAGCTCGTATCTCTTTTTGCATAGCTTTAAGCCACCTTGCATCTTTAACCGCCTCTTTAAAGGAGGTCGGTTCTGTACCTGCAGTTACAGCTGCAAGAAATTTCTTGTGTCCCAGAAAAAAATGATCACAATTCAAAAAATATGTTATAGGATAAGGAGTACCTGAGGAGTGATTGGACGTAGTAGAACATTGGGAGGAAGGACTGGGACTCAACTTTCGTATTGTATTTGTAACAAAATCGTGGAGCTTCACGGACGAAATTTTGGCACGCATTCCACGCCCTAGTACACCATTACCATCTGGCGCCCTCCACCGCCGCCTCATCCTCCGCCGACTTATCCTCCACAACGGCCTCAGCCGCGCCACCCTTACCAACAGTCGCCCCCACCGCATCGTTCCCATCCAGGGATACGACAGTCACATCCGTATAAGGTAAATCATACCCCGTAGTACTGCCGATCACATGATCAAAGCCCAAATCATTATTACCCCCGACAGGAGGCGCAAGCTCAGGTAAAGCCGTACCACCACGATCAACCTCAACAAAATAGGAAAACTCAGTCTCATAAAATTTAACATCTCAAGAGACAAAAAAATCACCAGTAGCAAGATCATACAATTTTCAACCCTTTTTGCCATGTGGATATCCCACAAAAATACATTTCGACTGTGACTGGCAAATTTGTCCATTTTAGCTTTTTGGTTGTGGGCAAAACATAGACAACCAAAAACACGTAATTTATCATAAGAAGGAGAAGCACCAAATAAAATTTTATAAGGGGTTTTAAAACCAAGAAGACTTGAAGGGGTTCGATTGATCAAATAACCTGCCGCCAAAATACATTCTCAATTTTTTTTTGGCAAATTTTCCTGAAAACGTAAAGCACGTGCCACATTCAAAATATGTCTATGTTTTCGTTCGACCCTCCCATTCTGCTGAGGTGTACCCACACAAGATGTCTGAAACAAAATACCATTATGTGCAAAGTAGTCACGCAGGAAATTAAACTCAGTACCATTATCACTTCGCACAATTCAAATTTTGGAATTAAATTTCCGCTCAATCATAGAAAAATGACGAGAACATCTTGTATACTTCAGCCTTATCAATCAACAAAAATACCCAAACATCATGAGAAAAATCATCCACAATCGTCAAAAAATATCGAGCTCCACATGAAGAAGGTGTATGATACGTCCCCCAAAGATCATAATGTATCAAATCAAAAATTTTAACAGCCCGAGAGTCACTACAGGAAAAATACCTCGAGTTTGCTTTGCCTGATGGAAAACTTCACATACCTTATTCACTGAACTACTAGAGCTACTAACAACAGGAAGAGACTTTACTACATTATCAGAAGGATGCCCAAGTTGCTGATGCCAAATGTCCAAAAAAGTCGTCCCAGTCACTTCCAAGGCCTGAGTCTTCATTAGAATACGAAAGTAGTAGAGTCCGTCCCGCCGTTCACCGACGCCAATCAGGGTCCTCAAACTGGGGTCTTGTATCACGCATAATTTTTTAGTAAATTGTACAATACAATTTGTATCATCAATAAGATGTGCCACAGAAATTAAATTACAATATAATTGAGGTACGAATATAATATTCATGAGAACAATATCCAGTGCAAGAGCAATACGCCCGCAGCACGAGACAACCGCAGTCCGTCCGTCCAGGAGCTCAAAGTGGCATTCCTCCATTTTCGTCACCCCCGACAATAAATCCAAATTTCTAGTAACATGATTTGAAGAGCCTGTATAAATAATCCAAGGTGTAATCGACTTACCCACCATACGGTCCTCCAGAGATTTAACCGAAGAGTTACCAAGCAGAGAAATAAGTTATTGCCATTGGTCCGGAGTTATTTCCGGAACACCGCCTGCACCATTACCTGCCATACGTGTCTGTTCCGCAGCCGTCGTGCCACGTCCTGCCACCGCCACACGCACCTCTGCACCCCGTCCACGTCTACCACCAGCCACGTGTCTGCCACCACGTCCACGACCAGCCCCTCGTCCGCTGCCACGTGTCCTATCCCCCCACAAATTCGGAGAGCCATATTTCTCGAAGCAAGTGGCTTCTTCATGTCCGTTGCGTTTACAAAAATTGTAAAGCAAATCCGATTTATCCCGGGCATCCAAATGAGATAGTCCACGGTTAACAGAAGGAGTTTTAACCGCAAGCGCCATAACCTCGTCCCGTTCAGACGAGACTTGTGTGGACGTGCGCAATCGTTCCTCTTGTAGCATGGATTGATAAGCATGTGCCAAAGTAGGAAACATATCTTGTGCCAATAAAGTCGAGCGGACGTTGACATAGAGTTCTTAATTGATCCCATAAAGAAACTGATAAAAGCGCTCCTTATCAACCCGTTTCTGCAGCTTCTTCGGGATATTACACGTAAATTTGTTGCAACTACACGTCGGAATAGGTTCATAAGTCCCGAACTCATCCCAAAGAGTCTGCAATTGGTTGAAGTAGTCGACCACGGACATGTATTTTGTTTGGCGACACTCTGCCAACGAATGTTTAATCTGTTGAATTCTAGCGTCATTCCCCACGCTAAATCGGTTCTTGAGCGAATCCTACAACGATTTCGCCTCCTCAAAGTAGGGTATCATCTTCTTCACCGAAGCGTCAATAGTGTGCAAGATCCATTGCACAAGCATCGATTGGACACGGTACCAATCCTCCAATTTGTCATTCTCCGTAGGTTTATCGATAGACCCGTCAATAAATCCAAATTTTCGTCGAGCCCGTAGAGAAAGCTGAATAGATCTCGACCATTCCTCATATTTTTTCCACAAAACACCACTTTTGTAATTGTATTACCTAGATTGTCATTAGAACCAAGGTAATACAGGGAGGTGGGATCGATCCTTTTTGTCGCCGCCATCAACGTAGAAAACTCGTCACCACCGCCACCGCTCGTCATACCGCCGGTCGAAGGGAGACTCGCCGCCGCCGTCGTAGAGAAAAAATCGCCGCCGCTATAAGAAAAGAAATCGTGTCCTAGCCGTCATGCTCTGATACCATATGAAAAGTAGTAGGAGAGAATAGTCTTGATCTTTCATTCATCATGATATATATATATATATATATATATATATATATATATATATATATATATATATACATCTACATATCAACTTGGGCCTAAGTCACATGGGTCAATCACTATATATATACAATTTAATCCCAATAACATGAGATGGGTGGAGGGGTTGGTTGGTGAGGCGATGATAGGTGCTCGGGAAGGGGGTTTACGAGGTAGAGGCTGGAGGGTGGAAGATGACTGGGGGGTGGTGAGAGAACCTATGCGTGGTTAGCGGGAAGTGGGAATTTGTAGTGCGGGGTGGACTGGACCAAAGGACGAATAGGAGCCAGAACTGATGGCTCCACTGGAGGGGGTGATGTGGAGGCTGGGGGGTAGATGGGTGAATCAGAGTGGGGTTAGCGGTGAGGTGGAATTGGGCGAGGGTGGTGGACTGGACTAAGGGACGAGTAGGAGCCAGAACAGAACAGAACAGAACAGAACAGAACTGATAGGGGGAGGATTGAGGGCTGCTGCTCCGAGTGGCTCGTAAGCAGGGAATGCAGAGAGGGTAGGGGTGATGAATCAATCGCTTCCCGGATATGAGAGGTCACTGCAGCAGAGGATATTGGTGTTGCCTATCGTGGGGGTCTCTATTCTAGTCTCGGGTTTGGGATTCACGGAAGTTGCAACTGGGGGTGGGTAGGTTTTGCAGTAACTGTCTGAGTGGCCTTGGCGAAAGCAGCAGTGATAGTATTCAGAAAAGGATTTGTAATCAATGGTTTGCCAGGCGCTGTTATCCACTGGGAGAATAAGTCGCATGGAGGAGGGAAGTGACTTGCTGACGTCAAGTTCCACTAGTACGTGAGCGCCTCCACCAAGATTTGAACTCGAAACCTCTTATGTGCAAGTCTAATGTAATAACCACTACACAACAATTGATTTGTGATAAGAATAGTCAATGGTAAATACTAGTTCTATTTTCGGTACGAAATTATTTATATATTTAAACAAAAAAAAAATTTGGGCCCTTCTGGCCCATGGGGCCCTGGGCTGTCGCCCTGCCCGCCCTAGGCCAGGGCCGGCCCTGCTTTAACCGCTTTCAGATTGAAAAAGTGTTGGGGGTGTTAGAGATAATCCTATTGAGGAGGTTGAAGAGGTTGTTATTTAGGTTTCAATAAATCCTAGTCTTTAGAAATTTTGTTAAAAAAAATCATTCTGATCAAGAATCAAATACTCCTCAATGGAGCTCATCTCCTCAAGCATCGCTTGTCGCCAACATCGGTGTTTCTCGGCTTCAAAGAAAGTAGCAGGTTCCTCGTCTACCATTAGGAGCAGCTCGTCATCATCGAGCTCGTGGACGGTGGTCGTGTCGAGCAAGCTCGCCAAGGTCATGTACCTGCATGGCCCGTCATCATCGACGTCGAGCATGGCCGAGGTGTTGGTGGGTGGCGAGACAAATTCTACTCCACGTTGTACCACTGAGTCAGATGTTTTTGCCCTGGATGCCGGCGTCAACGGCCCTGGACTGGGTGCCACTGGTGTTGATGGATCGCCACCCCCGTGCACCGGCGTGCCTGCTTGTTCAACATATGGTATGGGGATCATAGTATACTCAACAGTAAATGTCTCACCTATGTTGTCTTGCATGCCCCAGTCCCACTTGGCTTCCTCGTCGAAAATAACATCGCGTATGACGTGCACGCGCTTGCCGGTGGGGTCGTATACCCGGTACGCCTTGGTGCCTGGCTCGTAGCCGATGAAGACCATATGCTTACTTCGATCTTCTAGCTTCTGTAAGTTCGGCTTGACCACCTTGACGTGTGCAACACAGTCGAAGATGCGGAGGAAGTGCACTCTTGGCTTGTGTCCGTGCTATGCCTCGTACGGCGTCTTGCCGTCGACGCTCCGTGTTGTCGAGCGATTGAGGATGTAGACAGCCGTCGTGACCGCCTTGCCCCAGAACTTCCCGGGCATATCCTTTGCCTTCAGAAGGCTGCGCGCCATCGTAACGACTGTCTGGTTCCGGCGTTCGACGATGTCGTTCTGCTGTGGTGAGTACGGCGTTGTGAGTTGCCATTTGATGCCCAGGCTGGCGCAATACTCGCCAAATACGACGAATGTGAACTCGCCCCCACGATCAGTACGGAGCATGCACAGTTTGTGCCATGTCTCTACCTCGACGTGGGCTTGAAAGTGTTTGATGGTTGTCGGTGCTTCATCCTTCGAACCCAGTAGCGTCAACCACATGTAGTGGCTGAAATCGTCGACGAGGAGCAAGAAGTAGCACTTACCACCGGGTGTCACCGGTGTGATCGGCCTGCAGATATCACCGTGAACGAGATCTAGCAGGTTGTCGGCACGGTACTTGGTCTCCTGAGGAAATGGCATGCAGCGCTGCTTCCCGGCAAGGCAACTATCGCAAATTTGATTGACGTGTTTGATCTGTGGTAGTCCGTGCACTATGTTGCGGTGAGCTAACTTCCTAAGTGCTTCGAAGTTGAGGTGGCCGAACCGTGCATGCCACCGCCATGCATCATCATTGAGTCGTGCTGCTAAACACACTGGTTATACAATATCAAGAGATAGAATGTACAGTCGGTTTTGGGCACGTTTTACCCTAGCGAGGAGGCATTGCTGACGATCTCGAATCGAGAGCACACTTTCTTTGATCAAGACTTGGCAGCCGTTCTCATCCAGCTGCCCAAGGCTGATGATATTGCTTCGGGATGAAATAGACGCCAGTGAGGGCGCAATGCTCGTCGTTCTGGCACGTAAACATCACCGTGCCACGCCCTCGGATGTCGACGACGGATCCGTCCCCAAACTTGATGGAGCCCGTGACTCCAGTATCTAGCTCGGCGAAGACCTCCTTGCAGCCCGTCATGTGGTTACTGGCGCCGGTGTCGAGGTACCATGCTTTGCCGTGGTGGTCATCCTCACGGCCCAGATGCACCTGAGCGTGCACCTCGTCGAGTATGACGTTGTTGGTCGTGCCCACGGTGGTCTCGGCGAGCGTGTACTCCTGCGCCATCAGCAGTGCGGGCTCATCGTCGTCGACTTACGTCAAATTAGCGCGCTCATCGCGCTTCGGCTTGCGGCAGTCCTTCGCCCAGTGGCCGTAGATGCCACAATTGTGGCACTTACCCTTCTTATCCCGCGTGCCGCCTGACGCGTTGCCGTTGCCTTTGTTTGTGTCGCCGCGGCCACGACCTCTTGGCTTGCTGCACCCGCGACCACAACTTTTGCCACCATTGGAGTAGGCCTCGCCTTCCTTCCTCTGCTTCGTGCGAGAGAGCCAATCCTCTTCGGAGAGGAGAAGGCGGCTACTTGTATCGCCGGAGTTGTTGCCAAGATCGTACCGCTCCTCGACGGCTAGAAGACGACCGGTAAGCTCTTCAATTGATAGCGTCTTGAGATCCACTAAAGTCTCAATGGCGATGGAGACTTGCGTGTACTTGGATGGAACGACTCGAAAGAATTTTTTAACTACCTTCTCGTCGTCCATTTCGTCGTCGAGTAGTTGCAGGTCGCTGACGAGTCCCATGAGCAGCATCATGAAATCCTCGACAGACTCGCCGTCCTTGAACTTTATTGATTCGAAGTTGGCGCACAATTTCTGCGCCTTGGCCTCGCGCACGCGCTCGACCCCCATCCGCATCATCTTCACAGCGTCCCATGCTTCCTTGGCAGTGTCTTTCACTGCCAGTGTCCGCAGCATCTCCGGCGGTACGGCAGGAGTATGACGGACAGGGCCATCCTGTCGTCGCGGTAGTCGGCTTTCCCGGGTTCGATTGCCTCCCACAGGCCTTGCGCCTGCATGTTGACTTTCATTAAGAGAGCCCAATCCACGTAGTTGGTCCGTGTCAGCAATGGGGTACTTGAAGGTGAATGAGGTCTCCTTCATATATGTCGGCGTCGTAGGGCTTTGCTCGTCGTTGGTTGTCATAGCTCTGATACCAAATTTGAGATGAGAGGAGTATTTGGTTCTTGATCAGAATGATTTTTTTTTGAGGACGACGTTCCTCAACGGCTACCTTAAGGAGGAGGTGTACGTCGCCCAACCTCCCGACTTTGTTATCGAAGGACAGGAGCACAAAGTGCTGAAACTTGACAAGGCACTGTACGGGCTACGACAAGCACCGAGGGCTTGGAACACCAAGCTTGATAGTTGCCTATTGTCAGTTGCTTTCCATCGGAGTTCACATGAGCACACTGTGTATACACGCGACAAAGGTCCAGCTCGCCTACTTGTGGGTGTGTACATCGACGATCTCAACATCACCGGGATGGACCCACAAGAGATTGCCAAGTTCAAAAAGGAGATGAAGGCCTTGTTCAAAATGAGTGACTTGGGATTGCTCACCTTCTACCTCGGAATCAAGGTGCAGCAGTCCAATGGCTTCATCACCCTCAGTCAGGAAGCATATGCGCTCAAAATCTTGGAGAAGAGTGGCATGGTAGATTACAACCCGTGCCACGTCCCCATGGAACAGAGGTTCAAGCTAAGCAAGGTGAGCTCAGCCCCTTCGACTGATGCCACATCCTACAGGAGCATCGTCGGGAGTCTCCGGTACTTGGTGCACACGTGCCCAGACATCTCCTACGTGGTGAACACCTTGCTGCCGTCAAGCGCATCCTTCGCTACGTCGCCGACACATGTCACTTTGGTTGTCGCTACGCAAAGAATGTGGAGGAACCACGGCTGATCGGCTACAGCGACAGTGACATGGCTGGTGACATCGACACCCGCAAGAGCACCACTGGCGTGTTATTCTTCCTCGATCGTAGCCTTATTAGCTGGCAATCTCAGAAGCAGAAGGTCGTGGCATTGTCATCCTGCGAGGCCGAGTACATTACCGCGACAACGGCGGCATGCCAAGGCATTTGGCTTGCAAAACTCCTTGGTGACTTGAAGAACAAGGAGGCCGGCAGCGTCATGCTCAAGGTAGACAACAAGTCCGCCATCTCCCTCAGCAAGAATCCCGTCTTCCATGACCGAAGCAAACATATTGATACAAGATATCATTTTATTCGGGAGTGTGTCGAGAGAGGGAAGGTTGAAGTCGAGTACATCAACACTGAAGAGCAGCTCGCAGACATTCTTACCAAGGCGCTCGGGCGAGTCAAGTTCATTGAGATGAGACAGAAGCTCGGTGTCATAGAGGTGAATCTCATGCAACAGGCTTATGGGATGATTTGTTAGAGATAATCCTGTTGAGGAGGTTGAATAGGTTGTTATTTGAGTTTCAATAAATCCTAGTCTTTAGGAATTTAAAAAAAAAATCATTCTGATCAAGAATCAAATACTCCTCCCATCTTTCGGGGGAGACTTGAGAATGAGACATAGTAAGGGGCTATGGGGGATTCTCTAAGGGGGTTGAAATCTGGTGCCTAGAGAAAAATATGCATTGGAGGGTTGGCTACGAACCATAAGTCTTTCCATCTGAGGCGCAGTAAATCATACTGCAAGCTAGGGCGGATGAACAGATGTCGCGAGTCTATAAATCCAAAGGAGATAGGGCCTGCGAAGGCGAAACAGCGAGGTCGGAGCAGATGGAGTCAATCGAGGGACGAGCATGGAAAAACTTTCCTACCAACGTGAGCCACAATGGCTCTCGAAAGGCAGAGATGTCTGCCTCCGAGAACTCTACTGCTGGAGCTCCTTCGAAGGTCGAGAAGGTGGAGGCGATGGTGGCTGCATAGGAGCACGGCTAGGACGGAGCTGTCGAGTCAGGGCACCGCGAGGGAGGGTGGAGGACAGCGGTGGCGTTAGGGGGGATTGTATATTGGTGTGTGGGGCATATATATATATATATATATATATATATATATATATGTGGTTCCTCTTGTTTTCACTCATTCAAAGTTTGATATTTGAAATGTTTGATAATTTCCTTTTGTTTTTTCTTTTCGTTGAAGATTTGGGTTCAAATTTCCATTTGGGGAAGGATCAACTTATTTGATTGTATTCAGAAACATTAGTAACATAAATTTGTTCTCTATAAATTGTTAATTATTCATATAATTTCAATACTATATTTTACGTCAAGCTAGAATCAGAGAAAGGTTCGAAAGAGTCATTGACATGGATTTAAAAATGACAAAATTTGAAAGTTAAATGCTAGGAAATTTAATTCTATTTGAATTATTCTTTTCTCTTCTCACTTGCTCAAAAACATTCTGTTGTAGTTGAACTGAAACTGGTTATTTTTAAAGAAGAAGAAGAAGAAGAAGAAGGAAGATGAAATAAAACAAGACTCTTGATAAAGGCATTACAAAAATAACTCGGGGCTAGTTCAGTATTGGTGCTAGTCCAATTAGAAATAAATTTTACGCTAGTCCAAATTTTACTAGGACTGTCCACCCTCTTCACCTCCCTCCTCCTGCTCCCTCTCCCGCTCGCCGCCCCTGTTCGTCGTCGCACCCGCGCGCAGCAGAAAAGAAAATAGCAAAAGCAGCAGCGGCGGCCCCGTCCTCCACCGCTCGCTGCCGTCCCTATGCGCGCGCCTCCGCCTCCTCCTCCTCCCCCTCCCGCTCCTCCGCCTCCTGCCGCCGCCTCCTCCTCCTCCCCCTCCCGCTCCTCCGCCTCGTCCCCCCCTTCTGGCCTTCACACTGTCCCGCCCTCTTGTCACCTCCCGTAGCCCTCCCTTTCGGACTGTCAAAATTTTGACAGTCCTACCAATTTGAAGGACTGTCAAAATTTTGACAGTCCTAAAAAATTAACATATATTTTTAGGTCTGTCAAAATTTTGATAGTCCTTTCAATTTTGATAGTCCTACCAATTGTTAGGACTGTCAAAATTTTGACAGTCCTGATTATAAAAAAATTCAATTGGAAGTGGACAGCTCGGTGAGTAATTTTTGGGAGTGGCACATTTGTAATTATTAATAATAAAAATTTGTGCCTAAAACAAGAGGTTGAGAGCTTTCTGTGGGTGGGAATCTTTGTGAACATCTTCTCTCTAAACAGAGGAAAGAGAGTAATTAGTATTTTTTTCAATCATAATTTCCTTCTCAAATTAATACTTCATATTAGGACAACATTAACTAATTGTTTGGATATCGTCTTGCGGAATAACCAAAATTGGTAGTGAGCGATGACTAACATGCATGCATCCGACTCGGAGAGTAACTTGGCTCGAACTCAATCAAGACCTAAATTAATGAGTAAATTGGCTAGAACTCATGTAAGACCCATATTATTCTAGTTCAAAATAATTCATATTTTTTCACATGATCTGTAAATACAATAACTTTTTCATTTCTAGAAGTTTGCCTCTAAACAAATGAGTAACCAAGCATTTAGTGGAGTAATGACATTACAAAAAATTTGAGTAAACAAACTTCCAATGGGTAAAGTATAATATATTATTGAATTTGAACTAAAATGGAAACTAAGATTCCCTACTAGTTGCTTACTAATGATTATAAATCATTATAAATTAGATTAACTAAAATAAAGTAGGTTTGTTATATGTTTGATTTGGTAATTTGGATCTATATATGTTATATAATTTTAAAATTATAAACATTATCTTGGATATATCATTCATTTTTAAGCTAAACAAACTTCATGAAAAGGTACAGTGTTTCTCTAAAATTCTTCCGTTAATCCTTGGTTAGCCCACTACAAAAAAAAAAAAAATCCATTTTACAACGTTTTATTTACAAAGTTTTCTAAAAATAATGTAAAAAGTTAGATCTTTTACAATATTTCTAATGAGAACGTTGTAAAATATTGATGATAACAACATTTTATATTTAAATGTTGTGAACCTTATTTTTTTTACAATGATTTAGGATAAATATTGTAAATTTAACATTTAACAACTGTATTTGTTTGTAGATGGTTCAAAAAATTAAAAGAGAAGAATCCATCATATCCATATTATTTGGGGGTCCATACGAAATATCTAGCGGGATCCAAATTTGTTCCCAAAATTTTTTCTTCCCATATTTTGGCTTCCCACCAACACTACTCTAAACCCGTGGAAAATAAAAATCATCTCTCTCTCTCTCTCTCTCTCTCTCTCTCTCTTGGCATGTTATTCTCTAAACCCCTTTTCGTCTCTTCTTTCTCTAAAAAATCTCTTTTGATTAAGGTTCGCAATATCAAAATCGGTTTTGAACCCTTATTATGTGTATTGGTATCGAAGATTTTGTATTGGAGTTCCAGAGTTTTTTCATTCATAAATTCAAAACTGAAAATAGTTTTTTATTATTATAAAACTAATCTAACATAATTCCAGATAACATTTCTTATAATTAGGCCTAATTTTATGTATTATTTGTTTTGTTTTTTTTAGTTTTGAATGGAATAATATTAAGGTCGACGAATGTTGTGAATATATAAATAATTAAATATACAACTTCACCCAATGAAATGGTTATAGTTTGTCAATAAGGAATCTTATCGACATGTTGTACCATGTAGATCTTCGACATACCGAATCACTGTGTCGATACCGTTTCCCCCTCTCTTTTTTTGTAATGTTTTTTTTGCTGAAATGACCAGAAAAAGAGAGTCCCAGTGTTGGTATCGGCCGGTATCGTTAGTGGAAAAATATCGGATAAGATCATACCAAAAATGATACAATATGGCTGATATGTATCAGTGTCGGCTGATACTGTGATCCTTACTTTTGATATATGGCCGAAACCCTAAAGTCCCTCCTGAACTGGGATGTGAGTTAAGATTTATAGGTGAAGTATCTATACTTTACTGTGATCTTCACTTCTCTTTAATAACTGGAAAATCTAAGTAATATGATGAGCTGGTGTGTGTCCATTAACTATGCTTGGACTTTCTGTTTCCTTCTCTATACTATTGCACTATCTTTTTTTGTTTTTGTTCCATTCTTATTCTTTTAATTGTCTTGCTCTCTAATCCAAACATATCATAATAAAAAGTTTTTGTTGCTAGCAGGTGTTTTCCATGTTACCTGGATTTAGTTCAAAGCTGATGCCAAAAGGTCACGAGAAGGAGAGTCAACCTATGATCAAGCGGTGTACATGACAATTATGGATTCTATGACAAATGATGGTAATGCTAATTTGTTTACACTTCAATCCATTTTATTCTGTGGTGCCTCTACCTTGACAACATGCCTTCTAGGTCTCATAGCTGGTCCTTTCTCATGATTTGTGATATAATCATTACTATCCTGAAAAGGCCTAATTAGGTCGTAGCGATAATTCCCTTTTACTTGTTGGCTTCGAGTGTAATGTCTCGCAACCGTACGGTGCATTACGCTGAGTCGGATTGAATGAGGCAATAGCTGGTTATATTTCGATTTGTTGAATTTGGAACAAGTATTGATTTGAGTTGGTTTCATGTGAAGATCGCAAGCGGAGTTCGATGGAATCAGGTGTTCGTTCAGAGCAGTAGTATGATAGCTGGATTGGAGCGATAATGTTGTCTTCCTTAGTCCGGTCGGTCGGATGATTTGGAGAGCACGGCCTGCTCGCACGGTCATACCAATTGAGTAGATCGTGCCTTGCATCGGACCACGGGTTTAAGGGATCGGCCGTATCGACAAGGCAGTGTGCTTAACGGAATCAGACTTGTGAGTGAGCTCTGTCCCTTCTCCTCTACTCCTTCATGCCTAATAATATGGAACACATGCAATGGCTTGGACACTTGGACAAAAACTTGAAAATCACTACACTGTGGTGTGCATAGAGTGTGCATCGTTTGGTTGGATATGATTTGTGGCTTGAGTTGGTTTTACATTTGAGCAGTTGGAACTTGAGTGGATCATCTTGGTTGGAACATCGAGGCACTTCCGGCGGGCGAGCGAGCGTGCATCCGTGCACGAGTATCAAGTTGGGCGCTTTGTCATGCAAAGCGTGCAGTTGTGGTTCAAAATCGGACAACTGCATCAGTGAGGGCACTATGCCACAGAGTTTTCTGAGCGAAGGGTGTTGCACCAATTGGAGCATTGTGTCGAAGCGGCATAGTGCTTATGGGGATAACTTGAGATGGTGCCTTGGGATATAAGTTGGAGAATGATTATGGATAGTTGGTTGGATTGAGGCTAGGATAGTTTGGTGGGACGAGAATGCTCAATTCTCTCGTTATACCTACTTGGTGTTTGCATTGGTCACGGACAACCTGTTGCGCACAGGGTTTGGTTTCCTCGAACGGGATATGCTCTGGACACCGGGACCATTCGACCATGGAGGAGACAATGGTAACGTGCCTTGGGGCGCAGTGCCGGCAGTTCGATACGACCAGGCGGGCTAGCTACTCAGTCTGGATCGGATAAAACTGCAGTTGATTAGTCCTTTATGGCTTGGCCAATGACTTCATATAGATAAGAGTTGGTTTAATTTGGTTTGATTTGGTTTGTGCTTTTCGTGTAGGCGGCGGCCACCTTGCCTTGGGCAAGAGTGTGCATATCGATGATTGGATTAGTAAGGCTTGGATTGTGGCATGGTTTGAGGATGGTGTCACGACCCGCACCCGGATATTCGGGCACGAGTGCGTGGGCACGTCCAGCCTACGCCGCAGTGTCGGCGGTAGTACGCTGTCTAGGTCATTTTCTGGGATCAATAAATATCTATCTCATCCACAATAATAAACAGGCAAGGATAATCACAGGAATAAGAATGCTAAGATTTTATAATATTTAATCTGTGTCAACCAAATCCACAGTTAATACAAAGCCAGAAGATAAATCGGGGACAAACCCGAGTATTATGCTGAAAGGAAAATACTAGCTAACTGGTTGACTACTCCTCAAAGGTAGTCTCCTGAGTGGGAACCGGCTTCTCAAATGTGTCACCTGCTACCTCATAGGGACCATAATAGGTGGGGGCATAATCCTCATCATCGCCTAAATCAACGGATCCAGTCAGGAAAGGAGCAAAGTACACAATGCACAACAAGATTTAAACTAAATATTTGTGACAGGTAGAAAGAACTGACTAAGTATCATGTTGAGGATATGTATAAATAAGAAGTAACAATAACTAAGAGTTAATTGCTGTAAAACAGAAATATGTGTGAAACAGGAATAAATGAGACAAGTAAATGAAACTGCAACAAGACAACAGGAACTGCAACAAGACAAGAAGCTATGTGTGTGAACTTGTGTATTTAGAATACATAGTTGGCATGTAGGGGTTTATAAGGCTAATCCGGCCGTCATAGACGGCTATTAAGCACGAATAATCGAGATCCGGCTGATGGACAGTCGTGTACCAACAACTATTAATCACGGTAAGGGGAAGGGTAAACTACATGCCTTTCAGTATTCTCCCACCCGACACGAAAAACAAGACATGAAATCCAGTATTCAAGACATGAAATCCAGATTCTAACACTACGTGTAAACATCCAATGGTACTAGTAGAGCAAGAAATTAATTATCACAATATAAAGAATAAACTTGAAGTGCAAGTACTTGCCTGATGTTTGGATCCAATTACAGTTATGTTCTCGGGGAAAATTTCCAGGAATGTGTCCAGATGCTGAAATAGACATTACCATCATGCTCAGAAGATATCAAATAGCTAGAAACGCCTGTCCCTGGGTCCAATTTGGAGACAAGGACAAAAACGACAATTTCGGGTCAAACGGGGTCCGCATGTGGGCCCGCTTTGCACCGAAAAATGTGTCAGGGTCTAAGGTCTCCAAAATCACCAAACTTAGTGTCAACAGGTCAGGAACGATGATACAAACCCAATGGAACTTCCAGAATTGGATTCCGATGAGCCGATCACAAAATCGCCCGTCGAGCGGGGCCTGTGGGGCCCACGACACGCAATTTCGTCAACGTTCTCAGAATCGAACCAAACTTGACCCACAGGACCAGCGTATCACTACGAGTCCGATGGCGCAAGTTTCGTCTCGATCCGACGAGTGTACAAGAAGTTAGGGCGAATTGCAAAAAAGTCGGATATGGGGCGATGTCCGCGGATACGCGTTGATTCCGGTGTGCACGCACACCCGAATCAGCTTCCGCGAAATCCCACACGTCCGTATCGATGGCGCGCACGTATCTGTGAAGACCGCACGCGACCAAGTCATCCCGTTTGGCGGGGCGTACTCAGTTCCGGGGTGAAACAGGGTCTGGTTTTTCCTGTTTTTGGATCGCGGTGTGCGATCACCACAGGACGCGATGCCCCGAGCGTTTTGTCCGGGCACCGAGAGGGTCATACAGGCTTCGCAACGTAATTTACGGAATCGAAAACAGAGCTACGAACAAAAAGTTACAAGTGCCTGAAGGGGACCCGAAAACCGGGGTCGAATCGTGTCCGACTCGACACGGACACGCGGATCTAGGGTTAGGGTTAGGGCTTGCCGGCGACGGGGACGACGGCTGGGCGGCTGGGCGGCTGGGCGGCTGAGGCGGAGGGGCTGGGGCACGCAGCGGAGGGTGGCGCGGCGAGGAGGCGTTGCGGCGGCGGCGAGTCGGCTCAGGGCGGCGCTGGAGCTGCTGGCTGCTGCGGTGCCCGTTGCCGGAGAAGAAGAGGAGGAGGGAGGAGCAGGGGGCGGCTGACGGAGGCTCGGGGAGCGGCGCTGGGGTGCTGCGGGTCCGGGCGGAGGCGACGTGGTGGTCGGCGGCTGTGGGGGCGCCGGCGCTAGGGTTCAGGGGAGATCGGGTTTGGGGGAGGAAAAGGGGCGGAGCTAGGGTTTAAATAGGGGCTCCGGCGAGGGGTGAGGGGGCCGAGACGGGCGGGGCGTGGGGTGAGGTGGCCGGCCGGAGCGGGCGGCGCGCCGGGCGGGGCGGCGCAGGACGCGGGGAGAGGGAGAGGGTCGTCCGGGTTTGGGGTGTGGGTCTCAGGCGGGTCGGGTGGCTGACAGACCCGACCCGACCCGGTAGGGGCTGGGCTGGGTTCGGGTTCGGGCTGGGCCCGGTGTGCCGAGTCCAGCGGGCCGCGGGCTGGGTTATTATTATAAAAATATAATAATAATAATAGTAATCTATAAATAAATAATAAATAAATTAATAATTAAATAAATAATTTTTGGTAATTTAAAAATAGGTCCGGGGCCCGATAAATTCCAGAAAAATTGCCCTAAGTCCAGTTTTCTATTTTACACCCAAAAATATTATTTTCATAATATTTTAATATTATTTATTAACAATTAAAAATCATTTAATAATTAAAAACCCTGATTTTAATTACAGAAAATTCCAGAAAATTGTGAAAAATCCAAGTTTAATATTTTTGAAAAATCAGGGGCTTACAGATGGATATTGAGGCTTGGATTATGGTTCGATAGGTTCACGTGCTGCTTGGGTTTGAGTATGACAGTTTGCATGCTAGTTTACTTTGAGTTGGATATATCTGCTTGTATATTTGCTTGAATTGAATGCTTGCATGTTTAACCTGCTTTACAGTTTTTCTTAACATGTCATACCTTTGCCATGAAATGAATCTAGGATTCAAGTAGAAAGACCACTATATAACTGTTGCATTCACTATTCTACTTAGTGTCGGTTTAGACGAGTGGGTTACCCCGCTCACCAGTACAGCTGTGTACTGACCCACGTTTGTGGGTATTATTTCAGGTACGCAGGTGTAGTGCAGCTGCTTGGATATACGGGGCATGATGTATGGAACAGTAAGTACCTTTGTGGGCAAGAGAAAGAGCAAGAGTGTTGTATCGCCTTTGTGGCATTCTCCTTTGTGACATTTTTATTTGGACCCTATCGAGAGCTTCACTGCTTATACTCTGATGTGTACTTGGTACACAATACTTGACTTTCGCTGCAACTTGGTCGTTTCGATGATAACTTTGATGTTTGACAACATCGCCTTGTGCGAGCACAACTCCAGGCTCGTACGGTATCACGTCCTGATGAGAACGATTGTCTTGCGGGAGCGCTGCAACGTGGTAATTCACGTTCAGCGGGGACGATCGAGCTTACGGGAGATTGGGACATGACAAATTGGTATCAGAGCGCCCGATTTATTTCCTCGGACTTTGTCTTTTGGTTTATCACAAACTCTAAATAGCTTCCGCGTGTCATTTGGCTCTTGGCTCTACTCGGTGCCGCATTGGATATTTCATGCAATAAGTCTATATATTTTTTGGTTATGGGTGCATGTTGTTCTTCGTTGCATTGGCTTTCGTTGGTTTTTGGTAGATCATGTTGTATCGTTTTGCGTTGTTGTATTTGTGCAGCAAGTTAAGAGGTGTTATTTCGTTGGTTTGGCTTGTCATTCGGGGAGATTCTGGTTGCATTAGTGGATTAGTTGGTTGGCAGACGAGATTGGTTATGTGGCATGTTGTGAGTAGAAGCATCGGATGAGAATGGATCATTGCACGAGGTACTCGTGTAGCGAATGTGTTGGATGGATTTTGATTTTTGGTTGGGTATATCACAAAGAGCATTGGTTGAGCATGTTTGAGTTGGCTTAGGGATATCAGGATAGCATTGCACGAGTTGCTCATACAGCAAATATGAGGAATAGTTGGGTATTGGGTTGGATTGCTTGGAAGAGATCGTTGTATGTGTTGCTCGTGTAGCGAAAGTATCGAACAATTTGAGGAATAGTTGAAAGTATTGAGAATGGGACATGGCACAAGTTGCATAGCGAGATTGATGAAAAAGTTGGAAGTATTGATGATTCATGCGTTGGCTAAGTTTCGTGTCAGACCTAAGTTGGGGATGGCAGGATCACGCAGAATGGATGGTGCAAACGAATCTTGGACTAATGCAAATTTTTTTGATGTGAGTAGTGACTTGATTCAGAGTGGTATATGGTATACCACATAGTAAGAGTGGCATTAGAATATTTTGGATAGACACTAATGGAATTGCCGTAATGGACACGAGTAACAGGAATGTAAGTTGGTTGGTGCACATCGGCTGAGTTAGAAAATGGAACATTGAGCAAGCGAATATTGAGTTCCGATCGACAAGATCACCCCGGAATAGTCGGTTTGGAATAGACGTTCGTCGACGCAGAGTAAGCGCGAGAGCGACTCTATTTCCAAGTGGTATATGGTGCAATAGAATTTGACTCAGGTATTCTTCGATATGTTATACTTGAGCGATCAAGAATGGACTTGTGCAAATGGAAGCATCATTAGACTTGAGTGATCAATGAAGGACTTGTGTAAATGGAAGTTTTGTTAGACAAGAACGAAACAAGCAATGGAAATGAATGTTTGGAATTTGAAGGATTGATGTGGACAAGTATTAGAAATAAGTTGAGATCGATCAGATAAAAAACTGAATACCAGAGTTCGCTTGCACAATTTGGAAGTTCGGTGGAGCATTCATGGATGCAAAGAGAGAGTTGAGAGTGAGGAATAAACGGTTGGGATACGCTTGAGCGAATGATGGGTGTATCGAAGGTAGTGAGCACGGACTACAAATTTTAGCAACACAAATGAGCAATTGACTTACAGATGGAACATGATCTGGTTTGGAGGAGTAATACGATGGATTCGTACGAAGTTGAAGGATTTTGGATATTAAAGCTCGAGATAGTTTGACTCAAAGTTTAGCGGAAGTAAAATTTGGCAAAATTGTGCAACGATGGTCGACGGATTTTTCGGAAGACGTGAACGGGCATGATGCAAGTCTAGTTGATGTTAAGTCAGATTGGAAGTTAACACTTGCAGTACTGAGGCGGATTGAGGCAACAAGTGATGGTGATATGATTTGAGATTGTTTTGGAACTTATGCACGAGTCATTGAGAGTGTGTGGACCAATCGAAACATAGAGAAATCAAGACGGGCTAAGGAATGGAACAAGAACAAGAATTATGGCGGATGAACTTTTGAGGATAGCTAAATGAGAGAGCAACGTTGAAGCAAATCACCGTGCAGCTCGAGCAAGTTGGACGTAAACTGTGAAACATAGCATACGAATAAGAATTGGAGAAAGTCTATAATTTCGGGAATCATTGCAAGTGGTAGTGCGAGAAGTCGAGTAAGGCATTTTGGAATTTTTGATGGATTCAGGACAGAACGACGAATTAATGGAAGACGGTTTCAGCGAGCACAGTTTGATAATTTATGGCTTGGATAGATAATAAGACTCTAGGTGGTTAAGCGACATTAGGTTGACAGATCGTCAGAGGTAGTGCATGAAGTTCTCGGAGTCAGAAGTTCGTTCAGATGGAATGGTTGGATTATGACTCAGATTGGTAGAGGAGATATAGCATGGTTCGTAGTAACTGTCCATCATGATGACTTACAATTATCGAGCGTAGCTTCGGGACAGCTAACCCTAGTGACTTGACTGCCAAATCAGGGATGAATATTGTAGACCCATAGAATGACCCTTGCGGTAGCGCATTTGGGAATGCATCGATGGTGGATGTGAGTGGTGTATATTAGAGATTGACCTTAGTGACTGAGTATTGGATTTGAGTGTTCCTTGGGATAGCCTTCAGCTGAAGATGCAGCCGAAAGATGAAAGCGATGGTGAAAATGGCCTAAGTCAACTGATGAGATTCGGAGTCGCAGATTTTTGAAGATGGCATCGCCTCTGACTCGTCGTGTCCCGAAAGGGAATAACATTCATATGAATTGACGATTGTGAAACTAGCTTGTGAAGTTAAAGCAGCGGCTCTTTCAGATCAAATTCTTATAATACTGGAAGGGGCATATGTGCCTCAGATCTACAAGATACATCAAAACTTAGTCTGGGATGCGTGCTCATACATAAGGCGAAGGTGATATCCTGTTCTTCGAGGTAGTGGAAGCAGCGCGAAGAACTATTCCATGTATGACCTAGGAATTGTGGCGAGTGTTTCCACGTTAAAATCGTGGCGACACTATCCCTATGGCGTGGCGGCAAATTCTTCATGGATCACATGAACCTCAATATAGATGTTCATCAGTGAGGTTTTGAGATTGAGGAAGAGGTGTTTGGCTGAGCTGATCTAAGAGCATAGTTTGATGTTTGGGTAAGTCGCCTAGCTGGGGTAGTATCAGTTATGATTATCGTTCAGATGAATGAGATAATATTTGGAGACGGTACTTGCAGAACACTATACGATTGATTGGAGTCATGCTAGAGTTTTGTTGGTTAAGCTTGGACGGTGCTAGTGTGGATTCAGAAATAGTTGGATGGATTGAGTTGAAACACGAACTGATTTGAGTCAGGTGGGATGATCGTCAGTGGAAAATTATTGTATTTGAGAATAGCGCTTGTGCAAATGTGTTGGGATGAACGTCAGGATTGGTTCAATTGGGAGTGAAGCGAATGAATGCCTCGGACATAAAGATTCCCTTGTAACTTGTCTAAATTCTCTATCGTTAAGCTTGGCTGAATTGCATGTATTTCAGGAATGCCTTAAATATGTATATGATCCAAAACTAAGCGATATGAGGAATTCGTATTGAGCTGCAAGGAGGATGTAGGAATATGAAATTTGTGCGAGCGTTCATCGCGAGCGAGATGCTGAGTCTGGATCAGGAGAACGTGAGTTGCATGGAGCAGAGTAATGAATTGGGCAAGCATCATGCGAGTAAGGAATGGATACTGGTTTGGTTCGAGGATGAACCTGATTCTAAGTGGTATATTATGTAATGCCCCGCAACTGCACGGTGTATTACGCTGAGTCAGATTGAACGAGGCAATAGCTGGTTACATCTCGATTTGTTGGATTTGGGAACAAGTATTGATTTAAGTTAGTTTCATATGCAGATCGCAAGTAGAGTTCGATAGAATCAGGTGTTCGTTCAGAGCAGTAGTAGGATAACTAGATTGGAGCGATAAAGCCATCTTCCTTAGTCCGATCGGTCGGATGATTTGGAGAGCACGACCTGCTCGCACGGTCATTCCAATTGAGTATATCGTGCCTTGCATCGGACTACGAGTTCAAAGGATCAGCCGTATCAGCAAGGCATGGTACTTAACGGAATCAGACTTGTGAGTGGGCTCTGTCCTTTCTCCTCTACTCCTTCATGCCTAATAATATGGAACATATGTAATGGCTTGGACACTTGGACAGGAACTTGTAAATCACTACACTGTGGTGTGCATAGAGTGTGCATTGTTTGGTCGGATATGATTTGTGCATAGAGTGTGCATCGTTTGCCAAATGCTTGTTTGTGCCCCTGAACCTATGACTCTCGTCAATTTATCCTTAGCCTTTTTTCTCATCTTCAGCAAAGCTTTAACGATGACCGATAAGTTGTTGTTGCTACTAGCTGACCAGAAGTAAACTACCTTCCCTTGATCCATTCGGCCCACAGAGACTTACCATTGATGAATTTCCAGAATAGTTTAAGATATGCAATTTTTCGGAGAAGGCCCAAAGATCGCAGTCCAACTCCACCTTCCTTTTTAGGCCGACACAACTCTTTCCAACTAATTATGTGTATACCTCATTTCCACAAGAAGTCCGCACATATGATTTTAATTTTATTCATCGTACACTTAGACAACATAATGGCCTGGAGACAGAAAAGGGCAACCGCCTAAATTACGGCTTTAATAAGTTCTTCCTCCAAAGGATAGCATCTGCTCCTGCCATCCCTCTAGTCTTGATTGCGTGTAATTGAGAAGACCTTCACACTCAGCATTAGTAGCATAGTTGATTGAGAGTAGAAGACCCAAGTATCTCACATGAAGCATTCCTTCCATTATGTCCATCTTGGCCAGCCATGCCTCTTTCTTCTCACAAGTACGGTTCAGGAACATTTGACTTTTGTTCTTGTTCAGCTGCAAACCCGACCACTTTTTTATGGTATCAAATATATGCTTAAGAGTGTCCAGGCATCTGTCAGATGGCTCGATGAACACCAGAAGGTTATCAGCATAAATTAGATAGGAGACCACATGGTTCACCTTCCGAAATATAGGATTTATCAATCCGTCCTTTGTCGTATCATCTAAAAGACAAGTGAGGAATTCTATGACCTTCACAAAGAGGTAGGGAGGGGATCCCCTTGTCTCAGGCGTCTGCTGCTTTCAAAAAATCCCTTCGGCTGACCCCTAATCATAATCGAGAATGATGAAGAGCATACACACTCCCTCACCCTTTCCACCCACCATCTGTCAAATTCTATGCAGATCATGATGTGGCAAAGGAAGTCCCAGTTTACCATATTATAAGCTTTCCTGAGGTTCAGCTTAAGACAAGCTTTGTTACCTCCATGCTTATTGAAATCCCTAACAAGTTCATGAGCCAGCAGATAATTCTCCAAGATGGAGCGCCCTTTGATGAAGATTGTCTGGTTGGGGGAGATAAGATCTTTCATAACACCCCTCACACGGTCACACATCAGGTGGGTTATGATCTTGTATAAGAAGTTACAACATGCAATTAACCTAAAGTCTCCCAGTTCAGTCGCACCCTCCACCTTAGCTATTAAGACCACAAACGTGTGGTTGAGCTCCTTCAGCAGTTTACCATAGGTAAAAAAACTCTCTCACCACATCCAAGACAAAAACCTTAATCATCTCCCAGTGTTTCTTGAAGAAGGCAGCCCCAAAGCTATCCGGTCCTGACAATTTGATAGGGTCTGCATTACTAGCAATAGAATGTATCTCTTCTATCGACACCGTTGCCTGTAAAATAATATTACCTCATCGAGAGACTATCTCCTTAAAATCAATGTGAGAAAAGACGTTCGGGTAGGAGATCTGGTAGTAGAGGTCCCGAAAGTACCGCACCGCCTCATTACGGATACCCTCATCCCTAGTAATAAGTATTCCATCAGGATCAAGCAATCTGTATATGGTATTCTGACTCTGTCTAGCTTTGACAGTAGCGTGGAAGAATATAGAAAACCTATCTCCATCTCTGAGACGGCCGCATTTAGCTCTTTGTCTGATTTGGACATCATCTAAGAATGTATCTTTGCACAGTCGATCTTGAAGTGTTACTACCACCTCTTCCGTGAGGGTGGGATTAAGTAGGTCTAGCTGAACTCTCAGTTGAAAGTCAGCCAGCTTATCTTCCAGTTCTTGGAGAGGAGTGGGAGGTCTACCTTTATTTCAGGCTTTGAGAAGGCCTTTAATAGCTTTCAACTTTTGAACCATCTTGAACTGAGCAGTTCCAGTCGATCCAGACTCCCAACCTTGCTGAACTATCTTCTCATAGCCTTCTATATGAATCCAAGCGTTGTTGAATCTGAAAGGCCTCCTTTTGATAACCGATACTTCTGCTAGTCTAATAATAATAGGAGAGTGATCACTATCTCCAGGTGTTAAGCATTCCGCTCTAGAAGACATGAACACTTCCAACCATCTCCCGTTACAGAGAGCACGGTCAAGCTGAATGACAATTCGGTTAGTTATCGTCCTATTATTCTACGTCCATATATGTCTTGCCTTATCCATACACCTGAGCCTAGAGGATAAGAGACAATATTGAAATTCTGATAGAATCGCTTGTTGTACTGGGCGACCTCCTATATTTTTATGAGCAAATAAGGTAGCATTGAAGTCTCCCACCACAACTAACGTCCATCTATCTCCGACCAACTTACTGGTCATAGTAATGTCATTCCACAATCTTAGACGCTTGATTATGTCATTATGACCGTACACCGCTCCTACCACAATCTGAAGTCCCCCTTTGTTGGTGAATTTAATGGTGAGAAGTTGGTCAGATCATTGTATCACATCTTCCTGCCAAATTCTGTGTCCCATTAACCCAGATATGAGCTATATCGCTATATTCGAGATTATGAACGAAGGACCAATGCGTTGGAGTACGCCTTTTAATAAAATATTCTGATCTAACTTTGGATTCCAAAATATTGATAATTTTTTTATTTCCCCCTATTCTCTCGATCTCCCTCTCCCCCTCCTGCACCCCTCGCCCCCCCGCCCCGGCGACCCCGACACCTCTCGACTCCTGCGACCGTCCTCGGCCCACTGCCCTGGCGACCTCGACCCCTCTCGACTTCGGCAACCCCCAATGGTCCTCTGTCCTGGCGCCCCTCGGCCTCGACGACCCCCTCGGACCCTTGCCCCTCTGCCCCTCTGCCCCGATGACGCCCCTCGGCCCCCCTCGACCCCGACGACCCCCCTCATCGATCAGAAGGTCAGGTAACCCTAACCCTATCTCCCTCTTACTAATATATTTGGTAGCTCTGGTAGTCGAACTCGGTATCAAGAGAGATATTGGAGTTACCTTCATGAAGCATAGTTGTGTATGCTACATGATACCTTGCATAGCTTATACCCGACTGGTTTTGAGTTTGGTGGAATCCAGACACGTTTTGATTTTCCAAAAACCTACTTTTATAGTATTCCTCGAAATTGATCTATTAAATCTTGGAAAGAGTGAAATATGATGCTCCTATGTTTTAGGGAATTTGATTTTATTCAATTTTGACTTTTAAAAATCTGAATTCTGAGTTAAAATAAAATTTCTACGGCCAGAACAAGTTTTAAATTTTTTTAAGTCCACGCTTGCTGTGACCGATCAGATGATCCAACGGTGATCTGGAGTATTCTGGCAGATGATCCAAAATTTGGCCCCATAAACTTGCTATGACAAATTGGATAATCCAACGGTGATCCGCGATAATCCGACGGATGATCCAAAATTGTCTATTTTGCTTGATTTTGTCCGTTCTTGATATTTTCTTTGACTCTGATGATTCCTTAGCATAAACAGTTGACCTTGTATATTTAGGGGATAATTTACACCCTATATACACTTGACATGATTACACGACCATACGACCTTGTATATTTAGGGGATGATTTACACTCTATATACACTTGACATGATTACATGACCAGACGACCTTGTATAGTTAGTGGATGATTTACACCCTGTATATACTTGAAATGAGTACATGCTTGATAATGCCTAGTAGTAGTGCACTTATGATCCTTGACTTTACATGCTTGATAGTGGCTCATAGGAGCGCACTCATGATTTCAGACCTGTTTATTTTCCTGTTGTGGCTTGTTATAGTGGACGCTAGTCATGCCTATAATTGTATGGTTGTATTCTTATCTTATCTTGTACTTGTTTGTTAAATCATTGTCCAGTCTTGCATATCCCCGAGGGGAGTACATATTTAGGATGGATTCTGCGGAATGCCACACCCAGAATCCTAAATGAAAATGTTAAGAATTAAAATAATTAGCTTGATTAATTAGAGTATCGGGAGGGAAGAATCTCTAGGTTTCATGCAGTCCCGTTATCATGTCATCTTACCTAGACGAATTTGGAGCTCTCAGTCATGAGGGAAACATTACTAACACACCGTTGAGTGGGCAATCATGTACATATATATTATTTTTATCTCACCGTCGCATGGAGCAGACATGGCTCGCCGTTGTGAGATGAATAATTGGGTTCGCCGTTGTGTGATGCCACTTTATTAGGATACAGGCCATGTTGGTTGTGCATCTGCTATAGTTTCTTGCTTAGTTTTGTTTGGATAGCTTGGACAGTCTGTAGTGCCTCAAATTTCGATCCGACCGGGATGCGTACTATATAATTGGGTTTGTGGCTAGTTTGTCTGAGTCATAACTTGGTGCTTAGAATCTTGGGCACCCTCTTGCCACAGACAAAATGCGATAATCATTTCCAACTCATGGATAGGTCTCTATTGAAACGAGTCCAATAGTTTTCATGTTTTGTTGCTTGGTTTTTTTGATGTTGCTTTGGTATTTCGTTTTGGTTTGCTTTCAATTTGCTTGGTTTTTGCTGTTGGCTTTCTCGCTTGAAGCTTTCATTCTTGAGGATTTCGGAAGGAAGGATAAGAAAAGTGATTCTAACTCGGTGCTCGTGCTATTGCAGGTCCGCGTAACTGACGCTTGATCGTCGCTAGGCGGGACTCCTTCTTTTAGCACTTTCTTTAATCGGTGGGTGGTTCGGACCCTTCTTTCCTACTTCTTCATATACATATCCTAAATGTTTCAAATGTTCAATCGATGATGCCCGGCTGCACGCCTAGGAAATCCTTAGCCACAATGCATGCCAGCCACTAAGAAAGGAACATGAAAATTATAGACTAACTTGTATATGAATGTACACGATCTATAACACGAGCTTCGCAATGAAGCGGACAATTGTGGCTCGAAACCAAGGAACTGCTTGATGGAATGCGGCATCTGGAATATTGGTTGCGACCTAGTGCCTCAGAGTGTTTGGACCCACGGGACACCAAAATCGGAACACGACTTTGAGAAACTATGAACTGTTGCATAAGTATATATATATTTCTGCTTTACTTCTTCTGTTTCATCTCATGCATTATATGATAGTTGAACTGTTCATGCATTTGCATGGTCTGGGATAACTTGTGCACAAGGTTTGGCATTTTCTCGAAATGGTATTCGGGGGCACTGGAACCGTATCGACTCGGGGGAAAATATTTGATCGTGCTTGGCGTGATGCATTACGGGACCTTCAGCAGGGCTTGTTACCCGAGCTGATAGGGCCGCCGCAATGCCTTGGATAAGTCCCCATGGTGTCGATCACACCAATGACCGCATATAGATAAAACACATGTTAATTTATTGTCTTGTGCGGATGGCAAGTATACTTGTGTTTCTATGCAGGGAATGAGCGCATCGGTTGAGTAAGCGAACGATGTGCTATATGGTTTCTATGTTATGTTTTCTCTTAAAACATGCAACTAATATAAAATGAATTCTCTTAGTTCTTAATAGCAAGATCATACTAATGCATGCTCGCCCCTAATAAGCAAGTATTGATTTAGGCGAGTGGGTTCGTCCCGCTCACCAGTACAACTGAGTACTGACCCACATTTGTGGGCAAATATTTCAGGCACTCAGGGTGTGCAATGCTAGTGGATAGACGAGAAGGCATTACAAGATCTTTTATTTTTGAAGTATAGTTGAAGCCAGTTCATTTTGGTGGCGTGTATTTTTAATCTATACAAGGGTGTAATGTACGGACGACGAAGCTTATCTTATGGAGCACGCCCTATCTTTTGAGTTTTCTTTTGTAACGCAATCAATGTAGCCGAGAGGCGGATCAAAAGTAAACTCTATGTAAATTACTCTCAATTATCAATGAAAAGTATGTTTTCTTCCTATACTTTGTGTTCAACTCTCTGTGAATGTATTTTCTAACTTGTGTTTCAAATGGATTCCTATCACTGCACGTTCTTGCCTTGTGCGGGCGCAACTCCAGGCTCTCACGACATTACTACGGACGAAGAAGCTTATCCCTAGTGAGGACGATCGGTTCTACAAAGGATCCAAGCAAGGACGATCGACCCTTGCCGGATCGGGGTGTGACATGTTGGTATCAGAGCACGGCTTCACTTCCATAGGTTTTCAAAAGATATTCTGGAAGTTTGATGCGTCTTTCTATTGAATGCATTCAGATCCGCTGCATGAGATAAATTGCCCTATATAATGAGCCCATTGATAAAAATTATCATTTTTAGAGTGTTGACAAGCTACTCTCTTTTGTAGCAATGGCAAAGAAAAATACTGCCGCTACAAGTAGTGCTCATCCTGTCCAGAACGATCCTGCAAGTTCTGGAGAATCCGAAGGAGTAGGTTCAAATGATATGACGGAGAGGCTCATGCAGTTAATGGAGGTGTAGAAACAACAGTCTGCCACCCAACAGGCGTAGATTCAGTCATAGTTCAATGCACAACAAAACTAGATAGACACCATGATGCAATTTATTGCATCTTTGGTTCCCAACAACGGTGCGACTACTGCGGATCCTGTTACACCTTCAGCCATGGCGATTGAAGATGAATCAGAGAAAGTACAACCTTCC
Organism: Iris macrosiphon; assembly: GCA_036927795.1. Taxonomy (NCBI): domain Eukaryota; kingdom Viridiplantae; phylum Streptophyta; class Magnoliopsida; order Asparagales; family Iridaceae; genus Iris; species Iris macrosiphon. The sequence goes on along the minus strand of JAYESA010000017.1, from coordinate 30,551,098 downwards.
GCTAAGACTTCCTGTAGGGCGACTGAGTTCACCAAGATGCACCCACCAACGTTCAACGAGCAAGCAAAACTGGACGTGGTGATGGGATGGATCACGAAACTTGAAGGACTCTTCAACCTTGTTGGCATTAAAGGGTCCAAACAAGTGGCTTGTGCATTAGTGCAACTCGAACTGCGGGCGCATGATTGGTGGAAATCCACCAAACAAGGGATTTATGATGCCAATTCCAACTGTAAAATCACCTGGGAGATGTTCAAATCTGCCTTCATTGAACAATATATCCCAAGGGCAGTACAACAACAAAAGGAAGACGACTTCAGCAATCTGGTATAAGGAAGTATGTTTGTTGATGACTTTGATTCAGTGTTCGCAAGACTCGCCAAGTTTGTCGGATACTTTTTGCCTAACCATCATGCGTGGTTCTATCATTTTAAAAAGGGTCTGAATGACAACCTACATAGGGATGTCTAAAATCAGAAGTGCCAGAACTACAGGGAATGTTATGAAGCTGCCCTAAATAGCGAACGAATCTTTGGGCACAATTCTCAAAAGAGAAATGTACAGCCTACCCGCACCAATTTTAACAAGCGGCCTAATAAAGCGGGAGGGTCTAGAGAATTAAAGAGTCCACACACGTCTTAGTACAGGGGTCCCCCTCTGGGACTGCAATGCCATAGGTGCGGCAAGGGGGGACATCGGGTGACTGAGTGCCGAGTCATAAGATATTTCAAATATGGTCGCTTGGACCATAAAGCATTTGACTATCGAGACGGAAGGGCGATCGTCAGACAACAGTCGAACTAGAATAGGGGACCTCCAGCTCATGGCGCCAATATTATACCAGTGAACCCACAACGCCAGGGTGCCCAAGGCCGAGTCTATGAATTGACTCGGGATGAGGCATCTGTCTCCAACACGGTAGTGACAGGTACCTTTCTTTTCAGAGATTTGCCCGCTAGAGTTTTATTCGATTCAGGTGCTACGTATAGTTTCATATCTGCTGATTTTATTGTTGAGAATAAATTAGCTTTTACACTATTAAATATGAACCTGTGCGTGAGTACGCCTTCAGGAGTCGACATGCCCGCCAATGTGATATGTAGGGACGACTATATTTGTATCGGAGGCATGAAGCTTTCCTTAGATGTCATTGTTCTAAAAATTAAGGAATATGATATTATTCTCAAGATGGACTGGTTGGGTGCTTCCATGCAACAATTGAGTGCGCGGAAAAGCGAGTCGTATTTCGTCTACCCGACGAGGCAGAGTTCTACTATTCGTGTAGCGCTGCACCAAAGACGGCAATGGTGATATCAGCAGTTACGGTTAGGCGCATGTTGTATTCCGACTATGAAGGGTACTTAGTCTCTATTCGAGACACTAGGCGGGAAGGTGCAGATGCAGCTCAACCTGATGTCATAGCAGATTTCCTTGACATGTTCCCGGATGAGCTGCCTGGAATGCCTCCTGATCGAGAGATCGAATTCGCCATTGACACCTTTCCGGATACGCGACCGATATTGAAGGCACCCTACCAAATGGCCCCAGCAGAACTAAAGAAACTGAAGGTGCAGTTACAAGTTCTGTTGGACTGAGGATACATTCACCCAAGCATTTCTCCGTAGGGAGCTCCGGTGTTGTTTGTAAAGAAGAAGGACGGATCTATGCGGCTGTACATAGACTACCGAGAACTGAATAAGGCTACCTTGCGGAACAAGTACCCATTACCGAGGATAGACGACCTATTTGATCAATTACATGGGGTGGCGATATTCTCTAAAATTAATATCAGGTCGGGCTATCACCAGTTGAGGATCAAATCCGGTGACGTTCCCAAGTCAGCGTTCTGAATCCAATATGGACACATAAATTTCTTGTAATGTCGTTCGGCTTGACGAACACCCCAGCAGCTTTCATAGATCTGATGAACCACATATTTTGGCCGTTCGTAGACAAGTTTGTGGTCATGTTTATTAACGACATATTAATCTTTTCCAAGGATAAGACAGAACACAAGTAACACTTGAAGATCGTGCTGCAGACGTTACGGGAGCATCAGTTGTTCGTAAAGCTCAGCAAGTGTGAGTTCTGGTTGAGCAACGTGGCATTCCTTGGACATCTTATCTAGGCAGAAGGTATCATCGTAGTCCCAAATAAGATAGAGGCAGTGATGGATTGGAGGCAACCTACGTCAGCCAGTAAAGTTCGTAGCTTTCTGGGCCTAGTTGGATACTACCGTAGGTTCATGAAAGATTTTTCTAAATTGGCCATGCCTTTGACTCGCCTTAATCAAAAAGGGATTGCATTCAAGTGGAGTGACGACTACGAAACTAGATTTCAGGAGCTAAAGCAACGACTCATTTCATCTTCAATACTTGCACTTCCTGATAGAGTATAAGAGTTTCAGATATACAACGATGCTTCGGGACTCGACTTAGGATGTGTTCTCATGCAGAGGGAACACGTGATATCGTACGCCTCAAAAAATTGAAGCCGCACGAGAAAAACTACCCAACATTTGACTTGTAATTAGCGGTAATTGCGTTCCCGCTGAAGTTGTGGCGGTATTATCTATATGGTATTGCTTGTAAAATCTACTCAGACAACAAGATCCTCACGTACCATTCACCTAACGGGAACTGAACCTTCGATAGCAGCGATAGCTAGAACTGATAAAGGACTACGACCTGATGATCGAATATACGCCGGGTAAATAATACGTCGTTGCTGATGCTCTGAGTCGAAATCACGTGGGATCGCTATCCATTAACAGCCGTCTGATTCAGGATTTAGGGGCGATGTGCATCGAATTTTGAGTTCGACATTAAGGGATGCAGCTGGCCCTACTCCATCTTGAGCCGAGTTTGCATGATAGAATCAAGTCTTCTCAGAAGGACGATCAATTTCTAATGAAGATGCGTGAGCTGATCTCGATAGCAAAGCCGTCCAAATTTGTAGAAGGTGAAGATGGGACCCTACAGGTGAAAGAAAGATTTTGCTTTCCTAGCGATCCAGAACTCCGAAGGAAAATCATGACAGAAGCATACTATGCGAAGTATTCCTTACATCCGGGGAGCACCAAGATATACAAGGACTTGCACATGACCTTCTGATGGCACGATATGAAGCAGGATATGGCAACCTTTGTGTCACAGTGTATGGTCTGTCAACGGGTGAAAGCTGAACATCAGAGGCCCGACGGGGAGCTGCAGAACCTCGCTATTCCTGAGTGGAAATGGGACAACATCGCTATGGATTTTATCGTAGGCTTTCCAAAGATGACGCTGGGGCATGATGAGATTTGGGTCTTAGTTGATCGTTTGACCAAATCTGCCCACTTCCTCCCTATCAAAGTTACATGGAGCATCGATCAGTTAGCGTAGATTTACATTGACGAGATTGTTCGACTACACGGAGTACCTACCTCAATCGTCTTGGACCATGACAGACGTTTCTTATATTATTTTTGGACTAGCCTACCGTTTGTGTCATGCCCCAGTCCCAAAATACCGAGGGACTAGCCACGTGGCAATGGCCAGCAACACACTCCAATGGGCAAACCCAATTTAATGGACCTGTTAGAGTATACTTAAGCTATAAAATAATATAATGGTCTACGATACATGTCATAGTCTAGTTCTAATCTCATCCACAGAAGATAAACACAATTCAAATGTCAAACTAATCAAAAGCAAAATATAATCCAACAAGTCTCAATAAAAGTATCTCGGGGAATAACCCGATAATGAGTTTAGTACAGTACTCCAAGAGACAGAAAATAGAGTATCTAGAAACAGAAATGACTGAGTATATAATAAAATACTCAGGAGAAATTCTCTGGCAATACCTCGTCCTCTAGTGCTGGTACTGCTCCAGTGTCTGCTCCTATCCCGTATACCTCAGGGTAGATCTCCTCTGCTATACCTGGGGACATAATCCGGATCCAGGTCCTCAGGGAACATAACAAGGTACAAGAATAACTCAAGCCAAATAAAATGCAGTAAATAAAATATATCAATAGGGCAAACTATGTAACCATCTATGTGAAATACAAATGAGAGCATTAATCATACTCAGGCTGAAACTACTATAGGCTCTGGGAAACCCATAGCAGCATTTATTATCTCGAAGGGCCAGTACGTGTGCCAAAGCTCTGGTCAGAGTCTAAGGCACTCCCAGAATATATATATATATATATATATATATATATATATATATATATATATATATATAATCAGCCTTTAGTACGATAAGACTTTCCCCACCCAATGTAATCACACGTCTCATGTCCACGACGTCTCATGTCCATAACACGCAAGATCATGACCTATAACTAATGCAGCGAGTCATAATGATATCTATGTATATGTAAGATCTCTGTCACGTATCCTGTAATCCTATACAGAATTACCATGAATATTTCAGGAAAGATTCTGTCTCATGAATAGTGTCAAGTGTCCTATGGTATGACGTACTTGGTAAAGCAAGTACGAAAATATAGGATCGTGATATCAACTCTCTAAGTGACGTTACACGACTCCGCGTACGGCGTCGACACCCGAATATTATTCGAACGTTAAGCAACATCTCACGGTCCTAGGTTGAACAGATACAATACAAAATAAATCAAGCAAATAATATTAAGATAATTACTACAAGTTTTGGCAAGGTACACTTGCCTGGGATTTGAACTCCTTCAGTTGCTTCGTAACAACGAAATCTTCAGGTATGCCTCTGGATGCTGAAATAAATATTACCATCACTCTCAGAAGACATGAAATAGCTAGGATTGCCTATCCATAAGTCCAATTTGGACACAGGGGCAAAATTAACAATTTTTGGTCAAAACGGAGTCCACATGTGGCCCACTTCGCACCGAAAAATCTGTCAGAGACAAAGTTCTCCAAATTCGTCAAACTTAGTGTCTACGAGTCCAAAACGATGATACAAACCCAATGGAATGTCCAGAACTAGATTTTGATGAGCCGATTATAAAATCGCCTGTCAAGTGGAGCCGTGGGGCCCACGATATGGGGTTTCGTCAACGTTCTCTGAATCGAACCAAACTTGGGTCACAGGACCAGCATAACGCTACGAATCCAATGGCGCAAGTTTTGTTGCGAAACGACAAGCACACATGAAGTTACAACAAGTTTCAGTACATGCCCGATACGGGGTAATTTCGACGGATACGCGTTGATTCCGGTATGCACGCACATCAAAATTAACTTTCGCAAAATCCCACATGTTTGTATTGACGATACGCTCCTTTCGGTACAATTCGCACACGACGAAGTTGCCTCGTTTAGCGGGACACATCCAGTTTCAAAAATTGGGTTTTGAAAACCAAGATTTTGGTCAACTTTACCCGCGAATAAAACACAACTTGCAGCAAATAAAATAAACTAATTACAGGGTTTAAAACTCGGTTATATTGTCTAATTTACTATTCAAGTAAATTTTAGAATTATTAAACATATTGGATGTAAAACGGCCGTGAACTTGTAAGTTCGGGACAGTTTCCGAAGTCCAAAATTGGGATACTTTTCCTGTTTTTGCATCGCGGTTTGCGACCAACACAGGACACGATACCCCAATCTAATTGCACAGGGTTCGAGAGGGTCATATAGCGAACATGTCGCAATAGGCCGTTCGAGAATCGACAGAGCGAGGAGGAAGAAAAACTCACCGGAACAGGGAGTCAAAATCGACTGTACTGCACGTGCACGGGGCTGCGAGGCAATGCTCGGCCGGTCGGCGGCGGCTGTTGCTGCTGCTCGAAGTCGTGGTGGTCAGAGTCGTCGGCACCATCATGGTCGGAGGGGTCATCGCCGGAGTGGTGGCAGTGGCGGTGGTTGGTGGAGGATGATGGTGAAGCTAGTGGGGGTGATGGTGTTGGGTTTAAATAGGGAGTACACTGCGGTTGCAGGGAGGTGGAAAGTCGGCCGGCGGCGGAAGGCGAAGCGAGGGGTCGCCGACGGGGAGGCGAGCGGGCGACCGTTGGAGTTGGGGAGTCGGCGGTTGTGGGATCGAACCGGTCGGGGGTTTCGTTTACTGAAGATTTGCTAGTGGGTCGGGTTGGCGGGTTCGGGTCGGGTCCAGATCCGAGCCGTTAGGGGTTGGTTTGGTTCAGTTTGGTTTGGTCTGGTTCAGGTTGGTTTAATCTGGTTTATTTTAAAATGATATTTTTAGCTGTTTAAAAATAGTTTTTAAGTCCAATAAATTCGAGAAAAATTATATTGTCTAATTATTTATTTTGCAATCAAAAATATAATTTTTATAATATTTTAATATTTAATTTAATTCATAAAAATATTTATCCCTGAAGAACAATTATTTTAAATATTTAAAAATTACAAAAAAATCCCAAAAATTCATATTTTAATTTTAAAAAAATGGGTGTTTACAATCTACCCTCCTTAAAAGAATTGCATCCTCGCAATTAAGAAAAATGAAACATAACCGGTCAGAAGAGATGACGCGGTTGCAAGACATGTTTGTTGAAGCACGACACAAAGAATAAGAAATCATGAACAAGGAAAATCAAGAGAAAGGATGAGGGACCAGCAGAACACATAGGGAAGGAATAAAAACATTTTCCTAGGCAATGAGAGATAAGTAATACAAGAGTAAAGGAATCTGGTTGGAGCAATGATCAACTACATCTTATGAAAACTTGGGTAGCAATTACTAATCTAAACTAACAAGTTCATACTAGCATAATACTAGGCTTAAGGCTAGGGAAATAAAACTAACAGGCACGTGCTAAAGCATTACTAGGAATGGATAGCTATGATAAAACTTAAATCTTACTCGTATTCGTTAATCCTCGAGTCTGTGCGTCCTCCACTGTCATCGCAAAAGCCTGTCCACGTCCTCGCGGTGGTGCCCTCTGTTGTTGTTGGCCCTGCTGGAGGAGTGCTGCTCGTGGTGCCAAGGGTGGCCTCGGTTGATATCCTCCCGGTGCTGGTAAAGCTTGTCGGTTTACTATCGGTGCTCCTTCTCAACGCTCAGGGCAATCCCTTACCGAATGTTGACTGGATCCGCATGCTAAACATAAACCCAATTTAAGTCTACATTCCCTCTCAATATGGCCTACCTTGCCACACTAGTGATAAGTAGGAAGGGTTAGGGAATGTAATACTACTCTATGTGGTGGATTCATCTGGGGTCGCTTTGCAGACTCCCCGTGTAATGCTCTGGTTGGTGCTGGTATGAATGGCCGTTTCAGGCTGGACTCTCTCCTGGTGACGCGCTCCATGCGTCGGGCTGCAGCAAGGACGTTCGTGTAAGAAGTAGGTACAACAGAACCAATCTGTCTCTGTAGCTCAAAGTTTAGTCCGTCGAAGAACTTCTTAGCCTTCTCCTCTTCTGTCCGGATCAGGGTAAGGGCAAAGCGACTCCGACGGATGAACTTCGCATTGTACTCTTCCACTGTCATATTATCTTGAGTGAGGCGATTGAACTTGTCTCGAAGTTCTGATCGAGTAATAGATGGAATATACATCTCCTGAAAGATTCTAGAGAACTCCTCCTAAGTGACTCGGTCTGGTCTGAGCCGTCTCTCCTCAGATAGCCACCAGTGATGTGCATTTCCCGTCAACTGCATTCTGACGACAGTCATTCAATGCTCCCTCGGAAGCTCAGCTGTCTTCTAATTGGTGTTGAGTGTTTGTGAGCCACTCATGAACTTCAGCGGGATCCTCCTTGCCTAAAAAGGTATGGGGCTTCAACTGGCAAAAATCAGTAATAGATCCCATCGATGGCCGTCTAGCTGATGGGTTTGCCTGCTCCAGTGCGGTCACTATACTGTTTCTCAGGTTCTCTGCCTCTTGACGCCGAGCCTCTTGATAAATCTGCTGTTGGGTTTGCATCATTGCGTAGAACATTTGGAACATTTGCTGACCATCCAGAGGCTATCCTGGTGGAAAAATAGGCAACAATGGAGTAAACTGCGACGGTGGTGGAATGTCGTCTCGCCGGAACCTTGAGGCGTGCTCATCTGCTTGATTGCTTTGGTGAGTGTAGGGATCTCCACTTAATGGCGTCACTCCATCTTCGTAGGTAAGAACTGCAACTTTTGGTGTTCCTGCGGAAGTCTCGTCGCTTGCTTGTGGATCCATTACTCTGCATCTAAAATAAACTATACGAGGCGCACATTAGAATCAAGGCAGGATGCAAGTCATGAATTTATTTTGAAGTCGATATAGAGGTCAAGAACGAATCAATCAAGTGGATGAGATCCTATAACTTATCCTATCCTTATCGCAGGCTTGCTCAGTTCCTTAGTTGAAACCAAAGCAACATAGTCGTTGACCATAGTCGTAGACCATAATCATAGACCTTAGTCGAGGACCTGCATGGGCCACCACAAAAACCATGTCATGCCCCAGTCCCAAAATACTGAGGGACTAGCCACGTGGCAATAGCCAGCAGCACACTCCAATGGGCAAACCCAATTTAATGGACCTGTTAGAGTGTACTTAAGCTATAAAATAATATAATGGTCTACGATACATGTCACAGTCTGGTTCTAATCTCATCCACAGAAGATAAACGAGTATCTAGAAACAGAAATGACTGAGTATATAATAAAATACTCAGGAGAAATCCTCTAGCAACACCTCGTCCTCTGATGCTGGTACTGCTCCAGTGTCTGATCCTGTCCCGTATACCTCGGGGTAGATCTCCTCTGCTATACCTGGAGACATAATCCGGATCCAGGTCCTCAGGAGACATAACAAGGTACAAGAATAACTCAAGCCAAATAAAATGCAGTAAATAAAATATATCAACAGATCAAACTATGTAACCATCTATGTGAAATACAAATGAGAGCATTAATCATACTCAGGCTGAAACTACTATAGGCTCTGGGAAACCCATAGCAGCATTTATTATCTCGAAGGGCCAGTACGTGTGCCAAAGCTCTGGTCAGAGTCTAAGGCACTCCCAGAATATCTATATATATAATATAATCAGCCTTTAGTACGGTAAGACTCTCTCCACCCAATGTAATCACACGTCTCATGTCCACGACGTCTCATGTCCATAACACGCAAGATCATGACCTCTAACTAATGCAGCGAGTCATAATGATATCTATGTATATGTAAGATCTATGTCACGAATCCTGTAATCCTATACAGAATTACCATGAATATTTTAGGAAAGATTCTGTCTCATGAATAGTGTCAAGTGTCCTATGGTATGACGTACTTGGTAAAGCAAGTACGAAAATATAAGATCGTGATATCAACTCTCTAAGGGACGTTACACGACTCCGCGTACGGCGTCGACATCCGAATATTATTCGGACGTTAAGGAACGTCTCACGGTCCTAGGTTGAACAGATACAATATAAAATAAATTAAGCAAATAATATTAAGAAAATTACTGCAAGTTTTGGCAAGGTACACTTGCCTGGGGTTTGAACTCCTTCAGTTGCTTCGTAACAGTAAAATCTTCAGGTACGCCTCTGGATGCTGAAATAAATATTACCATCACTCTCAGAAGACATGAAATAGCTAGGATTGCCTACCCATAAGTCCAATTTGAACACAGGGGCAAAATTGACAGTTTCTGGTCAAAGCGGAGTCAACATGTGGCCCACTTCGTACCGAAAAATGTGTCAGAGACAAAGTTCTCTTAATTCGTCAAACTTAGTGTCTACGAGTCCAGAACGATGATACAAACCCAACGGAATGTCCAGAACTGGATTCCGATGAGCCAATCACAAAATCGCCCGTCAAGTGGAGCCGTGGGGCCCACAATACAGGGTTTTGTCAACGTTCTCTGAATCGAACCAAACTTGGGTCACAGGACCAGCATCACGCTACGAATCCAATGGCGTAAGTTTTGTTGCAAAACGACAAACACACACGAAGTTACAACGAGTTTTAGAACATGCCCGATACGAGGTAATTTCGACGGATACGCGTTGATTCCGGTGTGCACGCACATCCAAATCAACTTCTGCGAAATCCCATATGTCCGCATTGACGATACACTCCTTTCGATGCAATTCGCACAAGATAAAGTTGCCTCATTTAGCGGAATGCCCCCAGTTTCAAAAAATTCGGGCTTTGAAAACTAAGATTTTGGTCAACTTTACCCGCAAATAAAACACAACTTACAGTAAAATAAAATAAACTAATTACAGGATTTAAAACTCGGTTATATTGTCTAATTTACTATTTGAATTTTAGAATTATTAAACAGATTGGACGTAAAATAGCCGTGAACTTGTGAGTTCGGGACAGTTTTCGAAGTCCAAAATTGTGATACTTTTCCTGTTTTTGCGTCGTGGTTTGCGACCGACACAGGACACGATACCCTAATCTAATTGTACAGGGTTCGAGAGGGTCATACAGCGAACACGTCACAACAGGCCGTTCGAGAATCGACACAGCGAGGAGGAAGAAAATTTCACCGGAACAGGGAGTCAAAATTGACTGTACTGCGCGTGCACGGGATGGCGCGGCGGTGCTCAGCCGGTCGGCGGTGGCTGTTGCGGCTGTTGTGGCTGCTCGGAGTCATGGTGGTCGGAGTCGTCGGCACGGTCGTGGTCGGAGGGGTCATCGCCGGAGTGGTGGCAGTGGCGGTGGTTGGTGGAGGATGATGGTGAAGATGGTGGGGGTGATGGTGTTGGGTTTAAATAGGGAGTGCACGGCGGTTGCAGGGAGGTGGGAAGTCGGCCGGCGGCGGAAGGCAAAGCGAGGGGTCACCGGCGGGGAGGCGAGTGGGCGGCCGTTGGAGTCGGGGAGTCGGCGTTTGCGGGATCAAACCGGTCGGGGGATTCGGTTACAGAAGATTTGCTAGTGGGTCGGGTTGGCGGGTTCGGGTCGAGTCCAGATCCGACCCGTTTGGTTCAGTTTGGTTTGGTCTGGTTTAGGTTGGTTTAATCTGGTTTATTTTAAAACGATGTTTTTAGCTGTTTAAAAATAGTTTTTGAGTCCAATAAATTCCAAAAAAATTACACTGTCTAATTATTTATTTTACAATCAAAAATATAATTTTCATAATATTTTAATATTTAATTTAATTCACAAAAATATTTGTCCCTGAAGAACATTTATTTTAAATATTTAAAAATTACAGAAAAATCCCAAAAATTTATATTTTAATTTTTAAAAAATGGGTGTTTACAGTTTGCTTTAGGCACCAAGCTAAAGTTTACTACCACATATCACCCCCAGACTGATGGCCAGACAGAGAGGACGAATCAGGTACTTGAAGATATCTTGTGACTGTATGCAATCGATCTGAAGATTAGTTGGGACATGCACCTACTGTTAGCGAAGTTCACGTACAACAACATTTATCAATCGAGCATCCAGATGGCACCGTACGAAGCACTCTATAGGTGAAAGTGTCAATCTCCAATCTGCTGGGGCGAAGTCGACGAGCGACAGGTACTCGGGCCAGAGCTAGTAGAGCAGGCCGTAGAGAAAGTTTGCTTAATTCGGAAAAGACTCCGCATTGCACAGAGCTAACATAAGATCTTTACCGATGCTCATCGAAGGCCCTTGGAGTTTATGGTCAGGGATCACATCTTTTTGAAGGTGACACCAATACGAGTAGTGATGCGCTTCAATATTAAGGACAAATTGAGTCCCAGATTTGTTGGCCCCTTTGAGATACTTGAGCGAGTGGCAGCTGTGGCCTATCAGATTGCACTACTCCCTACCCTGGGTGAAGTGCATGATGTCTTCCATGTCTCTCAACTTCATAAGTATATGCATGATGCGAGTCATGTAGTTAGTTTCGATCTGTTGGAGCTGCGCACGGACTTATCGTACTCGAGGAACCTGTGTAGATCTTAGATCACAAGGAGAAGGTATTATGGAACTGAATATTGTCCTTGGTTTGTGTGTTTTAGCAGAACCATTCGGTGAAAGAATCAACGTGGGAGATGGAGTCAGAGATGAAGGAGAAGTATCCTTCATTGTTCGTTCAGCTAGAGGTAAGACATTGTTCTTAAGTTTCTGGACAAAACTTTTCTTAATGGTATATTATGTAGTACCTTAACTTGGTGTTTAGAATCTTCGACATCCTCTTGCCACGGACAAAATACGATGATCCTTTTCAACTCATGGATAGGCCTCTATTAAAACGAGTCCAATAGTTTTTGTATTTTATTGCTTGGTTTTCTTGATGTCGCTTTGGGATTTCGTTTTGGTGTTGCTTTTGATTTGCTTGGTTTTCATTGTTGGCTCTCTCGCTTGGAGATTTGGTTCTTGGAGATTTTGGTAGAAAGGATAGGAAAAATGATTCTAACTCGGTGCTCATGCTATTGCAGGTCCACATAACTGACTCTTGATCGTCGCTAGGCGGGACTCCTTCTTTCAGCACTTTCTTTAATCAGTGGGTTATTCAGACCCTTCTTTCCTACTTCTTCACGTCCATATCCCTAATATTTCAAACGTTCAATAGATGATGCCCGACTAAACGCCTAGGAAATCCTTAGCCAAAATGTATGCCAGCCACTAAGAAAGGAACATGGAAATTGTAGACTAACTTGTATATGAATGTACATGATCTATAACACGAGCTTCACAATAAAGCGGGCAGTTGCGGTTCAAAACCAAGGAACTGCTTGATGGAATATATCATCTAGAATATTGGTTGCAGCCTGGTGCCTTGGAGAGTTTGGACCCACGAGACACCAAAATCGGAACATGACTTTGAGAAAATATTAACTATTGCATAATTAAATATATTTTTTCTTTACTTCTACTATTTCATCTTATGTATTATATGATAGTTGAACTGTTCACGCATTTGCATGGTCTGGAAAACTTGTGCACAAGATTTGACATTTCCTTGAAACGGTATTCCGGGGCACTGGAACCGTATCGACCTGGGGGGAAATATTTGATCATGCTTGGCGCGATACATTGCGGGACCTTCAGCGGGGCTTGCTATCCTGGCTGATAGGGTATACCGCAATGCTTTGGACACATGCTAATCTATTATCTTGTGCAGATGGTAAGTATACTTGTGTTTCTGTGTAGGAAAGGAGCGCATCGGTTAAGTAAGCGACCAGTGTGCTATATTGTTTCTATGTTATGTTTCCTCTAAAAATATACAACTGATATAAACTGAATTCACTTAGTTCTTAATAACAAGATCATACTAATGCATGCTCACCCCTAATAAGCAAGTGTTGATTTAGGCGAGTGGGTTCATCCCGTTCACCAGTACAGTTGAGTACTGACCCACGTTTGTTGATAAATATTTCAGGCACTCAGGGTGTAAACCCCCTCACCCAAAATTAGGCCTACTTGGCTTAGATAGTGAAACTAGGGCTAGTTGAACCCAATTAGAAATAGAACACGACATTTGATTTAATTATACAATGTTTATATCACATAGTGCACCTTACCTTTGCTTCGATAATTGGAGCACTACACTAGCCATTGCCTTCCTACGAATTTTACAACCTTGTCCTAGATGTGCCTGCCTTCTATTCTGACATTTACGTGACTTATAATTATACTCTCTTGTGCTACATTTTAGTCGCACAATATTCGTCGCGGACGTTTATAAATAATTCTAAATAAATACGACTTTGTATCCTTGTGCGTTCCAATCGAAATTGGAGACACAATCTTGACCCGTTTCGTACAACCTAATTTATGATAAAATTTTACTCTGAGCCCTCTATGTCCATGACACTTGTGTCCCACCTAATTTTATTTCCATGTACTTCTAATTAATTCCAGAACATCTTGCGCACAAATTTTAATTAAATTAATCCGAATTTCTTCTTTGTGCAATTTTCCAATTGTTGGATGCTTTTATGCAAAAGTGCATTGAGGTGTCCACACCGTTGGACAATACATGAGAAAACTCGTTTTCTCCTTCACATGAATTTTCCCCATAATTTTCGGAATGTGCAAACACGCAACATCGACCCTTATTGAATCCTAGCCCTTGTATTTAAACAATGCAAATTTTAGCCTCCAAACATTTCCATGGGAGGCCAAGGCCCAACCCCAAGAGTTGACCAAGCCCAAATCTCCTAGGTCAAACCCAAACCTAATATTCTACATGTATATATATCACATATTCCTTTATTTCCCCAAAATTCCAAACTCAAAACCCAAACCTATTTTCCACAACCGAATTCCCTTTTTATCTCATCTTCTTCTTCCCCTCCCTACCCCGCCGGAGCACCGCCGGCTGTTCCCGACTTCCACCCGACCTCCTCCACTCTCTCCGGTCTTCTCCTCCATCACCTCCATCTCTGCTCCACCCTCTTCCACTTCCTCCGCCGGCCTTGACGACATCATCCCGAGCCGCTGCACCCGCATCCCGCACGACTGCACCACCACCCTTCCCTGTCAGCCTCCTCCTTCTTCGGTTCTACACCACCGCCTACACCGAGCACCCCGTCGAC